>CM041780.1:190888273-191017924 GCA_023374045.1 Limonium bicolor
ATTTTGTACTGCGATGCGAAGAAGAAACAAATATTTGTTGATCCCATATCATCAGATGTAAGTACACAATAACTGGAATTTTTTGCTTCCTAATTACATTATGTGATAAATTAAAAATATTGTTCTACAAAACATTCTTTGTTTTACCTGTGGTAGCAATCATTGGATGTTGATGGTGTTGTGTATCGACACCTCATGCGTGTTGATACTAGACCCATTGGGCGCTGATGACCTTCGAGAGATCGCTGTAGAGAAATATTTGAAGGAGTGAGTATTTAAAATTTAATGCATTTTGTATTTATTTTAAGCTTGTCCTGGATTATTGACAATAAATGGCTTCATTTTAAAATGCTGTATTTATGCAGGGGCCATAAGCTTGGTTTAAGTGATGAGAAGAAACAATTCTCCATCTTGAACTTCCAATACATACGTGTAAGTAATCATTTAATTTATGCATGCATTTTTGTATTAAAGTTAAACGTTTAATTTCTTGATATGTCTAGAGTTGGTAATCCATGATGGTGTGATGACAGTGTCCTAAACATCCTGATTCACGGAGCTGTGGCTATTACGTGATGCGGTACATGTACGAGATTGTACAAAATATTGACACGCTTGATGATGACAAGGTAACCCATTAATCAAAGTTGTAGTTAAAGTTATTGCATTTTAAATAAAATTGTGTGTACTAATGATGGTCAGTTTCTTTTATGGACAGATCATTTCTTTTTTCACAAAAGCAGGGGCCATGTATTCTAAAGTGGATATGGACTTTGTAAGAGATCATTTATCGCAGTTTTGGTGTAAACATTACTTGAGCGTTTCTTAGATCTTATCCCTAGCTAGTGTAGTTAGACTTACACTTTTGTTTGTGCTGAAGCAACATGGACTTTCAAAGTTTGTAAAGTTCAACTCTCTCTTATTTTTGAAAGTTTTGTTTGCAATTCGTTTTCAGTGTTGTAATTCAAACTGGCAACTTGGTTTATGGTCATATAGTGTGGTTGGTTATCAAAGGGCAATACCAGTTGGATGTCCTTTACAGGTTGTATATGCGATTGTAAATTGGGTTGTGTTGGAAAACACATGGTAGAGGCTAAAAAACAAAAAAACAAAAAAAAAGAAAAAGTTTAAAACTCAATGGAACGACGTTATCCACGATTTAGTAGTAAACCATCGTATAATGTATATTTTATACCACAGTTATTAAGCCAAACCGTCGTATAAAATCGTCTGATTCCCGCGACACAATGGGCTTTTAAACGACGGTCGTAGCAGAACCGTGGTTTATAATCGACTTTTAAACGACGGTTTCAAACCGTGGTTTATAGCCATTTTCGATATACCACGCGAGTATAAACCACAGTTTCTAACCGTGGTATATAGGCAAAATAACCGTGGTAAAAAACATTTTTTGCACTAGTGTATATAGAGAGATAGAGAGAGAGAGGTGGTTCTTATAGAAACCGCATATTCATCTTTGTCTGACAAAATCTATAGAGGCGTGTTAAAAAAAAAGAATTGCCTTCAAATGTATTAACTTTTGTAGTTTTAACTCATTGTTATTCTTATTCCACTACCACAAATTATATACAAGAATACTATTTTAACTCCATAAAGGATAGTCAAATTTAAAGGGAAAATTCACATACTACTAAATGTTTGTTAATTCACAATTATTTACAGTTTTTTAAATAGCTTTGCAATACCACAAAAAATAATTTTGATTCATTTGTTACCATTAATTGCTAATCCTAAACTTTATAGATTAAAATACTCTAAATGTTAATAAACATAGTTCACATATTAATATTTTTAATTAACAAAATACCAAAAAATTAATAAATTAGAATAAAAAAGTAAACACCATAGAATTATAGTTTATTAATATATAGGATAAAATTGTGAAAAATAAAACATTGATATATACTCACTCCGTCCTGAATTGACCGTCCTGTTTACTATTTGGACATGTCGTTTGACTTCAATTTTTAACATATAAGATAAATTAATTTTGAAAATTTAAATTTTGTATATGATTCCTTACATGATAAACTATATGTTACAAAATTTAGTTTTATAAATTATTTTATCTTATATGCTTAATATTGAAGTGGAAAAACGTGCCATAAAGCAAACAGGACGGTCAATTCAGGACGGAGGGAGTATAATTATGAAAACATAAAAGTGTTAAAATTTTTTAAAATTAATATCTATTATCACAAGCTAAAAATTTGACTTTATGTAGTAAAAACGATAATTTGAATTTACTGCATAGTCTGTATGTGTATGATTTTAATCAAATTTGGCTTCTATGATATAATATTTTTTATTTTTATTTTTTATTTTAATGTTTTTAACTATTTATATATTATATATTTTGTACAATTCTAACTAATATATTAATATAATGAAATTTTACACTTCTACTTTTTAATATATTTTATTGATTTTTGTAGTACTTTATGAATTAAAGTATCAAAATTAATAGAATATAGATTATAGAAAGGACTAAAATTATCCCAGAATGATTCTGGATGCAAATATAGCCATTAGATTATGAAGAGTACAAATAGAGGGTCAAGATTTTATAGTGTACTAAAATACAATTAATGGTGAAACTGGTACCATATTTTGTGGGATTTTTAATAATCCCATTTGAACTAATTACAACAAAACCCCCTCCCCACACAACCTCACCCAACTCATGATAACCACGACTATTTCTCATTTTCCAGCGATAACCTGCTTATCGGCATAGAAGGCCGATTCTTCATTAGCGACATCGACGATCACGCACTTCACCGGTGACCTCGACGATTGACACGGCTCCGCCTCCGCAAAAAAATCATTCAACTACTGCATCAGGCATCAGATGAAACGGCTCCCGTCCGCAAAGAAAAATCATTCAACTGCATCGTGCACCAGATTGAACCAGGGCTGCAAACAATTTTCCGGAACTGTAATAACTCCTACTTATTTTTAGTCCCTATGTTTTGAAATCCATAAGCCAGGCTGGGGCAACGACCATTTTTACGGGTTCGTTGGTTGTAATCCCTATATCATGGCCTGACATCCACCGGGAGAGATTGAGGTCTGTAGGGCTCTTCTTCTCAAACGTAATGTAATTCTGCATGCAAGAAGGGTGAAAGATCTGAAAGCATTGGAGTGAGAGATCTGTCGTACCACCTTGCCTTTATCGCTAATTCTGTGCAGTTTGCTGATGGGAGGAGTAGATACTGACATTAGAAATAAGAAGAAGGATGCAAATGATGGTGAAACCAGATGTTCTCAGGAGAGGAAAAACTACTATCCATGATTTTTTCAACAGCTTTTGAAAGCGTTTGCACCTTCAGTGTATGGCCACCACGACATTAAAAAAAGAAGCTTTTGTAGAGTGGTGATGATGTTCCCTACCAGTGTGCGGTTTGTATAATTACATGTGGCGGTTGTATAATTACCAGTGTGCGGTTGTATAAATACCCAGTGTGCGGTTGTATAAATACCAGTTGCGGTGTATAAATACCGTGTGCGGTTGTATAAATACCAGTGTACTGTTGTATAAATACTAGTGTCTGTTGAAATACCAGTTACTGTTGTATAAAACCAGTGTACCCTTGTATAAATACCAGCGTATTGTGTATAAATACTATACTAGTGTATGTTGTACAAATACTATACCAGTGTACTGTTGTAATATATCAGTGTGCTGTTTGTAATATACCAGTGTGCTGTTATAAATATTTTATAAATACTATGTACTGTTGTATAAATACCAGTTTATTGTTGTATAAATACTATACCAATGTATTGTTGTATAAATACTATATCAGTGTACTGTTGTATAAATACTATACCAGTGTGCTGTTGTATAAATACTATACCAGTGTGCTGTTGTATAAATAGTTGTATAAATACTATACCAGTGTGCTGTTGTATAAATACTATACCAGTGTGCTGTTGTATAAATAGTTGTATAAATACTATACCAGTGTACTATTGTATAAATACTATACCAGTGTGTTGTTGTATAAATACTATATTAGTGTACCGTATAAATACGTGTGTACTGTTGTACAAATACTAGTGTGCGGTTGTATAAATACCAGTGTACGATTGTATAAATACTAGTACCGTTGTAGACGATATTAGTGTATGGTTGTATAAATATATACCAGTGTACCATCGTATAAATACCAGTGTATCATTATATAAATACCAATGTCATACGAATGCCAATGCATTGTCAACAACTATCACTAAATATGTGAGTTCTTTTGAAATATTCATTATGTAATTTAAGAATATTAGTAATACAAATAAAAAGATGAGTAAAAGGAGAGAGTTTTTCCAATTAATTAGTGTACGACATGAATTTTAAAACTTGAAGTGGAAGTTACGAAATAATATAGAATTTGCAGTTGATTATTTGTTATCTAAAATAAAGCCCACAAAAACAGTAACCACCACTACTACAAGTTTTCTTTTTAAAAATAATTCAATATAATCTACACCCTCCATTCAAATGTCCCTTAATCCAATGACATAATTTAGTCCAGGATGCTCCAGGGAAAGTTAATAAGGCCAGGAGCGAATCCAAAGCCAAATTAATATTATAAAAAATTAGAGTATCATTTTTTTCTATTTTGTCTGCTTGTAATCAAATTTGTAGTTTCTATATAAAATATATAAAAATTTATAAATTTTATTCAAAAGTTTTTATGATTATGATATTTTTGTTTTATACCATTTAAACCAATATAAATAATATGTTTAATTTTATTATACTTTCAACGTATATAATTTTCTACATATGATGGTTAATTAGCAACGTATCGTGAAATTACTATATATTTATCCTTATTTTGTTTTTTGTACAGTGTTCGTTGCAACCAGGGGGTGAACAATGCACCTACTATGTAATGAGATACATGTATGTCATACTTGTAATGTTTTCTAAGTGTAGTTATCCATTGGAAAAGGTACAAAATCTTGATATATAATTTGTTACGACTATGATTACAATAGGTAAATGTATATGTTTATAATTATTACCTTTTCTAGTGAAGGTTTTTCTTACAACTTTTGAAAGCTACTGCGACGAGATTATCAATTGGTTGCCAGAAGAGTTAGCATAGTACATTTACATGTAAATATGTTAGTATTAGGGTACCAATAACCTTTTTGTGAATCATTCAAATTGTGGAGTGACAAACATGGTTCACGGATGATTCAATTTTGTTAGCATCAATTATAATATGCTGATGATTTTGAAGAATTGTTTTTGCAAGGTTTTTATAAAGGAGATAGTTATGTAATATCTAGTTATATTCATTGCTAACACATTGATCAAGAGTCAAAAGCGAGATAGCCGAGTTGGTGAGCTATACTCCACCTGAGACAATAGATCACATGTTCAACACTCTCATCCCCATAGTTTGTTTATTATGATTATACTTTAAAAAAACACCTTGATCAAGAGATTGAGAAAACCGCCTCTAAAAGTCTTTTTTTACTAGTGGGTGTACTTGTTTTGCAGCCGTTTAATTTGTATTTTCTATGCATGTATTGAGTGAATATTTAAACATTTTCTGTAAGATTAAGCGATATATTCTTTGCTTAATAGGACAGTGTTTGATTATGTTTGCATTACAAGGTGCATGTTATATGTTCTGATGGCACTTTCCTCAGTGTGCCCATGTGCCATCTACTTTCCTCAGGGTCGTAGTGAGCAGCTTTCTTCCAACTGAATTCTGATATGGTTTAAAATTTTTTAGGATTTAGTTATCTGAAATATATGTTTAGGTTGCCGCCACTATTAATAAAGATATTGACGGCCACATACCCAACTATCCAAATCTGCCTGCGCGGATGATTTGCCAACTATAATGTACATACATATCGTCTAGGGAGTGGAAGAGTTGGAAAAATTGTGCTGGCAGCAGCGTGGAAAGTGGAAACCCCTCAAAGCCTGGTGGTAATTGTCCTGCTGTCATTGATTCTAACGTCAACTTACCCATATGACTGAATCTTCATAAACGCTCACGCAACAGGATTATCGCAGGGAAATGGGCTTCTTCAATAATCATATTTGTATGATTTTTTAAATAAAGTGAAAATTCATAATATACCTTTAAAGTTTCATAATTCATAATATATAATATACCTCTATTTGTGAAATGACCTCGAATAATAACTATTTTACACATAATATTGCAAATCATGTTTTATGTATTAATATGCTAAATAAATTAATTTAAAAATATAAAATATAATTACAAAAAATATTTAAAAAAGTAATAAAATTATTAAAAAAATAATTTTTAAAATATCATTATAAAGTTGTAAATTTAATTAAAATATTTTTTATTTGAAATAAAATAATATTTATTAAATATACACAAAACTTTTATTTTTAAAATATTTTTCTTGTATTTTTTACTTTCCTTGACTATTTATCAGTTTTATTAAAATATTTACAGTTTTGGTTAGACAATAACTAAGTATATAATAAACATATATATATATATAGTTTATAAACAAAAGTAATCCATTAAAATTTTATACAACCATCTCATCTTATATTATATTGGATTAATTTTGTTTATAACTTGACATAAATACACATACTATTATATAATATTTGATTATTGTCTAATTATAATTGTAAATATTTAATAAATATGAAGATTTATAATCAAAGAAGGAAAAAAAAGGAGAAGAATTTTGCTTGAAGTTTTGTGTATGTCTATAATTAAGAGTTTATTTCAATTATATATACTTATATTTTCTAACTATATTACTTTTTTAAATATTTTGTAATTATTTATATTTTGTAGTTTTTAAAAAAAATTATAAAAATTTCATAAAGTGTCCCTGAATAAAAAAGTGACTTATTGTGAACTTTAAACATGATCTACAATGTCAGGGGTAAAATAGTCATTATTCAAGGTCATTCATGGATTAGGAGTATATTGTAAATTTCAAAACTTTAGGGGAAGAATGAGATTTGAAATCAGGTATATTTTGAATTATGAAACTCTTTAGGGGTATATTATGAAATTTCCCTTAAACAAAAGATCGATGGGTATCAACACAAACCAATGGAGATGAGTTTGAAACCTTGCCTCGTTTGTTCAATCTCAACAGAGGCAAGTAACATTGGTCGTCTCTATTGCTTATTCTCTACATAAACCAACGAAGACGAGTTTTAACCTTTGCCTCGTTTGTGGAACATCAACGAAGGTAAATATCACTATACGCCTTTGTTGCGTATGGAGGAATGGCTATTTATACTTAGCAATGGAGGCGAGTTCAGCTAGTTGTCTCACTAACTGGGGAGCAATGAAGATCACGAGCTGACCTCAATTGTTCAAGGTCAATGGAGGTGAGCATAGTTGCCTCCATAGGTTAGATCAGCATAGAGGCAATCATTTTGTCGCTTTTAACAACACTAGTAGAAAATTAGGCTTTTTCGGCGCCACATTTTCGGCGATTACGGTAGGAATCGCCAAAAATAACTCGCCGGGAACACATTTTTTGGCGGTTTTTTAAGAAACCGCTGAAAATAGGTCTTTTTCGGCGGTTCCAAAGAAACAACCGCCGAAAACATTTTCGGCGGTTCTTAGTTCTAAACTGCCGAAAAAGACCAATTTTTTTTAAAAAAATAGGATTTTTTCGGCGCGATTCCTAGCTTAAGAACCGCCGAAAAAGGGTCTTTTATTTTGACCCCTACCCCGACAGACTTCATTGTCGTCGGCGTTCTCTTCTCTCACAGATAGAACAGCGCTCTCGCCCCAAAATCGCCTCCACCTACACCGGCCATTTCCGCCCAGTTTTCCGCTGCCGCCGCTGACTGTCTGCGCCGCTGCCGTCAAGCTGGGCTGCAGTTCGACCCAAACTGAAGCTGCTACAGTCAGAAGATTAGGTATTTTATACCCAATTTGAAGTTTCGAATTCCTTATAATTTGAGCCATAATTTGTTGTTTAAGTGTAATTTTTGTTTGATTTATGTCATCTAGAGTGTAGTAGTTTGATTGGTTTGATTGGAAATTGTAAATGTGTGTAATTTTACAAAATAATGCATATGCCCGCAAAGTGTTCGATGAAATGGCTGAAACCGATTTCCGTACTTTCTTGCTGATTTAGGCATTATTTTGGTGTTTATGTATATGGTTGTTTGATTATGTCATCTGGAATGTAGAAGATTGATTGGTTTGATTGGAATTGCTATATGTGTGTCACTTTACAAAATAATGCAATATGTCCGCAAGGTGTTCGATGAAAGACTGAACCATTTTAGTGATTTTTTGTGCTTTTCTACATTGTTTGTGGAATTGTTGCCAAGTAAGCGTCGTTGGTGATTTGTTGTATGAATTAACATCAAAAATTTGACTTATAGTTACTTAATTTTATAATTTGTTTACAATAAGTTGTGATTATTGATTAATATTGACAATGAATTAGGTACTTCATAGTTGGCGGTGTAGCTAACGCGCAATTCGTCCTTCCGTTCAACCTTATACGTGAGCTAGCTCCACGCCGCCTTCGCTCACCACTCGATTCGGCTACTATTATCCTAGCCCAGTTGAGGTGAGGTAGTTGTTTTTTGATTAATTGTACGTAGTTTTTTTTATACTACAACTATTATCCTAGCCTAGTTCTAATTATTATGGTTCACAGTTACTACTCCTTTTTCACACGTTTGTCGCCGTCCTCCGCCCTGTTTCCTCCCTCCGAGTTTCGCCTACTCCTCGCCTGTCCTTCCAAAATTAGGTTAGTTTTATTCTTCAACCTCGTTGAATTTCTGTTTATCTGTAACACCCCAGCTACAACATATACACTTAATAACCGTTTGCAGCGGGAAAACATACATCATCATAATACTTAACTCATGGTGTTACAACGCCGTTAGCCACCCACGTGGTCTAACAAGGCTAATACATATACATTGTATTGGTCTGATGGCCAGATTCCCGAGCAACTACACTTACAAACACTTCCCATTACCAACAAACATTATACATTTACATTCCAACTGTACCGAGTATTTACAACCTAATGCTGACAACAAATTCGGTCTCACTACACCTACAATACATAAGTGTTTAAATGAACTACCCGTATACAACTAACTACCCCGTCCTACTCTCGAACGGTCTCCAACTCTTTGTACCTGAAAATAGGAAAAAGGGTGGCCCCCCAAGGGCTCAGCACAATGCTGGTATGGTAATCGTGCAGCCCCATGCTACCGGGCACGCCCACAACTAATTGTCGTCTAGCATGCGGTCGATTTTATTAAATCATGCCTGAACACTATAAACACATAACACATTGCATACCCACAACAATGGGGTTCCACAAAATCATTCAGCACAACAAAACTCGTTAGCTCACTCGTTTTGTTCCTTATCCCTTGAGGGTTTCTCCTCTAATGGAGCTATTCCCTTAATAGACGACACTTACCCACTATACGAGTCATACTTAAATTTCTCTTATGACAAAGTGGGTTTGATACCCATGAACCACATACTCCACACAACAGGTCTTTTCACACTTAAAACATACAAACACACACACGGCATAGCAAGAAGTATTGCATAGCACAACATCACTTACATAACAGGCACCTTTCACTTTAGGACGACCCAACACAGTTAGTTAACTTGGTAAGCCTAGAGAATGGAATCACCCTCATGATAAGCTTGTTACATCACTCATTACCGTCCTATTAGTCGGACGAGTACTTAACTCAAAGATGGATCGGATATTGTGATCCGAACACACCACAAACACACATATTTCCCGACCGATCATCAGTCAGAATAGGTAAGCTTTGGAGGAAGCTAGCGGGAGATTGTAATCCAAGAAGGAAAAACAAACAAAAACATAACAAGAGGGAGTTAGAGCAACTGTAGACATCTACTCCCAAACAAAACGCGCGACCGGTACATCCCGATTCCTCACCCCCCCCATTAGTTATATATATATATATAGTTAAGGGCTCCGTTATGGAACCTATCACTTCCACACACTATAAGGTATACAACTGGGTTAATCACACAGGGGTGGTGAACATACTTGCAGGCACAAACAACACACAACTAACTCACTCCGCATAGCCGTGGTTAGAACGTTCCCATGGTTTGGGTCGTTAAGTCCGAATATTGATCTCTTATGTGATCCTAGAGTCAGTTAGCTAAGGGTTAACACATGTTGAGGTAAACGGTATCGGAACTGAACACGCCACATATATGAATTACTGTAAACTCATTTCATGCTTATTCTTGCAAGGTGGCAAACACACAGAAAAACACATTGGCATACAAGACGGTGTAATCCGGTTGGCACAAGTTGCAAAAAAACCATACCTTGGTCCCTGCTTCGATTGGTTTCCACCGTAGGCCACTCTTATACATGATTAATAACGCCGGTTAATTTACCGTGTTTAACTTCCAATTTTACTAAGTGTTTACATACTCATATGACATCTTTACAACTAAACTTACACTTAGTTGTCCTCATTATACCATTAGGGCTTACTACTTAAGTCATATTCCTTTCTTTTTTTTTTAATTTTGGGTCCGACAGACCCACCGACCGACCCAACCAACTGGTCGGTCCATTCCAGAAACATTTACGGGTGGTTTAACAGAGGCAGACCGACCCAGCCAGGGTCGGTCCCTTTGGGTCGGTCGACACCAGAACATTGTCCAAAACTTGTTAAACCTTTTCCAAACTTTTCTTCAAGCCTCCTAATGTGTCCTAACATCATTTGGCACCCGTAAACCCTCATATAACATCCACCAAACTCATTTTCTAACTCCTTAAACACTTACTCTTTTTCTTACAAAGTCCTTTACACTTATCATGTTTTTCACTAGGTTTCTAAGTGGTGTTTTATAACCTATAACAACCACTTATGCCAAAATGTCTCAATCTCACTACTACACACACTTCATCCTCCCAAGCTCTTTTCTCACTAACCACAAAACTCCTTGAATCTCTCCACATGTTAATACCTTCTCCTTAAAGCACACTATTTCCTCATTGTTTACCAAAGTTTGCATAAGTCTTAACAAAATCCCAAAATGACTTTGGTGATTCCTAAAACACTCATTTGATTTCTCAATCCTCCAAGACTATGCCCAAGGCATCTTAACACTTAAAACACCTTAATTCACTTTCTTTCACCAATTTAACACTAACAATTCCTAGTACAATCTAGGTCACCAAACTTCACCAAAGCACTTAAAACTCTTGTTTTCCCAACTAAATTTTGACATAGCTTCTCTTATATCATTACACTTACACCAAAAACGCATAGTTTTCCACCTTTATACAATCCAAGAACATTCAGTCCCATAATACACCTCCTTACACACAAACATATATTTTTTCATTCTGTAAGACCATGATCATCTCTTGTCAAAAAATGTTCTTTACACAACTAAAACCTTTAAACACCACACATCACAATATAGTGCATAACTTCTTAAATTGCTTGGCACTTTGGCCCTGAATGACATGGCTCTTAGGCCCTTAAATTGCATTAATCTTAAACACTGAATTTCCACATTTAAATGCCTTCAACCTGCAAATACACACAACATTACATATGCCCTTAATAACCTCCTTGAGGATAGTTGTTCTAGCTCATTTACCATTGGCTCCTTAGGTAGAATTTAAAGCTCAATTTCCTAAGACATTCAAACCACATTAGGTTAGGTTATTTCTTTTCCTTCCCAACTTCTTTCTGTTTCCTTGCTTGTTGAAAAATAGCAAGGACTTGATCACTGTCAACCTTCTATCCATATACACATATAAGGGTAATGAGCATTTAAGATTCATACCTAAACTCATATATAACCCTAGTTTTACATAAGTGTTTTAAAACACTAAAATTGATGTTTAGCTGGAATTTGAAAGAGAACTTGAATAAGTAACAAGAAAGGACTCCTCCTAGTCCATTGAAGTTTGAAATGAGGCTATGAAAGAGCAAAATAACACACCATAAATGGGTGATTCTCGGTCATATATAAAAACAAGGGGAAATGAAGTTTTTCTTTGGTTTCTCTTACCTTGAAGCAAAGGAGAATGGCAGGCATGGAAAGATGAGCTCAAGCTCCTTCAATGGAGATTCTTCATGGCACCAAAATGGAGTTCTTGAGGATTTGAAAAGAGAGAAAATGAATAGCTTGCTCCAACTAGAAGAATGGTAGTCTTGAAATTGAATTTGGATCATGGAGTCATGAGTTACAAGCATTCAAAGATGGAGATGGTATGGTTTGCTTATAGAGCAAACCGATGGAGCTTGATAGAATGGAGGAAAGGGACGGTGGGATGAATGAGAAGAAATGAAAGAAAGGTGTGGAGAGAGGCAAGTTTAGAACATATTTTAAGTTTAAAAGGTAAATAGTCTTTTACTTACTTTTCCTTCCCTTCTTTAGTTTACTAACTTGTGGTGGTGACTCACCATGTATAAAACCGGCCCCTTTAGTCAATAGGGCATTTCATGGTCTTTGTTGACCAATTAAACAACTTATATTGACTTATAACTTAAACTAGCACTATTTGAGCACTATTCACAAATTAAGTCACATAATTGTGAAATTTTTGATTTCTCATTGATTTAGACTTCCTAATGTGATACTAAGTAGTACCCATGTTGATTAAAGGGTAATTATGGACATTTAGCCACTCAAAACCCATTTCCAAGACAATTTTTCAAAATGTGCTTTAAGGCTCCTTAAAACACATTTTGTGTTTTAACTTGTTTTCAAGCTTGGTTTTCTTTAGTAATTGATTTAAAATGTTCATTAACATGTTAATATGGTCTAGGAATGACCTTCAGGTATAAATACAAGGTTACACCAGTCTAGGGCAAGTATTGCCTGAAATTGACTTTAGGTGTTTTCTTGTGTTTTTTTGGTTTGATTGTCTACAAATGTGTCTAAAGGACTTAATTAGCCTTATTAAATCATAATTGAATGTCATAAAGTCTTGGTAGGCTCTTGGGTCCTTACCAAGTTCACTCAAAGCTTAGAGCATGTTTTGCTCAAACTGTGTTTATGGTACTTTATTGTTTTACTATGGTTTAAATTGTTCACTAATGTTTCTAAGGCACTTTTTAGCCTTAATATACCACGTTTAATATTTAAACAGCATATCAAGGTTTGGGGTATTTCATTATCATAATTGTTTGTAAATTCGTTGATTTATATATAATAGTTAGTGGCAGAATTATATATATATTTAATATATTGTTGCTTATATATATATATTATGTATATATACATATAAGATAATCAAGTAGTATATATATCTATAATATATATAGATGTGTATATATATATTATACAGACTCGCCGTGCAAGAACCATATCATTATATATCATTTCCAAAGATAGTTTCGTAATTGTTGTTTAGAGATCATGTCATGAAGCTTGCATCACTAGCACCTGATAATGTAAGTGAAGAGCTCCGTTGGTATCCTTGGGACATGGTTCCACTTGTATATCTTATGAAGGGTATGACATCAATGGGGTCACCTACTGGACAAAACGGCAAGATGATAGATGTCTAAACCAGAATAGCGGGGTAAAGTAGAAGCAAACAACAACTGAGTATACCAGAGGTCATCCAGCTTCAACGATTTCAACCTCGAGTTTGTATTATGGATTCATTGAAGATATTAGGGAGCTTGATTATCAGTTTTAAAAGTTTGTTATTTTTTAAATGAAAATGGGTGGATAACAGAAACGGTTATCGGGTTCACGATGGGTTTAACTTGGTTGATTTTATCACGCCTTGGTCATATACAAGATCCGTTCATATTTCCCAAGGATTGTGAACAAGTATTTTACATAGAAGATCCCATCGATTCTAGGTGGTCAGTTTTATTACCAAGGAAAGATTTGTCAACATTAATGCTGATCAAGATGTTGATGATAATGAATTAATGTTCGATGAGACACCACCTTTTTCTACCAGTATTCCTATCACAGACATTGTTGATGTTCCAGACGATGTAGTGTATACTAGGTCTAATCACGATGAGGGTTTATGGGTTGAAACCATAAATGATGTGTTTAGTTGTTAGGTAATTAAAAAATATTTTATTGTTTGTTTGTTTGTTCATTAAATAATTTGTTGGAATATTAACGATGTCTTATTATGTATTCATTACATTATTTGTTGTGGTGTTATTGATATACGGTTTTTTTATCTTTGCAGAGAGTTAAATGGATGATATGGATGACCCGATCGGCGAGTTTTTGACAGAGGCATCCTGACCAAAGAAGAAGAAAACACGTGGAGGGAAAGGTCAAAGTCACAGGCCTAAGCTGGTGAGGGGGGTAATGGCGTGGATGAGATTACTCCAGCCTCTGTGCCAGCTGAGGACACCGAGGCTGGACCTGCTGGATCACAAATCCAGCTTCATAGGACCGTAAAACCTCGTGGTCCGACGAAAGCTCTCAGATCAAAAAAGATTGAATCAAAGCTGTTACAGTTTAATGTGTATCTACAACGATTGGGGAATGTGCTACAGACTTCACTACAGAGCTAGGCATCATTGTGCGAGAGTATTGTGATATTACTACTCTCACCTGGCCTCAAGTTGACGAAGGACTAAAGAAACAGATGTTTGAGATCGTACAGGTAAATAAACAATAGTTAAAGTATTATTTTTGTACAATTTGTAGGTATCCATCACTAACATTTGTTTCATCGATGGTAATATGCAGAAATGATATCAAATACCTGCGGAAAGTGAGTACTACTCCATGGTCAAATCAATGATGCGCAAGAAATTTTCAGATCATAAGCATGATCTAGTAAATGGTTTATCACCAAGAAGCTTAAGAGGTCGGACGGCGACACACACGCCAGCCTTGGGAGATTTACACACCAATAACCAAAGAGAAGTGGCAGGAGTTCTATGATAAGAAGATGGAGACAAAGGTATGTATTAACTTTTAAATAATTAATTATATATAAATATATATTTTTGAGGTATTTATTTTACATATGTATATTTTTGGTCATCTTAGTTGTATGTTTATTTGATAACAGAAGTACCGCGAAGCCCAATCCGCGAATGCGAAGAAGAATGAATATCATCATGTGTTGGGTGCGAAAGGGTTAATAGAAGAGTGCCTGAATGGTGGCAGATGGAGAGCTGCCATCAGATATGAGCACTCTTGATGAGCACCAGCTACGGGGTACGTTTTGGAAGCTTTCACGTACTAAGAAAGACCTGAAAACTGGAGAGCGTTTATATCCCTTCGAGAAGACGAAGGAAATTGTTGATAAGATGGTAAGTACTTTTCTTTACTTTCAAATTTTTTGACAAATTTTTTTATCATCTTAAAAATTATAATTAACTTCTTTCTACATTTATTATAAAGGGTGAGTGAATGAACAAGTTACCCAAGGGACTTGGGTACCTGATCGACATGATGACCAGTTGTCTCGTGCGCTTGGAAAAAAGATCACCCAGGCCGAGCTGTGGGGTTAGGGGGTGTTAACATAGGGATAAGAAACTTTTTGGTAACCCCGGGTCAAGGAAAAGGAGTAGTCAAGGACAGACAATTTCTTATGAGCAGCATATGCGTGCCATTAATGACATGAGAGAGCAGTGGAAGAAGGAGATCTTTGATGAACTACGTCAAGGCAGTCGTGCATCCCAGCCATATGTTCTTACTTCTTATCCTCATGCTTCTAATCCTTCTTGCCCCAGTTTTCATAATGATCCTCCCTCATACCCAAGAAATGATGACCCTACCCGTGCTGGAGTGTACACAAGTGTGGATTCCAATGACCAGTATCCTTACGCTTATGTACAGGTAATCTTTTATACCTTAAACTGTTCTATTAGTTGTCGTATCTTTATTACATATTTTTAGTTCAACATCTACTAATCTGATGAAATTGTAGGACCCGATAAACTGTAATCTCCTGCTTCCATACAACAATGAAGAAATATGTGTCGCGGAAGGAAGGGTGTACTCATCAGGCCCTAATGAAGTGACCCATGGAATACCATTGAAGCCGTATCACGGGAGAGTCTCTGTGGACGAACCGATTTATAAGGTTCCTGATCTACCGCTCCCTGTACCTACGGAGGAGTACTGCATAGTTCGTCTGCAAAGGGTGCATTCGTTTAGTGGCCCATTCGTCTGATTCAGAAGTGTGTAAAGGTATGTCTAATACTAACCACTAGTGTAGTTATTATTGTTGTCATTACATGAATATAGTATGTGTGGATGCTCAGTTCATGACTAGTATTGAATGTCGGTTGTAAATAGGCATTAAGAAAGAAATCTGCATCTCCTGAGAAAAAAGTCAAAGATTGGATCCTCTGAATACAGAGCATCCACCAATGTTGTAGAAAGAGAAAATTTGGTGGACGATTCCGTATATGCATGCTTGGGGCCAAACATGAAATGCTTGCATGATATAATCCGTGACTTCCCAGATGGTAGAAATTCTATCCTACTCAGTTTTGACGATGACCTTTTCACTACGGACGAACTGTAGAAATCGACATGTGGACGACTGATGTTAGGGACATCCTAAAATTTGATTGGGTGCCTGTTGCAGTGATGCATTCATTTATTATGTAAGTATTAGTTTTGTTTTATAATTAAGTTATAAATTGATGTTCTGAAACAATGTTAATTAATTTTATGTCTTTTTATTTATGAACATGTTTTTGCATGACAAAATGCAATCTTTTGCCCTTACCAAGTATGGATTTTTATGTCCTGAAAGAGCATCATTCACTGCTCTGAAGTGCGATACAGAAACGTGTAAGCTGTACGTACATCGTGCGATGGTTAACAGCATCAGAGCGAAGAAGAAATATCTTATGCTACCTTATCATCAAAAGTATTAACTTCTGTTTATCATTTTAATTTGAATAAATGTTGTAGTTATCTATGCATACATGCATTATAATGACATGTGAGTGTTTTGGTATTACATAGTGGCCATTGGGTTTTACTGCTGTTGTGTCTGGATCGTTCGCGGATACTATTTCTTGATCCGCTGCAAACCGGAAATCCAAAAGACATCAAGATAAAGCCACACCTTAGCATGTAAGTACATTATGAAGCAATTCTTTATGTATTTCAACTCCTTAATTTAATTTTATTATGAATGGATATCCTAATTTATTAATGTATGTTGAAGATAATAATTATATATGTAGTGTGTATCAAAGTGTTTTGATGGCAGAGCTTGGTGTAAGGTCAAAAAATTCCATCCAATGGACTTCAGTGAAGGTAAATGCATCATCAGTTACTTGTTTATTATTGATTGGTTGTTATCACAAATAAATGTCTTATATAATTAGTTCTTTTCTTCCTGTGTTTAAGTGTTCACGTCAACCCAGAGGTTCAGAGTGTGGGTATTATGTCATGAGGTGTATGCATGACATAGTCACCCTATTTGGTGAGATGGATGATCAGTTAGAACAGGTATATCGAAGTTATATTTATTTTTCAATTACTAATATAATTGTTTGATGATTAACCAATTTGTTTTGTTTTGTTTTTCAAAGGTTTTTCCTAGTGTTGGAGAATATAACGGAGAAACCATCAACGGGATTCTAGAGGATTGGGCGGATTTCGTCTGCATGACTTTGGTTTGATTTTTGCTTTTTCTTTTCTTGAATTGTTATTTAGAACTTTCATTAGACTTTTATGGTTAGATAGATTGTAAAAAATGACCACTTTGAGTATATTAGTGAACATTTGATCAATTGGGTATGTATATGGTCATTTGTGACTATGTGAATTGTGGTGTATGGTCATTTGTGACCATTTTAATGTGGTGTGTATGGTCATTTGTAAGCCGTGTCATTGTTTTTTGGATTTTTTTTGACAATTTACTTACAAAGAGTGATGGGATCCTCTACCATGTGATGTAGAGAGATATGTGGACATATTTGGATGCATATTAACAGGTTTTGTGACAATGTGGGATTATAAACGAAAACGAGAAAAACCAAAAAAAAAATGGAAGATTTTCGGCGGTTTCTACTTGGAACCGCCGAAAATAAGCAAAAACATGGTCTTTTTCGGCGGTTCCTAAGATAAAAACCGCCGAAGAAGACCATGTTTTTGATTATTTTCGGCGGTTCCAAGTAGAAGCCACCGAAAATCTTCCATTGTATTCACGTTAATTTGCCCTCTGAAATAGGTCTTTTTCGGTGGTTTTTGCCTAAGGAACCACCGAAAATTTACTATTTTTGGCGGTTGTAAAACCGCCGAAAATAAGGGAAGACCCTTTTTGACGGTACCATTTTCGGCGGTTGTAAATCACCGAAAAAGACCCTTTTTGCACTAGTGCAAGTTGTAGAGGCAATTGTTTGATTTACAGAGACAATAAAAGTTGTCTCCATAGACCTTATATGTAGTATTGTACTATATATATCAGACCATAAGAAAATCAACAGGATATGAACACATAATGGGAGTAAATCAACTCTAGCTACTGATTTGGTTTCACACATTCACGATAAGCACGTTGAAAAGATATGTTGTTTGAGAGAAATATAATCCCCTTGAACTGTAGCCTATGTCCATGGTGACAGGGCAACGAAAACTTTGGATCAAAGCTGGCTTTGCCATACATCCTTCTCCTCATTTGGCTACTAATGCATGGTTCCCTCAACATGAAATGAAAATGTTTGGATACAATGTTGTTATTTTATCTTAATTGTTT
The DNA here is from genome assembly GCA_023374045.1 of Limonium bicolor. Lineage (NCBI taxonomy): Eukaryota > Viridiplantae > Streptophyta > Magnoliopsida > Caryophyllales > Plumbaginaceae > Limonium > Limonium bicolor. Next base: position 190,907,003 of record CM041780.1, read on the forward strand.
TGCCCTTTTAGCAAACTAGATCCAAAAGTTGTAGAAAAGGATACTACATTCCTTCGCTCACGGCGGTAAAGCAAACCCTTAAAAACCAAGAGTGTATGGTTGTAAGGTTTTATATTTTTATTTTTGCTAGAAGGAGTATGGGACGGAATCCTAAATGTACTTTTTTTCTTACTTGGATTTTTTCTGTTAGGTTTGGCTTAATAAGATTTTAATAAGGTAGGAAGAATTTGGGAGGAGGGTTTAAGATGATTGTTTTATTTAGTTCTACTAATAATAAGGCGAATGCCACAATTATAAACAAAAAGCAGATATTCTCTTCTTACATTGTAAGACTACTTGGACTATATGGAACATCATTTGGAGTTAGTGGGGTGAAAGGGATTAAATCTTAGAAGAATAACCCGCACCCCACCATCCTGTTTATGCTTAGTGAAATCTGGTATGCTAGAAACCGGTTGATCTTCAATCAAGCTTCTGCAAGCTGAACCTCTTGTGGGAACACAGTTAAGTTGAAGGTAGACAATGGCGACGCTCTTCCTTTGAGGGTTTCCAACACGGTCACGGTCTTTTCTCAATACTTCAAATGTAGGCTGATTTGTTATATTTCGGGTTTGATTTGGTTATGTTTCTTATATTTCCTTACTATTTTTCGGTTTTTATATTGTTAACATTGAATTTCTCATTTTCAAGGTAAAAGTTGGATATTTTTTTTCTCAAACTTTTTTCGCACTTGATTTGCTTAGGTGACCCATTTTAGCCTCATCCATCCGGTCTTCCGGGTTTTATAATAAAATGTAAAAGCATACTAAAAAAAACAAGCAATGGAAACTGCACTACATATACTCATGTATGGAAAACGACAAGAAGTGTAGGAACTAGGAAGTGATGAAAATCGGGTGGCAGGTGGAGATTCCAGTCTCTAGTTTCATGTGAGGAAAGCTGTGTAGAGTGACGCATCTAGAGGTTATAAATGGTATCCTTCTGTTCAACAATAACTGTCATTTTAGAAAACTTGCACACTTATTAAGAAACGTAGAAAAAGGACGTATGTACCCCTTTTTTTACATTTCTATGTAGATAATAATTACTCTCGTGTTGAATAGTAGAGTTAAAAAGTGGAAAAACGTGTGTCAAAAAACTAGAATGACATATATTTTTAAACAAGAATCACATCCTAAAATGACAGATATTAATTAACGGAGGGAGTAACATTCTTTTTCAATGTGATTCTTGTGGTAGGACTGACAATTTTGACCCAACTGAATATTTGATCTAAAACTGACTACTAAATTACGAGTTTTGATTAAGTTATTTAACTTAAATTAATTTTTAGGTCAGGTTTAGGTTATTCCTTATTTTCTTGGGTTGGGTATATGTTAATGCTTCTAACCTGAATTTGACCCATTGTTTTTATTTTGTTTTTGTTTTAAAATATAACAAATAGTACATAACTAGTCACTTCGACTCATTTATAATTCTACAACTTTTAGTAATAAATATAAAAAACACTATAAACACTTTTCTTTACCTATCCAAGAATTGATAAAATCTGGTTTTTGAAGACCGTCTAGTTTCTTTTTCTTTTATATGGACTGGGTTGGGTGAATAAAGACAATACAATCATTTGTAACTTTCAAGGAATTAGTGGACGACTAATAAAAATGGATAATTTATTTACACTAAAAAATATAGAACTGTAAAAAAATGTACTTAGAATTTATAGACGGGTTTGATTTGGGTTCAATAATTTTATAGGCGTAGGGTTAGAGTTAAATTTTTGTAATGTGATTATATTTGGGTTGGATCAATATATTCTTTCCGGTGTAAGGGCTAATAAGTAGAATTAATAGAGAAGGTTGGCCATAGACAAAATCCAAGTGGGAGAAAGGCCATTACCTGTGGAAAAGCTATTTATAGCAAACAAAGTAGAGAATGCTAATACTACTAAATGATGGAAATACGAATGAGAGAAAAATGAACGCGCCGTAAGCGTTGTGCTCCCCCTCTGATAGTTAGGGTTTTCTTCCTCTCGAAGAATTCCTCGACGACGATCTCTGAAGTGGAAACTACGATGCCATCTTTCTGTGCCCTGGTTGTAATCTGGCTCTTGCCTTCTACCGGCTTTCTCTTGCTGCGGAAGGAGGCGGATATGTGCTGAATCATCCGTTGGAAGATGGATTTCATTTTCAAAGCGACTGTACCTAAAGAAGAAACAAGGAAGATCGTCAAGAAAAAGAGGATTGTTTCTGACTGGGATTTGGAGATGCCCGTCTAAACTGTTAACGTTTCAGGCAAGAAGATAGTGGAAGATGTGTGGTTGAAAGTAACAGAAGAGCGACCAAGTTTCAGTGAAATTCTAAAAACCGGTAAGGATGCTCCTCAGGAAGTTTCTACAGATGAAGAACTGTCTGTTATGAAGATCTAGGGCACGATCCGGAAGCCGCTGAAGATGATCCATTATGCCCTTCGATCTCCTTGCCAAGAGAAGTTATTCATAGCATCAAGAAGACATGGAGGAAATCAATCATTGTTAAACTGTTAGGTAAAACATTTCCCCTTTCTATTATGTCAGATGACTAGCGCAGAGGTGGAAAACCAAAGGAAGATTCGATGTTCTTGCCATAGGAAACGGATATTTTTTGATAGTATTCGAGCTTAGGAAGATAGGAATATGGCTCTATACGGAGGCCGTGGAAGATATCAAATAGGTATCTCACTATTAGAAGATGGAAAAGGGACTTTGATACCAGGACAGAGGCTCTGGTTAACCTAGATGTCTGGATTATATTTCCTGATCTTGGCTTGGAATATTTTAACTGAGGAATGTATGAATGAGATAGGCAGTAAGGTGGGGAAGTTCAAAAGGTGGAGATACTAAAACGAGATTGGGTTGTGCAGTAAATGGTCAAGTTTGTGTGTGCATAGACCTAACAAAGCCTTTGGTGGGTAAATTCATGCTCCAAAAGAAAACTCATAAAATTGAATATGAGGGGATTCACTTACTGTGCTTCAACTGTGGCTACTTTAGACATCAAAGAGATAACTGCCCCATGTTGAAAGATGAAAATGCGGTGGTAAATGAAGGGGGATTCAAGGTAGTTCAGAAAGTTTCTCAGGAGGATAACTCCCATCTCACAGAGCATTTTGGGCCTTGGATGAGAGTGATCAATAATAAGAAAGCTGCATTGAGAAAGGCTCCTGATAAAAATCATGAGAGGGTCCCACTGTTGCAGATAAAAAGAAAAGGTATGAAGTGCCTAGTCGAGTGACTCCTTCAAGCAGTAATGTGAATCACCTATCAAACAGATCTGGGCCTTGCAATCAGAATCATGTGTGACTGAGAATGCTGGAAATATGGGTGGGGAAGGGATGAATCAGCCAGAGAGGATAGTCTTGCTACCAGAAGAAGACGCTGGGGTGCTGATCAAGAACTCTTCTTCGTTTGGGAAAGAGGATAAGGATCAGTTGCTGGAGCCGCCTCCAATTAGGATTGTTGACCCAAATCCAGCTAAGTCCCTTAACCCGAACTTATCTATTGAATGCACTGATGGTTCTATTATTGCCCATTCTGATATGCTTGTTTTGGGGGATAATAATAAATGCTCTACTTCGAGTAGTAAAGATGAACTAGGAAAGAATATTTCTAATTAGTTCTCTGTTTGTTTTATGTTTTGTTGTTTGTATCATTTAATATGGATAAAACTTTAATGTACTTGCATAGAATGTAAGAGGTGCTGGGAAGACTAGCTTCTTGCCGACTGTTAGGGATTTGGTAAATAGAAACAAGCCCAATATCCTATTTCTATGTGAACCCCGGATTAGTGGTACTAGAGGCCTTGATGTTATTGAAAGAATTAGATATCCCAATAAGTTTATTGTTGAAGCAGCTGGCTTTAGTGGTGGGTTGTGGCTATTCTGGTCTAATATTAATCTTAATGTCTTGTCCCACAGTAATCAGTTTATACATACTAAGATTATTTTTAATAATTCTTCTATTCTGGCCACTTTTGTTTACGCAAACCCCTCTAAAAATAATAGAATTGTCCTTTGGAATGATCTCTCCAGGTTAGATATTGGATTAGATGATTGTTGGTTTATTACTGGGGATTTCAATTCTATCCTCTCTCTTAGTGACAAGAAAGGGGTAATAGATCCATCAACAGAGGTAGTTTAGCATTCATAGATTGGTTCCATTCAAATAGTCTTATTGATTTGCCTTCAAAAGGAAATAGTTTCTCTTGGATCAATAGGTCTATCTTTGTCAAACTTGATAGAACCTTAGTCTCTCATAATTGGTTTGATAGGTATGCTCATAGTTGGTTGAGATTCTCCCTATAACCTTCTCTGATCATTGTCCTATATTGTCAAGCTTTAATAGTAATATGCCTGTTCTGAATTCTATCAAACCTTTCCGTTTTCTGGTGGCTTAGGCCATCCATGAAAGCTATAATCATGTGGTTGATTAACCAGACATGTCTAAACTTAGGGAAAAACCCTTAACTCTTGTAAAAAGATCAATTTGGGAATAATTTTCTCACATGAGAAAAGAGACTTAATTGCCAACTTGTATTGCCAGACTAGCTGGGATTCAAAAAAGTCTTGAAAAACATGAGTCTAGCTACCTGAGAAATCTAGAAAAAAGCCTGCAAAAGGAATTTGACATCATTCTAATCAGGGAGGAGTTACTTTGGTTTCAAAAGGCTAGAGAAAAGTGGATTATGTTTGGGGATAAAAACTTATCCTATTTTCATAGGAAAGTCAAAATCAGAAGAGCCACTCAAAAAGTTCTCAAACTTGATGACTGTAATGGTAATACTATAGAAGGTCTGGGCAATCTTAAGAATCTTGCTTTAGATTTCTATAGAAACCTCTTTACACACCAAAATCAATTTATTCATGCTCCTCTAGGTCATGATTTTCCTCTTATTTGTTTGGAACTTAAAGATCTTTGTGCAGCCCCCCTCCCCCCCTCACTATGAATGAAATTAGAGATGTTATTAAATCTATGGGCAGTTTCAAAGCTCCTGGCCCGGATGGTTTTCAGGTCTGGTTCTTCAAGAATCACTGGGATCTAGTTAAAGATAGGGTGCTAGATCTGGCCCTAAAAGTTTTTTCCAGTGAAAGTATCCCTGAGGAAATTAACTCCACCCTCCTCTACCTTATCCCAAAAGTAAGCCCTCCTGTAAACATGAAACACTTCAGACCTATCACTCTCTGCAATGTGTCTTATAAAATCATCTCGAAACTGATAGTGAATAGAATTAAACCTTTTATGCCAGAAGTGGTGTCCCCTCTTCAAAGTAGTTTTGTGCCAAGCAGGCACATTCAGGATAATCATGTCATTATGCAAGAGGTTGTCTATTCCATGAGGAAGACTAAGAATAAGGAGGGATGGACCATTGAAAATTGATTTAGAGAAAGCCTATGATAACCTATCATGGGCCTTCATTAGAAATACTCTTAATTGTCTTAACCTACCCTTTAGCTTAGTCATCCTTATCATGTCCTGTGTTGAGACTGTCAATATGAGAATTCTATGGGAAGGAACACAATCGGATAGTTTCAAACCTTCTAAACGTTTAAGGCAAGGGGACCCTTTATCCCCTTACCTATTTGTGTTGTGTATGGGAAGACTCTCTCATCTCATAGACCAAGCTGTTATTGGTAAGGAGTGGAAACCCATTAAACTCAGTAAGGGTGGCCCTCATTTATCCCATCTGTTTTTTGCAGATGACTTAATTTTAATGGGTAGTGCTTACATGAGTAATGTATTTTCTATGATGAGAGTGCTAAATGATTTCTGTCTAATGTCGGGTGAAAAAGTCAACAAGCAGAAATCTAGCATCCTCTTTTCAAAGAATGTAGAAGCTTCTAGGAAATCGAGATTAGCTCTATTGTTGGCATTCCTCTAGCGGACAACTTGGGGAAATACCTTGGTCTTAATTTATGTTATGGTAGAACTCAGTCTAATCATTTTGGGGATCTCATTGAGAAAATTCTAAAGAGAGTTGTTGGTTGGAAGGCCAAAACTATCCTTTGCAGGCAGATTAGTTTTGGTCTAATCTATCATAAGCTCTATTCCCACTTTCAGTATGATGAGTCAAAAAGTCCCTTTGTCAGTCTGCCATAAACTTGATAAGATAAATAGAGATTTCCTTTGGGGGCACATGGACAATGAAAGGAAAATTCACACTATTTCATGGGATAAGATTTGCAGAGTTAAAAATGAAGGAGGCTTAGGGATTAGAGAGTCTTACTTGATGAATAGAGCCTGTCTAGCTAGATTGAGTTGGAGGCTGTTGAATAATCATGATGGTTTATGGGCTAGAATTCTCTTGAGCAAGTATAAGAATCCTATTACTAAAAATGCTTCCAGCACTTGGAGGAACATTACGGGATCTAAAGAGATTATAGACAAAGAGGCTAGGTGGAGGTTAGGAGATGGAAAAACCATTAAATTTTGGATGGACAAATGGCTTCTGGATAAACCCCTCTGTAGTTATGTAAGCTTACCAAGTTCGATCAATAAAGAATGCACTGTGGCTGACATGTGGGATCCTAGTAGAGGCTGGAAATGGAGTTTGTTTTCTGAAACCTACCTTCTGATATTATGAGTCATCTCTCTAGCAAAGCTATCCTTGACTAAGGTTTGAAGGATTCCATTGCCTGGAACTGTGGGAGAACAGGGGAATTAACTGTCTCCTCTGCTTACGATTTAATTAGGAACAAAGGGAGAGTATATATTGTGGAAATCAATCTTGAAAATAAAAGTTCCTGAAAAAGTTAAAACATGTTTATGGTTTATAGGCTATGATGGTCTTAAAACAAAAAAATTTATGGTTATGCGTGGTCTTGTTAGTAGCAATTGTTATGACGCATGTGGGAATATAGAAGATATTGCTCACATTTTGAAAGATTGCCCTGTTAGCTCTAAAATTTGGGCTTATCTGCTGCAAAATAACCCGATCATTGACCAATGGGTTAATTGTAATCTGCATAATTGGCTCATTCGTAATTTAAGAAATCCTTCTCTGATAAATATTGCAATACAAAATGGCCTAGGGTCTTTGCTTGTACTTGTTATATTTTGTGGTATTAGAGAAACCATAAGTTTCACAATAATCTTTCTAAGATAGATATGCCTTTACGTCTACTTTCTTCTAAATTACAGGGTCTTTTGGAGGTGATTCACGTGGATCTGCTCCAAAATGAAGTGAAGTTAGACAAACAGCAGCACTGGCTTCCTCCTTTTGCAGGCTGTTTCAAAATTAATGTAGATGGGGCTGTCTCGTACCAAGGCAAAGCTGCAGCTGGAGGATCCTACAGAAATCATAGAGGAGAGTGGCTTGGAGGTTATACTCAAGGACTAGGTCAAGCGAGCATCCAGGAGGCAGAACTTTGGGCTGTCTTTGATGGGCTTCAGTTGGGAGAAATTCTCAACTATAACAACATTATCATCGAATCAGATTCTCATGAGGTTGATGAGCTGTTTAATAAACAAAGAGGAAACCATCATCCATGTGAAAGTCTGATCAGAGCTTGTGAAAGCAAATTTGCCAGTTTTACCACCTGTGAAATAGTTAGGATAGGAAAGAGAAGCTAATAGAGTAGCGGACTCAATTGGCAAGTTTGCTCTAGATAGTGAAAACTCTATGTTTTACTTGTAAACCCCCTAGATCTGAGCAGACCTTTGCTCCTTCTCGATGTAAGTTCTATTGAGTAGTTAATAAAGTCCATTTCATCAAAAAAGAAGAAACTATTTATAGCATAATATAAGTGAGTTATTCTAAGGACTGGGATTAGTTTGGTGTGGGTGAAAACTGTCAAATGAATATTAGAAATTGTGTGGACGTTTACTCTTGCACTTGTCTCAGATGAAGACATATCAAAACATCTACTACTTTCAATTAAAATGGGGAGATTTCATGAAATGTCACTATATTTTTGGTTCATTTATAAAATCTCTAAAAAATAAAGTCACAAAATGCTATTACATTTTGTAAAAGTTCATGAAATGCTATTATAGTCATTGACCAGAAGGAAAAAAAAAACAAAATAACCATTTTTGTTAACCAAGTACTTTTAAGTTCATAATATGCCCCTAGGTGTAAAAAAGTTCACGAAATTTCAAAATAATATAAAAATGTATAAAAATTTAAAAATATTATAGCAAATTAAAAAATAAAATAAAAATTATATTAAAAATAAAAAAAACTAAAATTTTTTAAATTTTAAAAACTATTAAGTACCATAAAAAATATAAAATTTTAACACATAATTTATACTAATTTGTACCAATTTATACCATTAATTACTATAGTTTATACCAACTAAGTGCCATAATTTTACCAAATTTTTTCAAAAATATTTTCCCTCTACCAATTTATATTATTTATTCCAAAAAGAAATTATTTTATATTTTAACTAATATTTGTATTTTATTTAAAGAAATAATGTTCGTTTCACATAACTTTGTGACATATATTTTTGTATCTTTGTATCTACAAAAAAATTATGTCACAAAGTTATCTAGAAAATAGAATACAACTTTTTAGAATACTTTTTCTGAATATTAATTAAAAAATAAATAATTTCTTTTGATTAAGTAATTCAAATTGATAGAAAAAAGATCTTTTATAAATCTATAGTATAAATTATGGTACTTAATTGGTATAAATTATGGTATTTAATTGATATAAATTATGTGATTAAAAATCAATATTTTTTATGCTATTGTATAATTTTTAAAAATTTTGAGAAATCTTTCCTTTTTTCAATATTTACGATATTTTATATATATTTTTCAATTTTTATAACATTTTTAAATTTATATATATTTTTATCATATTTTGATTTTTTTTAATTTTAGTAAGTTTTAACACGTAGGGACATATTATGAACTTTAAAGTACGTTGTTAACTAGTAGGGATATTTTATCTCTTTTTTCCCTTATGGTCAATGACTATAGTGGTATTTCATGGAATATTACAAAAATATAGTGACATTTGATTACTTTCTTTTTTTTAAAGACATTTCATAAATTTGCCAAAAATATAATGTAATTTCATCAAATTCTTTAAAAATATCTTCCTAAAAATATTCAATTTGTTGGGATGAAAATAATCAAGATTTTGTCCTTGATTCTCGTGGAAATCTTGATTGTTTATGTTAGTATCCAAAATCAAATATGATAATATCGTTATAATGTCCTAGAAAAGAGGCGGATCGAATCAAACAGAGTGGAGCGTTGTTTAGTCTTGGGGGCGAGTCTTTGATCCATTTTCGAAGCACCGGCACTCCAGGATGCCCACATGTGCCTGCAGCTAATAGTCGTTATATAATTACACCATGTACAATACTTTTTTATATTTATAAAATAAATTATATTGAAACTATTTTTAAATATTATTTTGTATATAGACTATCAGTACGTCGACGACACGGGCAAGCCGTGTGTTAGCTCGGTGCAGTCCTGACATTTGGCAGTCCAGTCAGCAGCTGACTAGACTGTTTTGTTGACTGGGATACTTTTTTATTATATTAATTTCAATTGGTTATAACTTTTAAAATATAAGTCTAAAATGAAAAAAATTATATCATTGTTTATCTAAATTCAAGCTCTTCAAAACACGACCAGACATGGATATATTTCGACAACTTTAAAATTTTATAATTTACATATATATATATAGATATCAAACATACTTGATTCACCATATACAACTTAAAAAACACCATACACCAATAATATTACACTACAAAACAATAATGATTCGTTATTTGTTTTAAAATGCTATGTCAAGAAGATATGATCACACATGACTTAAAAGACATCATATAAATAATATTAATAATAATACACCACTGATGGAGAAATATGTGAATACTTCTACCACATAGGCAGTACCTATCGTTTTGCGGGTATAGTGATTAAATGGGGGTTGTCGATCTCAGGGACCTCGTATAATTAATTGACAATATTTGATTAACTGGAAATTAAGTTAAACTAAAGAAAACAGGAAATATCACTTTTCGGTTTGATTGATTGATTAAAAGAAACTAAACTACAAGGAAAATAAAACAACTTAAATAAACACAGAGGGATTTAAAGAGTGGTGAATGTGATAGATAGAAAAACGCATCCCGGGTTGTTTGCTTACCTATTCCTTTTATATCTGTTACTAAATTCTTCCTTTAATTTTACTGCAATAACTCAGAAACTTTAATTAATTCATTAACGACTAAGTATAATGAATCCTAACCAATTGTTAGATCTAGCAGCAGACTAAATGCTCTAGACCGGACACAATTAATTGCATAAAGAGCAGTTTCTATTGGAGTCTAATTAACCTATAGCGGGATCACGCTTCTAGCTGTTAATTAGGTTCAACTTCCTTGTCTAGTTATTATCTCAGCTCTCGCATTTAATAAAATAACTACAAGATTGTTTTAATGGCCAAATAATTAACACTGGCCAAAAAACCATTTGGGACAGGACAGGAATTGAACTGTTGCAGTTAACTAAATTTATTCGAAGAAACACATAACAGAATTTAGGAAATAGGTTCGCTTCCCAACCGGGAAGCTAAAATACTTACTCGCTCATCGTTACAAAAACAACGATAACAGAAAAGGAATGCATTAAATAAATTAAAGTAAGGGTAAGAGAAAACTCCAGTTTAGAAGTTCACTCGGCTCCCGTCCCTCCTCGCTTAACTTCGTCTGCGTGCCCCTGACTGCTAACTTTATTTCTGTAAACTGGCGTGCAACAGGGAAATAAAATGAAAGTGGGATGTATGTTTTAGTGGGAATTTTATGGAGTGGATGGGTGATGATTTTTTGATAGGGGAAATGAAGTGAATGGAGTACGAGCGTGGGTGATGATTTTGATAGAGGAAATGAGTGAATGGAGTACGAGCGTGGGTGAGGGAGTGTGGCAGATGATTTGGGTTGATGGATGATCGATGCGGGATGAATGGATGAATGGATTGATAGATGAAAGGATGAATTTTTAGCAAGCAGAGTGTGGGTTTATATAGGCTGAGGAATTCAGAAGCAGGCAACGGAGAAGTGACAGGGACAGTGAGCTAGTGAGTGGATGCGGTGGAGTTGGTGAGCAGATCCCTCAAAATCTCAGTCAGAGATTTCATTTATATCGGGCAGAGCAATGATTGAAGACAGAGATTAATTTATGATCCGCAGCAGGAATTGATTGCAGAGCCGGCGTCATGCGTGCACAAATTAAGGTGGGCGCCGAAGAAGTCTGCAATAAATGAAGTAGCAGTTCGCGGCGCAGAACGAACGAAGAAGAAAAACTCTGTTCGGCGTCGAATTCAGTGTTGTCGCTCTTCTCAGGGGTCGCGCCTTCTGTTTGCCTCTGTCTCTTGTCCGCGCCTAACAGGCGGTCATGCCTTGTCTCTTGTCCGCGCCTAAACAGGCGGTCATGAGTGTGTTTGTCCGCGCCTAAACAGGCGGACGCCTCTGCTGTCCTGCGCCTCTGTTGTCCGCCTGGTATGCGGATGTACAATATATATGTATATATAACGAGTGTACTCCAATCTTGAATCGGCTCCAGATTTTCGTTATAAGTCCGTTTTACTCGCCGTTTGTTGCGTGGAAAGCTTGTGAAGTAAACTACATGATTCCAACACTTTTCCTACATTTAACACATAAAATATTCAATTCGTATCAAAAAATAAATCTAGGAAAATCGTAGATAAGTGAGAAATATTACTTAAAATACTGCAAATACAAGGTAATTAAACCCTAAGAAGTCTATAATTTCGCACTTATCAACCACAAAACAATAATAATATATTACAAAACAATAATGATTTTATTGGTTCCGAAATTTGTATCTAATTCACCACTTATAGTTAATAAATCTAATATCAATTTTAATGAATCATAATATCAAAATTAATGAATCATATCTTTTTTAGTGTATCATCACAAACATGTAAAAATAAATATTTACGCAATAATACAATACAAAACAATATTTGGTATGTATGAAAAAAATACACAATTCACTATATAGATTTAAATACACCATACAAAAATAATAATACACTACAAAACAAAAATGATTTTTACCAGTTCCGAAGTTGTTATATAATTCACCACTTATTAATTAATGAATTACAATATCAATTTTAATGAATCATAATATCAAAATTAATGAATCATGTTATGATTTTAGTGTATCATCGTATACATGTAAAAAAACAATTTTAAACAATAATACAACACAAAACAATATTTGGTACGTAAGAAAAATAATGATTCATCATAAAGGTTTAAATACATCATACAACAATAATACACTATAAAATAAATTTTTTATCGGTTCCGAAGTTTATAATCTAATTCCCAACTTATTAGTTAATGAATCATAATATTAATTTTAATGAATCATATTATGATTTTAGTGTATCATCGTATATATGTAAAAATAATTTTTTTAAAGTTGTCAAAACATATTCATGTCTAGTCTTGTTTTAAAGAGCTTGAATTTAGGTGAACAATGATATAAAATTTTTTCATTTGGACTTATATATAAAAGTTACAATCATTTAAAGTTAATATAATAAAAATGCAGCCCAATCAGCAAACAGTCTAGTCAGTAGCTGACTGGAACTGCCAACTCACCAGACTGCACCGTAATGGGTGCGGATGCGTGCAGCATCGAAATTACGATAGACTATAGCATTTTTATATAACACATAATTTTTATTTGATACTGGTCAAACGAGTCCATAATTTCAATGAAAGGCCGTTAGTTAATAATTCAAAATTATCATTTTTTATAGGTTAAAAATTGTAGAGATAAATTAGAGCGGTCAAAGATTAACCCAATCTGAAAACTGTTCATTTGATTCTGAACCCGATGGAATCCAAAAATATTTAAATATAATAAATCTAAAATAGATTTGGGACCTAAAATGACCCAAATATAATATTAATTGAAAATTAGTTAACTTAAATAACATTAATAATAGTAACCCTAAATGTAAGAAATGATCCAAAATAATAGTAATTGAAAATTAGTTAAACTTGAATAACATTAAATAATAGTGACCCTAATTGTCCTAATGACTGAATAATATAAAAAAATCTTGATTAACCTTATTATATCCAAATAAAATTCTGAGTATACATTGTATCGACTTAGGTATATATTTATTTAATGATTTAAAAAAATATTAATCATGACCTGAAATAACCGAACCTAATCTATCTGATACTGTTATAATCTGAACCCGATTTGATCCGAACCCAAAATGACCTAAATTTTAATTACCCGAACGAATATAACAGGTCTAGATTATGTTATTTGATGAAAAAAAATTAATATTTACGTTCAAATAGATTTTATTTTCATTGTGTAATCAAAGATGCATACATTAGGATAAGCAAAGATATTTTATTGAAAAATTATATCCCACCATAATCTTTAGTGAATTACATCCCATCCACGAGGTTTAAAAATATTTTCCCTATCTATATGATTTCCCTTATTTTACATCTGATAATGGTTAATTTTTGTTCAACTTAGAATATGTTTAAATGTTGTTCAAAAATAATGAAACTTTTTATAGACGATGCTAAAGTGTTATATTTGGTCCAATGTCAAATCCAGAGTTTTTAAGCTCGTCATGTGATCTGTGAGACTCAATTAAAACACGTTCACATGTCACTAGTTTCATTGGGTCCCATAGATCACATATGATTGAAAAAACTTTAGATTTTACACTAGACCAAATATAACACTTTAACATCGTTCATGTAGAGTTTCATCAATTTTGATCTCCTAAGTTGAACCAAAAATAGAAAAATTGATGGATGTTAAATGGGAACAAATGGGTCAGAAAAATAATTTTTGAAAGTATATATGTAATTTTGAAAAAATTATGGGTGAGTATTAATTTTATGAGAACAAGTTGATGTTGGCTTTCCTATTTTATTACGATTTTTTTTGAAAGTCATGTGTTCTGTTTCTCAAAAACCAGCAGCAGGCTACAGAAAACTTCCCTAGTTGTTCTCCCTTGTCTTCCGTCCTTAATTCAAATCTGGTTGGGTCCTCAATTTCTCCTAACTAATAAAAATCTGTCCCCGCTCGCTCATAAACTTGTTATAGTTCAATCCGATATCTTCCTGAGCTTTTTCTGACCGATCACATCTAGTTGTTCCTCCAAGTTTCCAGACAATGATAAATCAGGTGCACCGCATTTTGTTTAGACGCAATACACATGCTGTTTTCACAGACGATACAACATATATTTTTGATGAGGGAGCTTTCATCTTCTAGTAAACAGAAACATATGATTAGTCAACCGAAAGATTACTTCCTCAACCATCAGGGATACTATGCCAATCCCCTTACATCCTCCTTCTCCTTCCGGCATCAGCAGCTTAGTCATGCTGCTGGTGTATTTCTTCAACATCGAGGTGTTCATGCTGCAAAGCATCTCTCTTCCTCCCGTAGTGACCTAGGAGAAGAAAATGCCGGTGATCAACAGCAAGTCTTGATGACAAATACAAACGAAGCTGATAGTGAAATCGAGGTAAAGCATGAAGGAGAACCCACAAGGATTAAACCATCAGAAGAAAGAAGTAAACCCTCAATCTACTTCCTTAGCGATCTAGACCAACATCTGGCCCAGGTCCCAACCAGGACCATCCTCATGTATGAATCATCATCAGAGGGGCACCAAACATCAGCTGAAGTAGTAAAAAACTCACTCTCTAAAGTACTCTCTTATTACTACCCTTTGGCTGGAAAGCTAGTGATCAACTCAGAAGGAAAATTCATAGTGGAGTGTACAGATGAAGGGGTTATGTTTATAGAAGCTAAGGCTAACTGTGTGCTAGGAGATGTGTTGTCAAGGCTTGATCAATCTGATATCCTTCTCAAGCTTGCTTATCATGTTCCATCAACTTCCGAAATCCCAATTATGACAGTTCAGGTTTTGGTTTAATTATTCTTATCAGTGGTTGTGTTTTTATTAAATTTCTTCTACGTTCATATAGTCAATTCTCTTCCCTTATCTTAACTATAGGTAACAAAATTAATGTGGAGGCTTCGCTGTAGGCATTAACGTAAACCACTGCATGTTTGATGGCATCTCGGAAGGCGAGTTCTTAAAAAACTGGGGACTGCTTGCACGTGGGCTGCCCCTAGATACACCACCATTCCTTGATCGCACCATTCTAAAGAACACTCAACCGGATCCAACAATACCCGCCATTCCCATTCACTATGGGATACTCCAACTCAAGGAAGTATTGAAAAATGATCTATCTCTTTACCAAGATCAACCAGTAGTGTATAAATCTTTGTGTTTGATGAAAAGATGATACTGAGATTGAAGAGCATGGCAATGGAGGAGGCTGGTAGTAACCAATATTATTGCTCCACCTTTGAAGTTCTCACTGCCTTTGTTTGGAGAGCAAGAATCAAGGCTTTTGGCATCAACCCAAATGATAAAACTAGGCTTCTTTTACCTTTAATATACGATCAAAGTTAAAACGTCCTTTACCGAAAGGATATTTTGGTAATGGCATCGTCTTGACCAACTCTTTGTGCACCGCAGGTATATATATATATATATATATATATATATATATAGGTGTTTTTTATGCCCGTCTTTGCATCATATATGCACATATATAAGTTGTTGATACTAGAGTGCTAATTTTCTTTCCTGCAGAGGATCTACTTCAGAAGCCGTTCTCGTATAGTGTAAACCTTGTTCAACAAGCTAAAACCTTGGTGAATGAAGAGTATGTAAGGTCATACAGTGATTACTTTGAAGGTACTGTCTTCCGTCAATCAATAGCCACATCTTTATTCATCACCACAGCCACCCACCTCGGCTTCCATGAGATGGATTTTGGGTGGGGAGAGGCGGTCCATATTGAACCTGCAGTCATATATGGGATGCAAGTTGCCATATTTCAACGACATGGAAACAATAATAAGGCCATTATCGTCAAGTTAGGCCTTCCCCCTTAGTCATGAAGACCTTTGAACAACTTGTTTTGGAAATATAAGGCTCCTTACATTCACTCTGGAGTTGACCTACTAAACGCCTGGCTATACAGATTCCATCGTTTTTACCTTATTCTATAAAGGTTTCTTGATGTATCTTTCCTTTAATATTGTCCTTCCTTCATTTGCACATGTTTCAATATATGTATTAGCAATGTAACTTTCTTTGGTGAATTAAAGAGTCAATCAAACATGCAATAACAGTCCTAGCAAAAAAACAGGAAAATATACTACCAAACTATAAGCTCTCTCCTCTCTCCCCACTCCTCAAGCAACTCAACTACTGCCCTCGCACCATGCCAACCCAATGCATCTCCGCCCTAAACTCCCTGTCCCCTTTCTACCACCGCAAACTTCAAACCTTCCACAAAACCAAAAGAAAACCCCCCATGTTTCTACCATCATGTCGCACCATAGCTCACAGATCGAAGCAACTGTTTCCGTCGACAACCTGCACCAAGATAGTAGAATCGAAACCTTATGGCAAGTTTCACTAGTACAAAAAATGTCTATTGCGGCGCCCCTATATCGGTGGTTGTAAAAATAACCGCCGAAATAGAGCCCTGAAAATGTTTTTTAAAATGAGTCTATTTCGACGGTTCCAATAAACAACCACCGTAATGGACTAATTTAAAAGAAAAACGGAAAAAATATCTGTTTCGGCGGTTCCTACTAACAAAACCAAAATAGATATTTCCCGGCTTTATTTTTAAACATTTAGCCTATTTTGGCGGTTGTTGTACTAACCGCAGAGAAATAAGTTTTTTTCTCTTCTAATTAGTCGACCTCTTTCTTCTTCTCTTCACTCATGGTATTTTGCAACTCTATCTGGCGAACCACGAACACGTGCTCTACGCTCTCTTCATCATCACGAGTTGACTTCAATTGTTCAAGGTCAATGGAGACGAGCATAGTTGCCTCCATAGGTTAGATCAGCATAGGTAAACCTTTGGTCGCTTCTATAACCAACTAAGGCAACATAGAGGCAATCGTTTTGTCACCTCTAAAAAGTTGTAGAGGCAATTGTTTGATTTACAGAGACAATAAAAGTTGTCTCCATAGACCTTATATGTAGTATTGTACTATATATATCATACCACAAGAAAATCAACAGGATATGAACACATGATCGGAGTAAATCAACTCGAGCTACTGATTTGGGTACTAAAAGCTTGAATTAGCTTATGAAAATGACTATTTTATCTTGTAAAGGTTGATTGTAAAAGATGTTATAATCTATGATAGATTATAGTACATCCGAACATGGTTGGACCGTGTATAAAAGGAAAATGTTTACAGTTGACATCATGGTAGACCATCACATATCCTTGAAGAATATTGTTAAGATGATATCATTATTGATGAAAAAGTGTTAAGGTGTCATCCTTAATACATGTGTATAAAGTGCAAAAGACGCACTAGAGTACATGAATTTTGACATATTTTATAACCATGCTTTGGGTATTGGTTATTCATGGATACTATAAAGGAATAAAATATGATACGTTGAACCATCTTTGTAATATATAATAGATTCGCGAGCGTGTTGTAAGTCTTAGAATGACGAAGAGTCATACATTATCTATAGTCTATAACTGAAAATGTTTTATATACAACTATATAGTCTATAAGAGACTGAAGAATGAGAGTTTGCTCTTGTGAGTCGTGAATTTTAAAAGCACTTCATTATGTTCCTTGAGGGGATAAGAATAAAACATTGAATATACACTTTTAATGATAAAGTATTCTCATATTGATGGGGGAAAACAAGCACAAAATGTGCCAAGTTATATAAGTTGATATAACGTTGAATCCAATCCCATAAAACCCAAGAAAACGGGCGGTCACTAACGTGCAGTTAGTGTACAATAAAATATTCATTATATGAAACGGAAAAATGGGTTATCCATGGGAAAAATGATGTCGAATCACTAGTTTTTCTAAACTATCAAGAACTTCCAAGTTCTTACTCGTGTGACAATAGTTCATAGAAGATATAGCGAGATCATTCAAAAGGAAGTGGATGAGAATTTTTATACCCTTGAAATATCATGGATTGATTATGGGCGGAAAAAATTACTATGTGGACCTTTGACATATATATAATGTTTGACATCAATAATGGTCACATGAAGTATTGTATTCATTGGCTATTGATTTAGAAAAATCTAGCTATAATAAAATTATCCATGTGATTTTGAGATTAAGATGAATAAATATAAAAGTTGAAAGAATGGTGGTATTGAGTAACTTACTCCCACTAAGAACGACTTTATTAAGTCGTTAATTTTACAGAGCAAAAAACAAAGAGTTAGACAATTGGGTTTGTATCTATACATCCCCCATTAAAAATATCAAAAGGGTTACAAAAAGGAAAGTTGAGAATAATGAACTTCGTTAGTTCTTAATAATTCTCAACTTTATGGGGAGAATGATATAAGTTTTGATATTTGGCACAAAGTGTAACACCCCTAATTCATAATCTTACACTAATACTAAACTTTATACAATCTGCTCAATCTTAATTATAATGCAGCGGAAAATTAATCAATAAATACCGACTCGGGTGCTACCGTCGTTACTCACCCATGTGAGTAACTAGGCATCCAATTACCGTTTCACAACCACCATTGTGATGAGCAAGAGATAGACATCCTTCTATACATTAATCCAAATACAATAACTAGTGAGCATTCTAAATATTCAAGTCTTGTACAATATTCTTACAAATGATTTGTAATACAGTAATAGAATCGTAAATTGAATACGACCATCTACCCAACGCATCCTGCACTCTTTCGTCATCAGCAGCTACACACCTCTAGAGTTATTTTGTATGTATGGAATCAGCCCTTGCTGAGTATGCTACTATGCAACCGTCATGTGCCCTCAGACCCTCAGATTAATTGATCAAGTTGACATGCGGTTCATTTACATGGAATACCATTTACATAATTTAAATTGTAAAGCAATAATACGTATTGCAATAACTCAAACAAACATTCATAGCCCCCGACTCCACTTATCACACCAACAACAAACCGAACAAAAACATAACAATGTATATACGAGTATAATAACTCAACTCATTTAATTCACACATATACCAAATACTTCACCGCATAGCATATATCAATACATTCAAATCAATAAACATTCAAGGAAAACAATACGAGAGTTATAAATATGTATACGATTTATTCTCGTTCTTGGCTTTCAAGCCACTAAATAATGTTTGCCGATTATACGAGCTATCTAGTTGTTCGTATTAGGTTTAGCTGAGAACTGTCTCAAGTCTAATACAACATCTCGTTAAAGAATGATGTGTCTCTACGGCAGTAGCCACCTTCAACAGCGGAGTCTCTGAGCGATGAACCATCTGGGATCGTTGGAATTTATTGAGCAGAGGACCCGAATGCGGACATCCTCGCATCATATTTATGATCACAACGCGCACCAAGAGCCACATCCCTAGGATTTCTACATATATTTCTTCATATACTAGTCACTGAATGATTAAGGTCACTTAATCTAAATATCTAACTTCAACTTAGGTCTCAGTGTAACATTTCAAATGTGTGCCATCAAGGTCTTATACCTAGGGTCTCTAGGTGATTTATACCATTCGAATAATAATAAGAGCGGCTTTTAATCGAGCCATTGCTCATCTAAGTAAGTTCTTAGAAGTCTCGGATAATATATCTGTTATTATCCTATGCTATGACGTTTTATTACTACGTCTCTTATCTTACTATAAGATAGCATTGCTTGTCTTAGTTCGATTATATATATATATACGAACATGTAATATTGCATAACATAAGCAATTTATACAAGACAATCATATACAACCAATCACATATGAAAGTTACTATCAATCACAGATATCCTCTTAGCAAGTAAGCACACTGATATCTGAACCCGAGGAAATGCTTGGGAACAATCGGATCACACAATAACATACTTTTCACCGCAATAAACGTTAGCGTGAAGTTTCACGCTCGCCCGCTAATCCTCGAAGCTCATTCTCTAACGCATGTCCTCTAATGACTCAGCTCTAGAATTACGAGACTACACATTAGCTCTCTAAAATATTGACTAATTCGGTATCCCGTCTAGTCACAAATCCCCCAGTAGTTACCTCGTGATTATCTAATCGTCATTACTCAGGTTTTCGAGTGAGTTCGGGTTTAGTAATTTTAATGCTTTAATTCTTCTATTAATCACATGTTGTATGTCTTACAACATAAGATCAAATCCTTGTAACCTATCTCATTAATTTATAGGTTTAATTATATATTTACAAGCGTGTATATATATATATATATGTTGATATATATGAACATATAGTTTTGTTACTATATGCTAATTGTACATTTAACTTATAATGTTTAATTCATTTATAAGTCTCATCTTCCTTATGAGTTTGTCAATCTTGACCTCTTGGTCAATTGAGTTGACTAAGTTAATGTAGTTGACTTGACTAAAGTATGCAAGTCTACATTTTGTATAATTCGCCATTTAATTCCTTTGAATTATAGATTTCTTTCTTTAGTCTAACTCATCATATATTAACTTAGACTTTTATATCTAATGTTTTATAATATGATTCTAACATATATTAAGCTCTCCGCTTAATATGTTATACTTCTTTTCCAATATATATTTATTTACAAATTAATTAACAATTGTAAAACTCCATAAATCCTTATAATTCAAGGTGTACTTTAAGGTTCCTCAAACCTTGTACTAACTTTACTTAGCTAGTATTTAACTTATTATTTATTGTCACACAATGACATACTTCACTTATTATAAAGCCCATCTATATGTTCTGTATAATATCGTACATCACCCAAACTTTCCATAAATTACATTCTTGCCACATTTTCCTTTATGACATTACAACCTTATGTTATACACCATATAATATATCATTTTCTGTCTTATTTAACTATAGACCAAAGTCTCCATCAATATAATTTAGATACCGAACAGACCCTTTCTGTTTCCAGATTTATTTCACTCTCCCAAATCTTTTGGAAATTACAAATTTACCCCATTTATTATTACTCTTTCAATTTCATCATTAAATTGTATATTATACAATACAATCAATTTAACTCCAAATCAACCCAATTTCTTCCAAGTTAGCAAAACAGACCCTAGGCTCCTTAGGCTGTTCTAAATCATATTTCCACCCCAATACTTTTATAAATCACACTTTAACCCCATAAGTTTATAAAACTTACATTTAACTTCTACACTTCATTAATAATGCTATCTCATCATTTCTCCACCTAACTTGGTCAACACACTTCCCTCAACCAAGGTTGACCACCAAGGTACTGCCTTGACTAGAATTTTTCCATATTTACGATCTTACCACACATCTTTCCTAAGGTTTACATTTAAGTCCTTAACTTTACTTAACTTACAATTTCTCATCATTAGCTCCTAAAAACTTGATCAAAACTTTGACCCCACCTATATTTCACCTAAATAATTTGTATGAACCCTAAATTTTGTAGAAATTATGAAATGACCCCAATTCTTTCTTAGAGTTTTCATTTAACTCTTTATATTACTTAAACTCACAATTTTCATTCCTAAATCATCCAAGGCCTAATTCTCGGCCTATAACTCATTCGCTACTCCCATATTCTTTTATTCATCACATATAACTCATCTACCATCTCACTAGTTCTATACACTCCTTATCATCACAAAACATCTTTAAGTCCATTTTAGGTAAACCAATCTCAAGAAATACCTAAACCTTAGGTAACATCATACCAACCCTCCTAGGTGGTTTTCTCATCCGAAACCCCACTCACAACAACAATCACACTATGTTAAACATCAATATAATCCTTAACCTTTATAGCATTTAAACTCCTTAAAATGTTTACAACACTTGCAAAAACATTAGGCCTTCATTCAAACCATAAACATAGCTTAAATAATCACAAAATAAGCTCCATAATTAGGCCACACTACCACCTAGGCCATAATTTCTTGATAACTACACAATGCTCACATAAAACTTTAAAACTTGACAATTCAAGTCACAAATTATTAGTTTTAATTACCAAACACTGTAACACCCCATCCAACATTAACACACTTACAATAAACTGCAGCGGAAAAACAACCTCATCACATTACCTAACTCGTTGGTGTTACACGCCGTTAGCCACCCACGTGGCTAACAAGGCTAATACATCACATTGTACCGGTCTGATGGGATTAAATTTCCGAGCGCCTACACATACTATCCCTTTTCCTTAATCACAACAACAATTAACACCTTAAACTATAACGAACTTGCCTATTTATAACTAATGCGTAACAATTTCGGTCTTGACTACACCTACTGTATACATACACTTTAATGATTACCATGTACAACGACTACCCGTCCTACTCTCGAACGGCTTTCAGCTCTTCGTACCTGAAATAGGAAAAGAAGAGAAAAGGGTGGCCCCCAAGGGGGCTCAGCACCTTTGCTGGTATGGTAATCCCGCAGCCCACATGCTACCGGGCCACGCACAACTAATTGTCGTCTTAGCATGCGATTGATTATATTTAAATCATGCATGCAACTGTAAACACACACACAAAACATTTTGCCTCAATGGGCACAACAACGGATAATACATCCTTACTTGATGAGTCACTCATGGTATTCATTATCCCTAGAGTGTTCCTCCTCTAACGGAGCTACTTCTTAATAGACGACACTTACCCTTAAATCGGGTTATCCTTAAACGCCTCTTGTCACAACTGGGAATCATTTCCATGATCCATAACTCCATATCTTACAACATATTACATTCCTCACATAGCAAACACAACAACACTTTTCTCGTTTCGACGTTCACATGTTAACATCGAGTTCATTTTAAACATCTAACATAAATATATCATCATAGCATAGCAAGGGAAATTGCCTAGCACAATAACAACTCATAACACCATAAGATTGGTTCACACAAGAACCTTCCACCATAGTTAGTAAACATAGTGAGCCTAGAGATTATTGCCAATCTCATGCTAATCGTTCGTTACCAACCTCGTTACCGTCCAGTTATATCGAACGGTTAACTTAAACCCAAGGTGTGTCGGATATAGTAATCCCAAGCACACCGAAATAACATTTGTATGCCCCTGTGGCCCGACGTGAGTCAGTAATTAGCTTTGGATAAGCTAAGGGAAGGTAGAAACCAAATTGGAATACAACCTATACATACACCAAGAGAGCCGAACCGGATATGACATCGACTCCCGTCCATCACACGCGTGGCCGGAACAACCGGACTCCTCCCCCCATTAGTACATATACACTTATAACAAGTAGTTAGAGATCCATTATGGAGCCTACCACATCCACACCCCATACGGTATCACAACCGAGTTAAGCACACAAGGGAGGTTCACACACTTGCATACAACAACAATGTCCAACTAACTCACACATAGCCGTGGTTAGCACGTTCCCAAGGTTTGGGCCGTCAACTCCGAATACCGATCACTCATGTGTTCCTAGATTTGGTTAGCTAGGTTTAACACATATTTGAGGTTAAATGGTATCGGAGGCCAAATTCGCCACATAATGAATTACTATAAACTCATTACATGTTTTAATCTTACAAGGTGGCAAACCTCAGTAAAACATATTGGCATACAAGCCGGTGTAATCCGGTAGGACACAGGTTGCAAGAAAACCATACCTGTCACCGGAGTCCATTTTACCATGTCCACCTACGTTCCTCGAGCATTTCTCGAACAACTGTTAACATCACATGTGTTTTATTAACTCGGGGTTGCTTGATTAGTTAATGTCTAATGCTTATAATTTTTCCGTTAACTAATTTAATAACTTCACATTTTAACTTATTTTACCTTTACATTTTAATACAACTTTTCACTTACTTGATTGTCATTATAACTCGCCTAATATGTCTTAAACAACCTTACAACATCATTACCTAACAATCCCCATCATTACATATCATTTATAACCATAAACAACATTTTGGTCCGACCGACCTTACCGACCGAACTTGTCCAAGTTCGGTCCATTCCAGAACACATTTCCGTCAAAATTTCTACTCCGACCGACCTTGTAAGTTCGGTCGCATGTTCGGTCTATTCCCGGAGTTTCTTCCCCTTCGAAAATTTAGCCCGACCGAACTTGCCAAGTCCGGTCCCATGTTCGGTCGGTTCCAGAAACTTAATCCGTACACAAATCAAGCCCGACCGACCTTGCAAGTCCGGTCCCCAAGGTCGGTCCATCCAGAAGCCAATTCTCGCAGGGTAAACTGGGCTCGACTGAACTTGCAAGTTCGGTCGCAAGTTCGGTCTGTCCCAGACCCTTGTTTTCCTTTTCTCATTCAACTCCAAACTTCACCCCATATCCTAGTACACCCTAACCTCATTTGGGCACTTCAAACACACCTTTAGCCATTTACCAAACTCTTTAAATCACACACCAAAACCCTTTATCATTCACAAATTCCTTACAAAATTCTTAGCACTTGGAATGTTCCCTCCTTAGATCCTAAGTTGTATTTCACCAATAATGACCACTATACCAAGGTGTTTCCTCTACACCTTAACAATCATCTCTCAAACTTCTTTTCTACTAACTAAATCTCCTTTTTCACATCTTTGCTCTAAACACTATCACTTCTTCCTTGTACATCAACATTCCTAAAACCTTAAACAAACTTATCTGCTCCAAGACTTAATACATTCTCAAAAACCCTCATTGGATTTCTAAACTTCCAGATATTACCTAAATCTTTAGACATACTTCACCTTATTATAAAGCCCATCTATATGTTCTGTATAATATCGTACATCACCCCAAACTTTCCATAAATTACATTCTTGCCACATTTTCCTTTATGACATTACAACCTTATGTTATACACCATATAATATATCATTTTCTGTCTTATTTAACTATAGACCAAAGTCTCCATCAATATAATTTAGATACCGAACAGACCCCTTTCTGTTTCCAGATTTATTTCACTCTCCCAAATCTTTTGGAAATTACAAATTTACCCCATTTATTATTACTCTTTCAATTTCATCCTTAAATTGTATATTATACAATACTAATCAATTTAACTCCAAAATCAACCCAATTTCTTCCAAGTTAGCAGAACAGACCCCTAGGCTCCTTAGGCTGTTCTAAATCATATTTTCCACCCCAATACTTTTATAAATCACACTTTAACCCCATAAGTTTATAAAACTACATTTAACTTCTACACTTCATTAATAATGCTATTCTCATCATTTCTCCACCTAACTTGGTCAACACACTTCCCTCAACCAAGGTTGACCACCAAGGTACTGCCTTGACTATAATTTTTCCATATTTACGATTTTACCACACATCTTTCCTAAGGTTTACATTTAAGTCCTTAACTTTACTTAACTTACAATTTCTCATCATTAGCTCCTAAAACTTGATCAAAACTTTGACCCCACCTATATTTCACCTAAATAATTTGTATGAACCCCAAATTTTGTAGAAATTATGAAATGACCCCAATTCTTTCTTAGAGTTTTCATTTAACTCTTTATATTACTTAAACTCACAATTTTCATTCCTAAATCATCCAAGGCCTAATTCTCGGCCTATAACTCATTCGCTACTCCCATATTCTTTTATTCATCACATATAACTCATCTACCATCTCACTAGTCCATATACACTCCTTATCATCACAAAACATCTTTAAGTCCATTTTAGGTAAACTAATCTCAAGAAATACCTAAACCTTAGGTAACATCATACCAACCTTCCTAGGTGATTTTTCTCATCCGAACATCCCACTCACAACAACAATCACACTATGTTAAACATCAATATAATCCTTAACCTTTATAGCATTTAAACTCCTTAAAATGCTTACAACACTTGCAAAAACATTAGGCCTTCATTCAAACCATAAACATAGCTTAAATAATCACAAAATAAGCTCCATAATTAGGCCACACTACCACCTAGGCCATAATTTCTTGATAACTACACAATGCTCACATAAACCTTTCAAACTTGACAATTCAAGTCACAAATTATTAGTTTTAATTACCAAACACATCCACATGTTTTCCTATACATTCCTAGGTCAAAAATGACCATTTTCTCACATCATTCTCGGCCCCCATTAGTTCTAATCTAGAACAACTTAAAAGCACAATTTTAGCATTAAGGAAGAATGGTTCCCTTGTTCATACAAGGCAATTTATTTCTCCATTGCTCTCATCCTGCATATTCTAAATGAGCATAATTTTCAATTCTCTTTGCTCATTTAAAGGTTTTACACCAGATTCAAGCACTAAAGTTTAGATAGAACTTACCCTTGATTTAAGGTAGATTTTGGCCCTTGTTTCTCCTTTGATTTTTGGAAATCTTCAAGAGTGGAGTGTGCCTCATTTTTATGTGAATAAAGGAAGAATAAAATGAGGTAGTAAGCTGGGGTTTTCGGCCATTTAATGAATCAACAAAGAAGGAGAAGTGTATAGCATATTTTTTACCTTAAACTTGTTGTTTCTTTCTTTGAGCTCTTGGTGTAATAATGATTTCTCTATGAAAATGAAGAGAAAAGAATGCCAAAGTGAGTTGTTGTTCTCGGTTTAAATCAACCAAAGGAAGAAGGAGTGCTTAAAGCTCATTTTTGTACCTTAAGGAAGGAGGGCTCTAACTTGGCTTCCTTTTCTCCAATGTGGCAATTTTCTTCACCTCCAACAGCTATTGATTTTTGTGTTTTTTTGCTCAAGAAAGGGAAGCTCCAAGCTCACCTTACACAAGGGATGAAGAAAGCTGAAAGGAAGGGTGGAAGTCAATCCACCATTGTTATGAGTTTGAAGAACTCTAGGAAATGAAGAAAATGGAGAAGGAAGAAGAGGAGCAGCTCACGGTTTTTGGAAGAGGAGAGAGGTGGGAGGTTTTGCTGATTTAGTCATAAGGAGCTAAAGTGAGTCAAGTGAGGAATAGTTAGTTTAGCTTAGATATTTGTAACTTTGAAGATCTCTCTCTTGTGACTCATCTTCCCACTTAAAATTTCCGCCCCCCGTATGCCTCCTAGGGGTATTTTGGTCTTTTTTCACTATTATAACATTATAAGTGTAATGTTGTGCACTTTGAACTTAGTTTATGTGTTAGTTTGTTACCAACATGATTCCTTTGATCTAAAGTGTGTTATTTGTATTCTTGAGTGATTGGTATACTTTACTATTCATTGAGACTAGTAAAAATGTATACTTTGATTCACTATTGATTTTTGGTATTCTTTTTGTACATTTTGGACTTGTTTGATGTGTTATATGTGTAACACATGTAACTTGTTGTCCTTAGATGTATACACTTGCATTTGAAGTGATTATTTTACCTACAGTCATTAAAACTTCTTAGGGTATATTTTACCTTAGTGTTTGTGTTATTTGTACATGTAATAATGTATAACATTATAAATCACTTTTAAGTTTTTCCTCCTTTAATAATGCTCCACTTATGTCCATGTGCTTATATAAGGTTTAATACCTTCATGGACTTTGAATATTTATTTATATGTGTGCTAGGAGTTTGGCTCATTAGCCTTTATAATTACATGATTTGTCTTTTAATTAGTGTAACACCCCTACTACGCTCCTAACAATTAATGAAATCACAGCGGAAATAAACTGAACAATAACTAACGATTTGGTGCTACAACGCCGTCAACCACCCACGTGGTTTAACAAGGCTGAATAAACACATACTATATCGGTCTGATGATCAAGAACACCCGAGCATAGAAACTAAAACTTTAATACATATTCACATTACCGAGTAGCTAGCTTACAAACAATAATTATACATTGTCACTTAAACTTCCATTGTACACTGTTAATAGCCGATACATATATTGCCACGGGAGCACAGGCGCATCCCGGGCCCAACATCCAAAATTTAGCCAAGTATTCCTTAGCCTAGATCTACAGCCACTCCGCTTCTTCGATCCTCATCTGCAAATAAACATAGCCCCCAAAGGGGTCAGCAACCCTTTGCTGGTATGGCTAACGCGCAGCCCATCGGCTACCGGGATACGCGCAACCATTTGTCATGATAACATGGCATTCATTTTACACACACAACATCACATATACATTAGCATAGCAAAAGTATTGCATAGCAAATATCTTCACACATAACACAAGAGAACGAATCCTTTTAGGATGAACCAACATAGTTAGATCACATGGAGCATAGAGGATGTTGCCATACTCATACTAAGCTCGTTACATAACTCGTCACCGTCACTTTAAATTGAACGGATAACTTAAACACCAGGTGTGTCGGATATAGTTATCCCAAGCACACCGAATAAACATAGTATGCCCCTGTGGCCCGACGTGAGTCAGTAAAATAGCCTTGGATAAGCTAAAGGGAAGGTTGAAACCAAATTGGAAAACAACCTCAACATACAGAGAGAATCGAACCGGTAAATGACATCGACTCCCATACTCACACGCGTGGCCGGAACTACCGGACTCCTCACTTCCCCGTTAGCACTTGTTAGTAGCTCAACATTGCAACACAATACACAGATCACAATCAAGTGATTAAGTCTTGTTAGACACACACAAGGGAAATGAGTCGCATCACAACAACATAATAATATAACAACTGTAAACTCATTACATGACTTAAGTCTTACAAGGTCATAAACACACAGAAAACAAACAACACACAAGCCGGTGTAACCGGTAGGCAACAGACTGCAAGAAAACCATACCTTGGTCCTTGCCTCGATTGGTTCCCACCTTGAGAGAATCCTATACACATTTAGTAATGTCGGTTAATTACCGTACTTGACTTATAGTTAGCTAATTACTTGCATAACTATATCATATACTTTCACATTTAACTACACTTACTCACCCCTCCTAATGGTCATTAATAGTCATCAAACACCTTCTAACAACCTTATATTATCTTTATCTTTCAATTCAACACCTTGGAAAGGCTTAAAAACACTCTCTGGGACACTTTTAAGGGTGGTCCGGGTTTGTGTCTGGGTTTACAAACCCGGACCCCATCGTCGCAATACTCACTGCCCTCTTTTTCACCTGGTCCGGGTTTATAGCCGAGTTTGAAACCCGGACCACCTACAGACTTCAACTCTCTGACATGTTTTTTGGGTGGTTCGGGTTTACATTCTGGTTTGCAACCCGGACCACTCCAGTATTAGTCCGAAACATTAATTTTTCAGCCACTCTTCAACTACCAAACCAAGCCTAACCTTCTCCTAATGATTCTACATATATTCTAATGTCAAAATATCATCTTAAACACACCTAAATCCATGTTTCACTTGTCACACAACTTCCTCATAAAAATTCACTAACACTTATAACAATTCATATTAGATTTCTAAATGGTGTTGCTCACCTATGAAAACTACTCTCCCAAATGCTTTCTCCTTATCCCAACACCACCTCTTGAGCATTATTTCTTCTCTTGTAAAACACTTAGTCATTTTCCAACATTTATAGTTCACCAAACCTTATATAACACCTAGAACTTCTTGCACATTTACTAAATTTTGACATGGGTTCTCCTAGAACATCACTAAGCCAAACACATTGTTTTCACCATTAAACATACTAGAACACTAGAATCCATCAAGAACACTCTTATACACAAACTTCACCAAATATACACCACATTACAACATAGTGCACAATTTAAATTGCATGGCACTTAGGCCCTTAAAATGCTTAAATCTTAAACACTGAATTTCCCAATATATTTGCCTTTGACCTGCAAATACACACAACAATACATATGTCCTTTTACTAGTCTCTTTGAGACATTTTACTAAGTCATTTACCATTGGCTCTTTAGGTAGTTTTAACAAACAACGTAAGTTCATTAAAACCCTAAGTACACATATAGTCTTAGAACACTTAGGTAATTGTTTTACCTTAGAACTTGAAGAGAGTTTGGATATGTGTCAAGAGAGGACTCCACCCAGTCCTTTAATGGTAGGAATGAAGCTAGAACAAGGCAATACAAGGACACCATTTAAGGTTAATTTTCGGACAACACAAACATGGAGGAAACACCATTTTTCTTTGAGTTTCCTTACCTTGAAGCAAAGGAGAACAATAATATGTGAAAAGATGAGCTCAAGCTCCTTCCATGGAGATTCCTCTTGGCACCAAAATGGAGCTCTTGAAGATTTGAAAGGACCAAATTGAAGAGCTTGATGAGACTAAGAGATTGGTGGTCTTAGTTTTTGATTTGGACAAGTGAGCTAGAAGTTACATGGATTGAAGATGTGTTGGTATGTGCTGGTTCAGTCGTGAAAGAGAGCAAAGAGGAAGAAGGATACGTGAATGAGAAATGAGGAATGAGGAATTCACTGATTGCTCTTGCCTTTAGTAGTATTAGTTGTTTACTAAAAGCAAATAGTAACTAGCTATTACTTATTTACTTGTTTGCTTATTAATTGATAAGGGTGGTGACTCACCTCTATAAAAACCGGCCCCCATCTGTTATAAGGGGTTACCCAGTCTTAATTGATCAATTAAATTACATATGTTACAAACTAGCTTATTTTAGTTACTATTCACAAAACAAAACACATAGAAGTGAATTTGATTTTCTTGATTTAAACTTCCAAATGTGATACTAAGTAGTACACATATTAATTAAAGAGTATTGATGGTCATTTAGCCATTCAAAGCTCATTTACAAAACAGTTCCTCAAAAACGTGCTTTAAGGCTCCTTAAAGCACATTTTGTGTTTTAACTTGTTTTCAAGCTTGGTTTTCTTTGGTAATTGATTTAATATATTTATTAATATATAAATAAAGTCTTGGTAAGTTTATTAAGTCTTAACCAAGATTATCCCAAGCTTAGAGCATTTTTGCCCTTATCCTTTAAGGCATTTAATTGCATTTACTATTTATTAAATGTTTACTAATATTACTAAGACTCTTTTTAGTCCTAATAAATTATAATTTAATGTTTAAACAACTTATTAAGGTTTGGGGTATTTCAGTCTACCCCCCTTAAAAGAACTTTGTCCCCAAAGTTCACACCTCCCACATATCTTAATAACAAAACATGGGGATCACTTATGAAATAGTACTTCCATAACAACATCAACAACATACTTACATAACATGGGACTCAAGGTCCAAACATAACATCATTCAGACACAACGGTCTGTAACATAACAATATAACAACATGACATAAACAACAACATAGACAATGTATTCAAATACATGCCTTACACTCATAACTGAAACGGCTCTACCCCCCTTAAAATAGGGGTACGCCCCGTACCCTACACATACAAACACTAAGAAGTAAACAATGATGGGTACTTCGCCTTCATCTTATCTTCCAGCTCCCAAGTGGCCTCCTCGACGTCCTGGTTAGACCAGAGGACCTTCACCAGTCTCACAGACTTATGGCGAGTGTCTCGAGTCTTAGTATCCAGAATCCGTACGGGAGTCTCCACTGATCGCATGGTCGGCTCTAAGGTTAGCCTCTCAGGCTGAAGTACATGAGACGGATGAGACATATATTTCTTCAACTGGGACACATGAAATACATCATGTACCTTGCCCAGCTCAGCAGGTAAATCAAGTCGGTAAGCTACCGGTCCAATCCGCTCAATCACAACATAAGGCCCCACATATTTTGGGCTCAACTTGCCTTTCTGGCCAAAACGAAACACTCCCTTCATGGGGGATACTCTAAGAAACACCTGATCGCCTACAGCGAACTCCAGGTCACGTCTGCGCACATCAGCGTACGACTTCTGTCTATCCTGAGCTGCTTTCATGTTAGCCCGGATCTGGCGAACTTCTGCCTGAACTTGTTCCAGGTACTCTGGTCCTATAATGACCGTCTCACTCGACTCATCCCAGCATAAAGGCGTGCGGCATGGTCTACCGTACAAAGCCTGGAAAGGAGACATCTTGATCGAAGCATGGTAACTGTTGTTATAGCTAAACTCAATCAGATGTAACTTATCAATCCAGCTGGTCTGAAAGTCAAGTGCACATGCACGTAACATATCCTCAAGTGTCTGGATAGTGCGCTCACTCTGACCATCTGTCTGTGGGTGAAACGCCGTACTCAATTTCAGTTCTGTACCCAGTGCTTCTCGTGTGGATCTCCAATACCTCGATAAGAATCTGGTATCCCTATCAGATACAATTGTTTTCGGTACCCCATGATGTCTCAGAATCTCTCTGTCGAAGAGTTCTGCAAGTCTGACCACTTTCCAGGTGTCCTTCATCGGAATGAATCGGGCCACCTTGGTCAGTCGGTCAACAACAACCCAAATCATATTCAGACCTCCCCTTGTAGGCGGAAGCCCTACTACAAAGTCCATAGAAATGTCATGGAACTTCCACTCAGGCACTGGCATTGGCTGCACCATTCCACCAGGCCGTCGGTGCTCAAACTTGACCTTCTGACAAGTGAGACACCTTAACACATAATCATTCACATCCTTTTTCATTCCAGCCCACCAAAAATATCGTTTCATACCCTTATACATTTTTGAAGCTCTGGGGTGAATCGATGTCATAGAACAATGGGATTCACTCAGTATGCGCTCCTTCAGCTCAGCGCTGCTCCTCGGAATACACAGTCGGCCATTAAGCCTAATCAAATCATCGTCATGTAGTCTGAAGTCATACTTCTGACCCTCGAATGTCCCATCAAGAAGTTTCTGTCTAATCTCCAACATATACTGATCCGTCATCTGAGCACTCCGCACCTCTTCAACCAAGCTAGTATGAGAGACCAGTGAATGGAGAGAGTGTGCTCGGCGACTCAGTGCGTCAGCTACCACATTTGCTTTTCCTTCTTTGTATTGCAAGTTAATGTCATAATCATTCAAAAATTCAACCCACCTTCTTTGTCTCATGTTCAACTCCTTCTGGGTGAACAAGTACTTTAAACTCTTGTGGTCGGAATAAATTGTCACGCTTACCCCATACAAATGATGTCGCCATATCTTCAATGCGAAGACAATGGCCCCCAATTCTAAATCGTGGGTAGGGTAGTTCTCTTCGTGTTTCTTGAGCTGTCGGGAGGCGTATGCTACGACCTTCCCATGTTGCATCAACACACAACCCATACCCTTACCTGATGCGTCGCAATAGACCTCAAAACCATCTGGACCGTCTGGTATAGTCAGGACTGGTGCAGATGTCAGAGCATCTTTAAGCTTCTGAAAGGAAATCTCGCAGTCGTCTGTCCACTCGAATGGAGCATCCTTTTTCATCAAGGAAGTCATCGGCTTCGAGACACTGGAGAAGTCCTTCACAAATCTCCTATAATATCCTGCCAGACCGAGGAAGCTCCTGATGTCGGTAACTGTCTTCGGTCTAGGCCAGGTGCGTACTGCATCTATCTTTGCCGGATCAACAGCGATCCCGGCCTCAGAAATCACATGACCAAGAAAGGAAACTTGGTTCAACGAAAACTCACACTTAGAAAATTTCGCATACAACTGATTCTTTCTCAGTATCTGTAACACATTTCTCAGGTGGCCTTCATGCTCACCTCTCGATTTCGAATACACAAGTATGTCATCGATGAAGACTACCACTGACTTGTCCAACTGATCTTGGAACAAGCGGTTCATTAGGTCCATGAACTTAGCTGGTGCATTGGATAAACCAAACGGCATAACCGTAAACTCATAATGTCCATATCTGGTTCTGAACGCTGTTTTCTCAATATCACTGTCTTTAACGGCAATCTGATGATAACCTGATCGTAGATCTATCTTGGAGAATACTGATGCTCCTCTCAACTGATCAAATAAGTCGTCGATACGTGGTAAAGGATAACGGTTCTTCACTGTAACTGCATTCAGTTCTCGATAGTCAATACAAAGGCGGAGGCTACCGTCCTTCTTCTTCACGAAGAGGACCGGCGCTCCCCATGGTGAAACCTAGGGCGGATATATCCCTTGTCAAGTAGGTCTCTCAGCTGCTCCTTGAGCTCAATCTCTCTGCTGGAGCCATACGATAGGGCGCCTTCGCAATAGGTCCGGTGCCCGGAATCAAATCAATCTCAAACTCAATTTCCCGTGCTGGCGGTAGGCCCGGCAGTTCCTTAGGAAATACATCAGGAAACTCCGACACTACCGGCACATCTGGGCTAAACTCTGGGTCTCTCTCTATGTCCTGGACATAGCAGAGGTATACATCATTCCCTCGTCGTAGTTCACGATACATAGCCATGGCGGTGATGATCTGAGTCGAAGGCTCTCTGGGCCTCTGGCGGTATGATATAGTAACCCCAGACGGACTCCGAAGAAGCAGTCGATGCTCGGCACATAGGATTCTGCCCTTGTACCGCTCCAACCAGTTCATCCCATAATCACATCAAAACCAAGTCCATCGAACTCTATCAAGTCGATTGGAAACTCCTCATTCCTGATTCGTATAACAACACCTCGGTGGTAGCGGCACACCTGATCCGCTCTTTCGACGGGAGAGTGACTACAAAGTCAGACATCTCTTCACCGTCTAACCCCAGCCTCTTCGCAAATGACAGCGAAATAAATGTATGTGAGGCTCCGGAGTCGAACAAGATCGATGCATCCACGCCATTAACTGGAAAGGTACCGGTGAGGATTGTGCCGCTTTTGCCGGCTTCTGCTTCATTGCAGACACTCAGTATACCTCCCGTTCCGAGTGCACAGCCTGATTTATTGGCAAACTCATAAGTACACAGTAACAACACGGTTCACATATTTCAAAACAACTCCACTTTATTCATTAACATTTTCTTTACACCATAAGTTGGTTTACACTGCTGTCATTACTAACACATATAACATCTTTAACATACACTGACTTAACACATTACAATATTACACAAGGCTTCAAAACTGTCTGAAGGTCAAATTCAAACGTCCAGGTTTCATGTGTGTGGCATTGACCACTGTCGAAGGTGCGGTATTCAGTTTGACCTTCTTGATACCGTGGTATAACATCCTTGACTGCCCACCCATGATTAACACATCTCCTGATTTCAGTATCAGCTTCTTTGCGAGGTCACCACGCTTCTGCTCGCCGTACATAAACACTGCGGTATCACCAATGGACCAAGACACCACGGGTACTCCCTTACTTAGAGACTCGGGTGACTCGTCCTTATCTTGGTGCAAACCTAAACGTCCTCCTTTTTGGTAGAAGTTCACAACACATAGATCTGCTTTCACACTTGGTATTGAATCAGATTCAACTTGCTGAGCAATTCCCACGGCGTGATTAACGACCGTAAGGAACTCCTCAGGTATACTTGGTACAGTTGCTCCATCCTCAGCTCGCTTGTTTTGATATGACTTGGTGTAAGGATTCCAGTCCTTACCCATGCACATCATCTTCAATTTCATCTTTGACCCATTCGGGTATTCCGGTGTGTAGAAACCTCCTGGTGCTGTTCCCAGTTCGTCGCATCGTCGGATGATGTGGATTTGTGCCTCCGGTGTCAAGTATCCATTTAAGAGTATCATACCTGGTTGGATGACCTGACATTGCTCCATTGGAAAGTCGGTGATGCTGATGGTGGTCTCTTCAGGGTTTGGTGCGGGCGGGATTGGATAGCAAATATTGAAGGTTCCTAGGTTTCAATTACCTAGTTTAGGTGACTTTCACATCATACTTTAATTTTTCACTCACATGGTGGTACACTTAGACTCACTCACGCATGCATGTAATGCGGTATACAATCACTTATTTCATTTAACGGTTTAGGCGGTACCTGGTCTAGAAGAGGGTTCTGCTGCCTCAGACCGGTCCACCACATTCAGGGCGGCCTTGCCGGATCCCGACCCCCTCCCTTTCTGGGCATCAGTATACCTCTGGTCGGTAGGTGGCTGATTAGCCGACTTCGGGCCTTCGGTGATCGCAGCTGCCTTACCCTTCCACTGTCCCCTAGGCTTGTAGTTTCTGTCATTCGGGTTCTGGAAGCACTCGTAGTCACGATGCCCCATCTTCTTGCAGAATCTGCACTGCACATCATTTCCCTTGCAGTCCTTGCCGGGGTGGTCACCGTTGCACCACTTACAGTAATAGTGGCGCTCCGGTGCAGAGCCCGCGCTAGCTGCTAACACATCACACACTTAGTACACACTTCACATTATAACATCACACACTTAAACTCGTTATTCAGAATTAACTGGTTACCCTTGAATGGCTGAGAGCGCAGGGGCTTAGCCGCATAGGCATAGGTAGTGAGCTGCAATGGCTCCTCAGCAGTGGTGGTCTGGGCCTGGCCCTTGCCACCCTGTTGCTGTCCTTTCTGGGGCTGAGGGTATGGCTTTTTCTTCTTTCCACCCCCAAACCCTTGCGTGCTTTGACCCTCGCTCGCGGCCTTGCGCTTAAGCGCACTCTCCTCGTCCCTCAGACGGACGGTAATCTCAACTATTGCAGCGGCATGATAGCACTCCTACATTTAGGGTG
This sequence comes from Limonium bicolor, assembly GCA_023374045.1. Lineage (NCBI taxonomy): Eukaryota > Viridiplantae > Streptophyta > Magnoliopsida > Caryophyllales > Plumbaginaceae > Limonium > Limonium bicolor. Next base: position 190,943,577 of record CM041780.1, read on the forward strand.
TTAGCTATGCCCCGCAAAATAAACTCACAATCACATTAACACATTGCACATACTTATTCACACCACACTGTTACACTGTTACCTGCAAGGTAGTATATCCACTTGGCCCCATGCCATAGCGTAGGCGGTAGCTCAATCCGTTGTAGAAACGGTTCACTAGAATTCGGTCTGAGTAACCCAGATCCGGTAGCAGGTGGATAAGTCCGATGAAGGCTGAGTAGTACTCATCTACCGTCATCTTATCCCCTTGCCTCAGATTGTCCAGCTCCAGGCGCTTAGCCTCTTGCACATGTATCGGGTAGTACTTCGCTCGCAGCAGAGCCGTGTACTCCCTCCACTGAAAGGTCGGATCAGCAACTCTACCCTCCCTCACTAGCTTCCACCAAGTCTGTGCCGAACCCTTCAAGTAGTAAGCGGCAAGACGAACCTTGACCTCCTCAGGTACATTCAAGGTCTCGTAGGCGGTCTCCATCTCAGAGATGTACGCCTCCAGCTTACTAGGGTCGGTCTCCCCTCCGAATGACGGTGGTCTCAAATCAGCCAACGCCTTGACCCAGTTGGTCTCTCTAGGCGGTGGCGGTGGTGGTTGAACTCCGGGCTGTTGCCCCTGCTGCACCGCAGCTACTAACTGTGGGACCATCTGGGTTACGGCGGCCGCAACAGCGTCGGCCATAACTTGCGCCGTAGGGTTCTCTCCCTGGTCCCCAGTTTCATCAGTACCGCGTCCGCGGCCTCTACCACGTGGTCTACCTGACATCTGAATTCACACGAACATTTATTAGCAATATGCTTACACACTTATCAGTCCAACGGTTGTAACGCTTTCCCGACTTTAAGGTATTTCCACACTTAGTTAGTGGTTAACCTATCCATAACTGTTTACTTGGAACTATTGCTAGTTTCCTAACTCGGTATGTACCTAAGCTCGGTATTCTTGCCATCAGAGCGAAACTTCGCTCTGATACCACTTTTTGTAACACCCCTACTACGCTCCTAACAATTAATGAAATCGCAGTGGAAATAAACTGAACAATAACTAACGATTTGGTGCTACAACGCCGTCAACCACCCACGTGGTTAACTAGGCTGAATAAATACATACTGTATCGGTTTGATGATCAGAACACCCGAGCATAGAAACTAAAACCATAAGTACATAATCACATTACCGAGTAGCTAGCTTACAAACCATTATAATCCATTGTCACTTAAACTTCCATTGTACACTGTTAATAGCCGATACATATATTGCCACGGGAGCACAGGCGCATCCCGGGCCCAACATCCAAAATTTAGCCAAGTATTCTTAGCCTAGATCTACAGCCACTCCGCTTCTTCGATCCTCATCCTGCAAATAAACATAGCCCCCAAAGGGGGTCAGCAACCCTTTGCTGGTATGGTTAACGCGCAGCCCATCGGCTACCGGGATACGCGCAACCATTTGTCATGATAACATGGCGTTCATTTTATACAACAACATCACATATACAATAGCATAGCAAAAGTATTGCATAGCAAATAACTTCACACATAACACACAAGAACGAATCCTTTTAGGAAACGAACCAACATAGTTAGATCACTTAGAGAGCCTAGAGGATGTTGCCATACTCATACTAAGCTCGTTACATAACTTGTCACCGTCACTTTAAATTGAACGGATAACTTAAACACCAGGTGTGTCGGATATAGTTATCCCAAGCACACCGAATAAACATAGTATGCCCCTGTGGCCCGACGTGAGTCAGTAAAATAGCCTTGGATAAGCTAAAGGGAAGGTTGAAACCAAATTGGAAAACAACCTAAACATACAGAGAGAATCGAACCGGTAAATGACATCGACTCCCATACTCACACGCGTGGCCGGAACTACCGGACTCCTCACTTCCCCGTTAGCACTTGTTAGAAGTACAACATTATAACACAACACACATATCACAATCAAGTGATTAAGTCTTGTTAGACACACACAAGGGAAATGAGTCGCATCTCAACAACATAATAATATAACAACTGTAAACTCATTACATGACTTAAGTCTTACAAGGTCATAAACACACAGAAAACAAACAACACACAAGCCGGTGTAAACCGGTAGGCAACAGACTGCAAGAAAACCATACCTTGGTCCTTGCTTCAACTGGTTTCCACCTTGAGAGAATCCTATACACATTTAGTAATGTCGGTTAATTACCGTACTTGACTTATAGTTAGCTAATTACTTGCATAACTATATCATATACTTTCACATTTAACTACACTTACTCACCCCTCCTAATGGTCATTAATAGTCATCAAACACCTTCTAACAACCTTATATTATCTTTATCTTTCAATTCAACACCTTGGAAAGGCTTAAAAACACTCTCTGGGACACTTTTAGGGTGGTCCGGGTTTGTGTCTGGTTTACAAACCCGGACCCCATCGTCGCAACTCTCTGCCCTCTTTTTCACCTGGTCCGGGTTTATAGCCGAGTTTGAAACCCGGACCACCTACAGACTTCAACTCTCTGACATGTTTTTGGGGTGGTTCGGGTTTACATTCTGGTTTGCAACCCGGACCACTCCAGTATTAGTCCGAGACATTAATTTTCAGCCACTCTTCAACTACCAAACCAAGCCTAACCTTCTCCTAATGTTTCTACATATATTCTAATGTCAAAATATCACCTTAAACACACCTAATCCATGTTTAACTTGCACACAACTTCCTCATAAAAATTCACTAACACTTATAACAATTCATATTAGATTTCTAAATGGTGTTTCACCTATGAAAACTACTATCCCAAAATGCTTTCTCCTTATCTCAACATCATCTCTTGAGCATTATTTCTTCTCTTGTAAAACACTTAGTCATTTTCCAACATTTCTAGTTCACCAAACCTTATATAACACCTAGAACTTCTTGCACATTTACTAAATTTTGACATGGGTTCTCCTAGAACATACCAAGCCAAAACACATTGTTTTCACCATTAAACATTAGAACACTAAATCCATCAAGAACACTCTTATACACAAAACTTCACCAAATATACACCACATTACAACATAGTGCACAATTTAAATTGCATGGCACTTAGGCCCTTAAAATGCTTAAATCTTAAACACTGAATTTCCCACAATATATTTGCCTTTGACCTGCAAATACACACAACAATACATATGTCCTTTTACTAGTCTCTTTGAGACATTTTACTAAGTCATTTACCATTGGCTCTTTAGGTAGTTTTAACAAACAACGTAAGTTCATTAAAACCCTAAGTACATATAGTCTTAGAACACTTAGGTAATTGTTTTACCTTAGAACTTGAAGAGAGTTTGGATATGTGTCAAGAGAGGACTCCACCCAGTCCTTTAATGGTAGGAATGAAGCTAGAACAAGGCAATACAAGGACACCATTTAAGGTTAATTTTCGGACAACACAAACATGGAGGAAACACCATTTTTCTTTGAGTTTCCTTACCTTGAAGCAAAGGAGAACAATAATATGTGAAAAGATGAGCTCAAGCTCCTTCCATGGAGATTCCTCTTGGCACCAAAATGGAGCTCTTGAAGATTTGAAAGGACCAAATTGAAGAGCTTGATGAGACTAAGAGATTGGTGGTCTTAGTTTTTGATTTGGACTAGTGAGTAGAAGTTACAAGGGATTGAAGATGTATGTTGGTGGTGTACTGGTTCAGTCGTAAAAGAGAGCAAGGAGGAAGAAGAGATACGTGAGATTGAGAGAAATAGAAGAGAATGAGAAGAATTCACTGATTGCTCTTGCCTTTAGTAGATATTAGTTGTTTACTAAAAGCAAATAGTAACTTAGCTATTAACTTATTTACTTGTTTGCTTATTAACTGATAAGAGTGTGACTCACCTCTATAAAAACCGGCCCCCATCTGTTATAAGGGGTTACCCAGTCTTAATTGATCAATTAAATTACACATGTTGACATATGTTACAAACTAGCTTATTTTAGTTACTATTCATACAAACAAAACACATAGAAGTGAGATTCTTGATTTCTCATTGATTTAAACTTCCAAATGTGATACTAAGTAGTACACATATTAATTAAAGAGTATTGATGGTCATTTAGCCATTCAAAGCTCATTTACAAGACAGTTCCTCAAAAACGTGCTTTAAGGCTCCTTAAAGCACATTTTGTGTTTTAACTTGTTTTCAAGCTTGGTTTTCTTTGGTAATTGATTTAATATATTTATTAATATATAAATAAAGTCTTGGTAAGTTTATTAAGTCTTAACCAAGATTATCCCAAGCTTAGAGCATATTTTGCCCTTATCGCCTTTAAGGCATTTAATTGCATTTACTATTTATTAAATTGTTTACTAATATTACTAAGACTCTTTTTAGTCCTAATAAATTATAATTTAATGTTTAAACAACTTATTAAGGTTTGGGGTATTTCAAATATTGCTTGTCTAACTCATTAACACCCAAATATAATTAATCCTTATTGGGTGGTGTAGTCAACAAAAGTTGAACGAAGTATTGAGATGGAAGCACATGATAGCCAGGATAAATATACAGCTTAAACACCATAAAACAGATGCCTAAAGGGAACATATCCTTAATCATTAAAAGACTCAAGTCTATAAGAACGAAGGTATCGTCACAGACACTGATTAACATTGATTTACCTGAACGAACTTCCATAGTAGGAAGCATGATGTAACAACTTATCATGGGATCCAATACTACATCAAGGATGTAACCTAACTAGTTTGATAGAGTTCATAGAACTAGAGGTTTATTTAGATAACCTACAAATGAGAAAAAGCACAAATATAGAACCGAGCACCAGCTCTCACTAAAGAAAACTAAGCACTAAGAGCCTACGAGCCGAAGATGTTAATCACGCCGACAAAACGGGTTAAAAAGGATCAAACGTTCTATTTTTGTCCGGATTAAGGAACAAACGTTTTCTTTGTCTGGATTAAGGAACAAACGTTTCAAATTTAGAGATAATAAGGAAACCAACTAACGTTCTGTTAACTATTCTGTCAAAGTTATCTTCAATAATCATTATTCACTAATTACTTGAACTTAAAGGAAAATAAAAATGGAAATAGAAAAATTATGCGGTAACTACTTACAACTTACAGGCTCTCTTGTTAAAACAAAAAGAAAATTGAATTATGGGTGAACTCAATACGAGCAAAATAAATATGGAAACGGCAAGAACATATAAATATTCTTTTTAACAAAAGCTAGTCTTTTTGGTAGGTAAAAATAAAACGTTTGTTCCTTAATCCAGACAAAAAAAACGTTTATTCCTTAATCCGGACAAAAATAAAATGTTTGTTCCTTTTTAACCCGTTTTGTCTTATCACGCCAGAGCTCGAGGAGCAAAGAAGGCAAAATGGGGCTTGTCTAAGCCATGAACAAACTACAACGTGTAGATGCAAGTGGTTACAACACCCCTAAAGGAGAAATTGCCAGTAAAAACACCAATATGAAAAGACAAATAATACATTTGATAGGAGCGGAGTACAAACCACTAATTTTATAGTGGAAATACCTCTCCCTGACGTGAGGCCTTTGAGTGGGAATAAACCCTTTTACCTATAAGAGAAAGAAATAGAATACTCTCCTATTGAAGAATGAGACCCGTAAACCCTTGAATTTTTTCTTGGGATGTTCCAATGATGTACGTAAAGAAGGAAGACTGTACTGTCAGACCTTACACCGAAGGTAAAGAGTTAAAAAGCAGTAATCGTCAAAAACAAACACTATGATTGTGCAGTACAAGATGTCGAGTGACTAACGCTCAGAAGAGCCTGTGACTTGAAGAACTACTTATTCTTTAGTCAGCCAAATAATTTAGTAAACAATAGCGTAAATGATGAAAGAATGTGAGGAAGACTAACTTACACATGAACCTAAATTGGAAGCAATCATTTTCACGTAAGAAGATAACGATCTTATGGTATGATATGGCAACCGCCAATCGCCGTAAACCCGGATCTTAAGAACTCCCAGTGTGTTTTTCACCAAGAAGGGATTGAACATAAGACAAGACGTTGGAGTATATTGAAGAAATTTGACATTATTGTGCGATACAAAAGGGCAAAGCTACACTAGTCTGTTGAGGCCATGGCAACAATACCTGCCTAATGAATAAAGACACTGTGCGTAGCAAAGCGACCATTATACGTAGACCGTCAAACATTGAGATGAAGGCAAGAATACTTAGGAGTTGAACTCGATGTAAATAAGGAACGGAGATGGGAGATAAACTGTGCATTAATGCCAGTAGTCTAGACCATGCGATGAAAGATTTCACAGGAAAAGCATTGTTCATTCCTAGTGTATTTGCGTAAGGAACTGGAAGTGCATTCCTTGTAGATCAAAAATGAGGATGAGATAATAGGCTTTGGGGAAAGAGACCTCAATTGTAAAAGGATAGAGTCCGTACTAAATGCGAGAAGAATGTAGGACATATTTATGAACATTGTAGATGAATTTTCCCTGAATAAGGTCAAGAGGAACTGTATGTGTGTTATCATAGAACGATGCAAATGGAGATCAACAATAGGATACTTCACAAGTTACCGAAAGCTAAGCGTGCGACAGACACTACGAGTATACAAAAAGTAGATATGGGACGACCGCACTCCAAAGGAGTTGGTGATCTTGAAAGAACTTATTTTTAAGTTAGTCAGATAAGTAGTAATATATCAGTAAGGTACCCCATATACATAGACGAGTAGTGTAAAGGACACGAGAAGTAGTCGACTCCGTGCCACGGTCAGTGATGCAAATTTAGACCAGTGCAGCTATTTACCTCGAACGACTAAAGAGAAAGATCTCATTTAAACCAAAGAGACTAAAGGAACCAGAGAACTCATTCCAGGATGAAATGATTAGAGGTTATTACGTGCGAGAAGCACTGACTACTAAGTACAAACATCAGATATGTCTCAAGACTTTCAAGAAAACTACGAAGATCAATGAGCACTAAACAATAGCTTCAGATTAAGTATCATGCTCAGACCAAAAGATAGTTAAAAAGAAACAATTTAGATGCTTGAGAAAACATTAAGAGCATGAATATTAGATCCCTAGAGAGACTAGATAGATAGATAAGCTATAACTCATCGAGATCGTGTATAACAAAAGATACCACATGTCCATTGAGAGACCTTTATTCCTAAAATTATAGGATACAAAAGGGATGTACAAAGGATAAGAAGGGAAAACTAAGCTCTAAGGTTATCAGAGTCGTGCAGCTGAAGCTAGTAGACTCGTATGGTATACCTAACGAATGGGAAAAAGGAATGATGTATTTCACATCTTCCAGTTAAATAAAATATATGGCTTATCCGCCAAACATCTTAGAGCCTGAGAAGCTAGACCCGAAACCAGTTGTGAGATTGGTATAAATACCGATAAGAATCCTTGATACAGAGACTAACCAGCAACATGGTTAAGACCCTCTAATCAAATCGTAATGTGGGATAGACTGCATGGAAGCTAAAATGCTCCATGAGACCTAAACATCTTGAACTAATGTTCAAGGATGATATATTGATGATTACGTGGGTGTAATCCATTTTAAAGGGGGGTAGAGCATAAAATCGCTTAACGTATGTTTCACGTATCGAGTACGTAAACTACAGGGTGCATAGCACAAGACAATATATTATGATGTTTGCTATGTGTTATATAAACATATGTATATACTCTTAGTTTGGTTGTAATTATTACGCACAAAAGATGCGAATACCAGACATATAATATGCCCACCTTGTTAACTTTGGTGTGAGAATACAGGTAAAGAGGAGTAGAAACTCTAGAGGAATTGAATTCCATATGGCATACATGTATGGAACCGAATACGGTTATACCTTTAGATGTGAATCGTTATGAAACCGATGTAGAACCTAGTGGGAATTGACTACCCTAGAAAATGGATAGTTATTTGGAGATTGATTGGTATTGATTGATGGACCTAGTTCCATAACTTGGGATGTGTGCTATTTTCATATGATTGTGACTAGAATTATGAAAAGATAGAAAATGGTTACTTGTTAAATTATTTAATTGTTTAAAATTTACGTGGGATGTGGAACTTAATTCTCAGGGATCAAGGGAAATCAAACACAAATTGGGGTGGAAGGATAGTTCAACACTGATGCTGATCACATTAGGGTCGGATGATTCCTAAAACTCCCTACAAGTGGTCACAATTAATCACGTTAAGAATAGACAAGGACCTTTAGTCCTAGCATGAAGTTGGATTGGAGTTGTATTAGTAAATTGAATATTTTCTTTAAATACGGTAAAAACAAAAGTACGGTTTTAGAGAAACTACTACCTAAGGGGTCGTGGACCTCAGTGTCCTTCGTCATTAGACCGGTGTTCCCAAGAGTGTAGTTATATTTATGTTTTTCCAAGGGGTCGTGGACCTCGGTGTCCTTTGTCATAAGACCGGTGTGCTTGCTGATACTTATGGATGGTTGTGGATTGAGAAAAGTCCTTTGTTATGGTTTTTACCATTGGATTTTAGGGGCTCCATATAATACAATGGATTGCCTCTATTATATATGTCATATAAATAGTATGAGAGGTATAAGATATGAACTATAATACCTCTAAAGTATACTTACATACCAAGATTTCGGAATTAATATTCATGGTGTGGATGAATTACTTATATTGTGATTGTATGTACATTTGTATTGCACTGATTAGTTTAGGTGCACTATTGTTGCACTTTGTTTAGATTTTATGTTGCATCTTGTATGATACTGGTTGTTGTGCACTCTTGTTGCACTATAATTGTTTATATGCGTATTTTTGTTACGCTTTGAGTTAGAGTACATGTGCACTCGTTGCTCTTTGTGGTTATGATTGTGAATGTTACCAAGATTATATGTGCTAGACATGCACTGTGAGATTAAGTTGTTGAGATACAGGACTTGTTACCTAGAGTTAAGATTAGTGTGGAACTAGATGTTCTAGGACTATTTGAATTGAGGAATATGACTTCGGGACCAAGTCCTTTTAAAGGGGGTAGATTGAAATATCCAAAATATTAATTACTTTAATTAATCATGAATTAATTAAATAAAAGTAACTAACGAGAGATTAAGTAATTAAATATATTTAAATAAGTAAGAAGGGTATAATATAATATTAAATTATACCCTAAAAAGTCATAAGAAACATTAACGAAACCTAAAACGACATTGAGGAGGATTAAAAAAAGAAATATAAATGAAAATATAATTAATCGTTTTTACACTAAAAAACGTGTCACAAATATTTTAGAAGTGAAAACGAGGTCTTAGACACCTTATAAGATTATTGGGGTAATTTTAGAGGCAATGGAAAATTGGTTAAGCAGTCGGAATAAAAGATGTCATGTTTTCGCCTAAAATGGTGAACCGCAAACCAATTCGAAAATAAATACTAATTAATGGAATTATATATAACAATAATAATTATTGTTTGAAAATATAATTTTGGAGACATAAAAAGGTCCGTCTTGTTAAACAGGACCACGTGTCGCGAATGGGATGAAAAACGGACATAAAACAAGTTAGAAACGACTAATATGTGTAACATTTTAAAAAAATAATAGGACCGACCCGCCCAAAAGGATTGTGCTAGCCCAGCCACTTTCTCCATTTTCGATAACAGCAGCCCCCCCAATTAACAAAAGAGCCAGCCCAATCTAGTCATCTTCTCAACTCTTTACTTGCAATGTTGTAACCCTAACCTCAGGCAAGGAAAATTCACTCCGCCTCATTCTCCTCTCTTAGGCCCCGTTCTGGCCGTAACTTCTTCTCATATAAGAAGTTGATTAGACCTTTGAATTATTTAAAACTCTCACACAACTCAAAGAGAGAAAAGCTAGTAAAACCAGCGTCCGGAGATAATCTCCTCCTGGCAGCTAGCTTGGGAACGGGGCCTAATCTCTTCTTCATTCTCCTTCTCAAATCTTTTCCCTCTGCTCTCACAACCCTAACTGGCTACTCTCAAGGTAACACACTGGCGAACAAGGAACATAAGATTTGCGCCTCTATTCTCTTCTGGTTGCGCCAGATTCTGATGAGAAGCCGAAAGTAGTGTCCGTCTTGCACAAGCCAAAAACTAGAGGTAAAATTGGATCCTATGTGAAATACCCCGACCTTAAATATGGCGATTAAATTATCCTAATAGGTATTTAAGAGCCTAATAATGCTTAAGTAATATTGGCAAGGAAAAATAAATCCAAAAGAAATAAAGAAACGCTTAAAAAGCGGGAAACGCTAAATAAGCGTTAAATAACCATAGGAGGTATGAAACCTCGGTTAGCGTATTGTAAGGATTCTAAAGGCTTAATTAAGTCTAAATAAATATGAGGGAACAAATCCCGAAGAAAACGGATCCTTAAAATGGACTAAAATCACTAATGAACATTAAAGCGCTTTTTTTTTCGAGGTAACCGGGAAAACGTGTCTTTAAGCGGGTCAAATAGACTCGTAACAATTTTGGTCAACTAAATAATCATTAATAAATATTAGTGAAGCTTTAGAACCAATAAAATCAAGAAAACGAGAGATTAGTAAAAACTGTCAAAAACGGGAAGTTGTGGGGTAGGAACATAAATAACCAAAACTTATGTGTCCACTTTGAAAATAAAAAGCAAAAGTAGTATGTGTGTGCTGTGTGTGACCGATGGGGACTCCCCCTCTCACACTCTCTCACACACTCACTCTCTATTTACAAAATACAAAAATAATAAAACTATCTCACTCTCACTTTACACTCTCTCTCTCCTATTCTATTCCCTCTCTCACGTGAATACACCCCTCCTCACTCTCTCTTTTTCTTCTTCTTCAACCTCCAGCCGATTCCATGGAGAAATAAGGAGACCCTCACAAAACTCACTTCTCTCCTCTTGTAACTCTCTCAAAACCCTTCCAAAAATTATAAAAAGTATACCATTGGAATCCTCTCATCAAGAGCAACATTCCTATCTTTCCAAAATTCGAAAACACCCACTTTCGTTTTCATGGGTATACCCCATTTGGACCTTCAAGACCACCATTAGAAGGCCCTTGTTCTCCTTGTTCTTTTAAGGTAAAAATATTCTCAAAACTCCATTGTTTTTCTAGCCTAATGGGCAAAACGAATTTGAGCTAAACCCTTGTTTGGTTCCCCTTGTATTCTAGCCGATTTTGGCTTTGTTGGAGGAGAGGAAAGCTTATTATTGAACCATTCCAAACAGCACTTACACCCTTGGAAGGTAAGGAATTTTCCAAACCCTAAAACCCATATTAAAAACTTAAATAATGTTAGGGTTAATTTTTAGTATTGAATGGTGTATTCGTGTGTGGGTGTTAATATTAGATTTGTTGAATACCTAAACCGGTAGAGAGGGAGAAGGAAGAAACAAGAAGGAGAAAGAAAACTAGAAGGAGAAACAAGGTAAGAATGCTCTTTTGTGTAGCTTGTGTATATATGTGTATGTAACAGTTTTTGGAAGATTAAAATGAGTATTGGAAATGGTAATGTACTAGTAGTGTAATGTGTAAGAGGATATGAATGTTTTAAGCCCTTAAAAGATATGTAAAACTCATTGAAAACGGATTGGGAATGATGAGTAGTGTGCAGGAATTTTAAGTGTTGTTTTAGTATTGGAATTGTATATGGGAGCTTGTATATTTTGGTTGTTGAAAACAGGCGAGAAAATATAGGTATGGATGAAAAACAAGGTGGTGAGTGTATAGAAATACAAGGGAGACTATGGCAAAATCTACCTAGGAATAGAACACTTAGGGTGTTAGAAACTAGGTGTATTTGGAGAGTTTAAGTGAGTAGTTTAGTACCTTGAAAACAAATTTGAAGAGGGTCTAGGTGATGAGGAGAACTAGAGTGGCAAAGTAATGGGTTTAGAATGCTAGGAGAAGCATTGGTAGAGGGAGTAGTAAATGGTAAATGGTAAAGGTTTAAGGAAAAATCTGTAGCATTGGTGGAAGAAGAAAGGTGTAACAGGGAAGAAAAATAGGAAGGGCTGTAGCATTATTTGAAGAAGTGGAAATGTAACAGAGGAAGAGAAAAAAAAATTACAGTAAGAGTGTAATGTAACAGATTTTTGTAGTGTTGTTTTGGGCTAGTTTAAAATGCTTAAACAAGGTTAAAACATGCTAGATTATATGTAGAAATATTAGGGAAGAGATTGGTAGAAGTTTAGAATTTAAACAAACTCAAAAACTTACAGAAATCAAAATACTGCAACTAGTCCGGGTTGCAAACCAGAATGCAAACCCGGACTAGCATAAAAACACGACAGAAAGTTTTACAATGAGATGGTCCGGGTTTACAACCCAGATGCTAACCCGGACCACCCCAAAATGTCACCCGTAAGTTTCTAAAACAGACTGTCCGGGTTTGCAAAGTAGGAAGCAAACCCGGACGATGCAAAAATTTCACCCGAGAGCAAATACCCATGTGGTCCGGGTTTGTAAGTAGGAAGGAAACCCGGACCAAGCTTAAATTCCACCCGAGAGTATGTTAAATGTGGTGGTCCGGGTTGTAAACCCGGACACTAACCCGGACACCCCTAAAAACCCTCCAGAATGTATTTTAAAGCTAAACTAAAGTAGGGTAAGGATGGGTAATGATATTATGAGTTAATTAAGACATGATTAATGATGTTTAAAGGTCATTAAGGCTATAAACAAGCTTAGAAAACAATTGTAAGTAAGTAACTTAAGTAAATGTATTTGAACAACAATGAATGAGTAAGTATAAACTAGGAAACTTTAGGAAAGTAATCAGTAAGGTTAATCATGGGTAATTAACCATCCAACTGCATGTATGTGATAGGATTCAAATAGTTGAACACCGAAGGGAGTCGGTGAGTCCAAAGTCAACGGTGAAAGGTTGATTTCTTCATGCCCTGTATCCTAATCTGGTTACCCCGATTTGTGTGCTTACTTGACCACCAATAAGATAAAAGCATGAATCGGACTATATTGCACTTACTTGTGTTTTGTTTATATTGTTCTTGGTATATTTCTCTTGAACAATAGTTTGTATAATTCATGAAATGTATGGATGATGATATGGTGTAAATGAATCTTGTACTGTACTTATGTATTGTATTGCATTTCGTATGAACGTATACTGGGAATTGTATTTGTGAATGTGGCTTGAGTGTTGACTTCTACTAAATTCCTAACTACCTAACTTCTAACTTAAGTGAGTAAACCGGAATGAGTAGAAGTCCGATATAGCTTCGGCCACGCGTGAGGATGAGGAGACACAAGAGGTTGGATCCGATTCCTGACTCTTAAACTGGTCCGCGGCCCAAATCCCTTAAATGGGTAGCATCCCGGATTGGTGAGTCAAGTAAATCCCGGTGGTGGGACGGTGTAGTCCCCGGGCCGGAGGTCCCGACGACTTAACATGAGTAAGAGTAAGAGTAAGTAAGTATGGATCCGTAAGTATGTATGAGTATGTATGTGTAAGTAATGTGGAACGAGTAAAAGAGTAATCTCCACCCGATTAACCCGGGTGGACAAATATGAGCTAACAAGTTTATTGGGTTGTGTATGAATTGCGTATGTACTGTATATTGTATTGCGTATGTGTATTGTGGAATTCAGAAAGGTAAGTATGTATCGTTGGGATGTATGGATTACTACGTATGAATTGAAGTGTATGTATGTATTCCTTGCGTAGAGTATTGTAGTATATGTATGAAAGCATGTATGCATGTATGTATGAATAAAATTAACCGCATGTATTCGACCAAGTGGTCGGCGTACCCTCACTAGTACGCGGGGTATGCGGTTATCATGCTCAGCGAAAGCTGACCCCTTCGGGGGAACGTTTTTAGTGTGCAGGTACCCGAAGCGGATGTGGTCAAGGTGAGAGACCGGTGGCACACCCTTGTATTTAGAAAGTAAGGTGGTAGTGAGGAATGGGTAGTAAGTAGTCTCTTAGTGAGTACATAGGAACTTGAGAGAATCATTGTATTTGTATTTGGAACTTAGTAAACTCGGTCATGTATATTGTATTGTGTGGATTATGAAGGAGTGAAGTATTGAATGGTGTATTGTAATGAAAGGGAAGTTTTAGTATTGGAATTGGTAAATAGAGTATGGATTGTAAGTGTGTAGTACTCGGAGATTCCGGTCCATCAGACCGATGCTGTATGTAGAAGTAGTAGCCTTGTTAGTCACGTGGGTGACTAACGGCTTTGTATCACCCATTGTATGTAAGTATATATCCGCTGCGTGTATCTGATATGTAAGGAGATTGAACGGTAAGTACTGTATTAATGGTAGGGGTGTTACAAAAAGTGGTATCAGAGCGAAGTATCGCTCTGATGACTGGAAATACCGAGTTTAGGAATACCGAGTTAGGATTTAGAAGCTTAGGGCTAAGGGCTGAGTGTTAGCATTAGAGATATGCTAGTTAGGAACTACCGGTGAGTACCGGATACCTACAATACCAGACCCGCCCTCCACAAATCCCTTGGTATAACTTGGGAAGGAATGCCAGAGAGAAGGAAAGTCCTCTCATACTCGGAAAAAACCCGATCTGGCAGTAGTGAGTTATTCCTACAAGAGGAAAGAACCTGACATATAGTAGATTCCAAGAAACGGGAGACCCGGTGATGGACCCCGGTTGAGCAACACTACCCGCACTTAATAGCGGTGGAATGAGCACTCCAACCGCAAGGAAGCTACAACTTACAACAGCATGGGGCGACATGCTTAGCAGTCGCAGAACCTAGCTAAACAACCAGCAGCAGGAAAAGAAGCGCTAAACGTACAACGAAACGGGAAAGGAGCAGTAATGGGACCCGAGACACCAGTCCGCGGGACAACAGTAATAGCCAAGCGGCACCACCAACGGCATGCTAGCTGGCTAAGAACATAGTCAGAAGCGATTAACTCCAAATTACAACGCCAAAAGGCTGCAATACCTGGCCAATATGGCTCAGACAACTACAAGGACAACCATGAGAGATAATTCAATAGGACTACAAGAGTAGTGCCTAACAAGGAAGGCTCAGTAACCACCACAGATGAGTGGGAACGAGCCACAAGGAACGACACTAAACCAAATAAAGTGGGAATCTCCAAGGATTGGAGAAGTACCCAGATCTACGACAGCCATGTCTAGACCACCGAGAAGCTACCTAAAGGATCGAGTATACCAATTGCAGATCAACAATCAAGAGAAGAGTCAACAATACTATCAAATGTGAGTGAAAACCATACCGTGATCGGTATAGGATTACTCAAAAACCACCAGTACCACGCACTTGCCACGGCAAGTGCAGTAACAACACGAATATGTAAAGGAACACTAATACGTCACAAGTACATAGTAATGTACGGTGACCGTAACGAAACAACCACAGGATCACACATCCTAATAACCAGACATATGGAACCTTGGGAAGGCTTAACGGCCCGACCACTGTACTGAGAACATACCAGTCAGCGAGAAGCTAGACTTGGCCAAGACCTCAAGAATGGCTATGCCATGAGAGACTTCTTTAACACCGAAACATATTTTAAAACCAAAAAAAATTTCTTTCAAAACCACAACCCTTCTTTTAAAACCTTGGATTTTAAAACCAAACCAACAAAATTTCGGTGAGTATCATAGAATGATACAAGAGGAGTTGACAATAGAATACTTCACCTAGGCGTGTGACAAACACTACGAGTGTACCCAATTACGGGATGTGGGACAACCGCACTCCGAAGGAGCTTGCGGGCCTGACAAGTAGTCGGGTAAGTGGTAACGTATCAACATGGTACCCCACGTATGTATACATGTAGTGTACGACGCACGGGAAGTAGTCAACTCCGTTTACGGACCATGAGTGAGTTCAAATCAGAACAGCTGGACACCTCAGACGATCAAGTATAAAGGAACTCAGAGAATCCATCTGAAGATGAGGAATAAGAACTGGAAAGTGCAAAGAGCACAGACTAGCAAGTATAGACATTGGATATGTCCCAGAGACATCAAGCAAATATATGACAGCTGGAAGAGATACCCAGCCTGAACACAGTAAGGCAAAAGCCTAACGTGAACACCACGATGCTCAACAAAAAGGACAGAGTTCCCAAGAGCAGTCACAAGATCACCATAAAGCATAATCCATCGTTGGACAGGATCTTAAACCTAGTCTAAAACACTAGGAGGAGTATAAACAGTGTACCCAAGAACGGGAGACGCTATAACCCACAAGGGGATAACTCAAAATACAATACCACAAGGCGGTATAGTAGACACAACGTGTTATAAACATTAGCCGGATGTAACGGCGTAACCTAACAACACCCAAGGAGCAAACCTTGAAGGGTGTCTGAATTAACAACAATCAAACCAAGCGTCATAATAAGACCACGGAAGCTGTAACGAACACTCGGTTAGGACACCGAAGGGATTTCACTTAATAGGAAATACCCTAAATTACTAAAAGGCACTGATTAACATCAGAATGCTAGAAAAGGTCTCCTATGAACGGAAGCGTGATGGCACGACTTGCCATGGAGCCCAGTAATACCTCCAACCTATGGGGTACACAAGGAGTGGGAACAAATATAAGCAGCTTGCAAAGAGCATAGCTCGCAGCAATACGGCTTAAAAGCCATCAACCAACTATGTTATGTAAACCTTAAAGGTTGCATAACCCACACCATTTGATAACAAGACTTGCAAGAGATATTGTCTCATACGACAAGAAATCAACAACTGGACCATCAGTTGAAACCCAACATCCTGAGTGGCTTGGAGTAATGGCCATCTCAGTGTCACTGTCACTAGAACACCAGTCTAGTATACAGTTGACGAGCTCTAATTACCCTTCATGCCTACTGTAACTAATAGCACAGAGGCATAAGAATCAGGATAATGCCAACAGTGGCCTAGTCCACACTTGGACACTACGAGAGACTTGGGGAAAGATACCCCTCGTTAATCGGAGACCACCAATACGGTGAAGATGTGAACCCATAGGAAGGCTTCCATCTACTACAACAATTAAGCCTACGAATATAGACATTGTCAAAAGGCGATGAAACAAGGAAAAGACATTCCAAACCATCACAACTTAAAGGAGTAAGTATACTCCGTATGCAGTACATAAGCAGGTACTAACATAGTAACCTTGCCACAAGACTTATCAGTGGTAGAATACTCTTCAATTAGAGAACGGGACCCGAAAACCCTTGAAGTTTCTTGGGATGTCCCGGTGATGCACATACGATAAACTACACAGCTAGAGCCTTAACCAATGCTCTGCACTGAAGGACAATAATTGTCAAAACAATCAACGGGAACGCACATTGAACACCAAGAATGACCACCGCCCAAGAGAGCTTGTAACAATTATTTGGCAAATTATATCATGAATGAGGTAGTAATGTGAGGTAAGTTAACCTACACATGAAACCTAAATTGAATAAAACACCCACAATGGGAAGATAATAGTATTGCGGTATGCTACGACAACCGTCATACGCACGAACAGGGGAAACCCTCAGTGTTCATGCCATAAGGAAATGGTGCCAATGACAATGGCAATAAGTAAAGAGGAACTATCACAGTAATAGAATAGTAAAAACAATGTTGTACAATGAGTAAGAATATGGTGCGCAACAAAGCGACCGCTATGAGGAAGTAGTTAGATAACGACACGGAGTATAAGTATGGAAGACAGGCAGAAATATTCTTTTCTATCACATAAGTGACTTACTGTCAAGCGTTCACGCCTCTGCACTCTATATGACTGAGTGTTTTGGTATTGCACTTGTTCAGCTAATGATCTAATGGGATGGCTAGGGATATGGAGAATGTAAACCGTAGTAAACCTTTTTTCACCAACAAAACATGGCACTAGCCAGTTAAGCACACTTAGCCACAAACCGTGCGGCCTAAGGCCAGAGAAGCACGAAGAGTGTAACACACTATCAATCACAAGATGTGAATTCCATTGGAATAAAAAGAGTGAAAAGAGACTTAAGAAAGTCACAAGGACCGACGCATAGAAAATGCAAGGTCATACAAGTAAAGGACACTTGTACTGAACCAGAAGAACTGGTATAATTCAGAAGCTATTGACAACAGAGGAAGCACTATAACTAAATAGTGGCTTAGCTCGCCAACAATAAGTTGGAAGAACTTAGCGAATAATCATGAGAGTACGGATAGTATGTATAATAGATTACCAGGAAGCTGGTTATAATCTAAACTCGTTGAATTAAAAGGCGGTAAAAAGAATGCCACACTCATTGTAAACCTTATTCCCACAAAAAGGGATAAAGGCGATGAGTAACACATCTATAAATACCAAAGAGTGAATTAAACACTAAGGCTATCAGGGTCTCGTAGCAGAAGCTAGGGGCCCTAGCTGAGGAATGTAATACACCCAGTAAGCATGCGAGATTGGCTATTAATGCCTTAAAGCCTAATAGGCTAGAAACAAATTGATTGTGAGTTAAATAAACTCATATAGGAATTTTTGGTGCAAAGACTAAACCATTGGTATGGTTAGGACCCTTTGACCAGAGAATATGTATAGTATTACCGTAGTGAAGCTAAACGCTTCAGATTGCCCAAATTGATTAAACCAATGTTTAGTAATAATAATATATGATAGATTACGTGGGCGTAATCCCTTTTAAGGGGGGTAGAGCGAAAACCGCTTATGTAAGTTGTGTGAATATAAAACTCAGAAACCATAATGTGCATAGCACAAATGAGAATCAAATTGATGATTGATACTATGTTAAATAAACATAACTATTCATTCATATTGCAATTATGGTAACTAGACATTAGACATGCAAATACCATAGGATGAATATACCCATCTTGTAACACCAGGTAAGAGTATTTGTAAAGAAGAGTAATGAGTAGTGGACGGAGCTCCACAAGTATTGTAACCCTTAAAGAAGTAGTACGAATGGATTATGAGTAGTAGAGGAAAGTAACCAGGAGTAATGTATTCGAAGTATGTTATTGGAAGTAAATTGAGCACGATTGAATTCATAAGTACTGTAGTCCTTAGTTAGAATATTGGAGAGTGATGGATGAAAGCAGTGAAGGCTGAGGAAGTGAACATTTAGGTATTGAACCACGGAGTAAAGCATTTGGGAAGTAGAGTGAGATTGATTGATGGATTGATTCCATCCTTTGGAGATGTATGAAATTTATATCACGATTAGAAAGAGTAAAAAGATAGAAAATGAAAACAACTAAATTATTTGTTCGTTTGAAACTGACGTGGGAAGTCGAACTTGATCCTGATCAGATCGAGGGAAACCGAACACAAATTGGGGTGGAAAGATAGTTCAACACTGATGCTGATCACATCAGGGTCGAATGATTCTCGAAGCTCCCTTAAGTGGTCACAAGAATCACACTTAGGATAGAAGTAATGAATATAAACTGGAACTTGGAGTTGTATGCTTTAGAAAGATTTCTAATTAGTAGTTGTAAAGAATTTTCTTAGACGGAGAGTAAGTAATTGTTGGAAGTTATACCGGAGAAGATAGTAGTGTAGCATGTTATATTATTCCAAGGGCAACAGGACATGAAGGAGTCCTGTGTCGAGATGACCTGAGTGCCTACGGGATTGTGAGGTGTATTGCATTGCTTTGGGGATAGCTTTGCACTGTATGTATGTATAAAGTTTGTAATGAGGAACCGGACGGTTGATAGTAATATGGATTGGAGTAATTATTGTACATTGGTATGGCACGGAAAGGAGAAACATTGAGTAATGAATTTGGGAATTTTAAGGAGGAGGAATGTATGGCTTCGGTATTAGGCAAGTATAAATGAGTAAGTACAGTAATCCCATAACCTCGACAACTTTGAGGACAAGTTCTTAAGGGGGGTAGATTGAAATACCCCGACCTTAAATATGGCGATTAAATTATCCTAATAGGTATTTAAGAGCCTAATAATGCTTAAGTAATATTGGCAAGGAAAAATAAATCCAAAAGAAATAAAGAAACGCTTAAAAAGCGGGAAACGCTAAATAAGCGTTAAATAACCATAGGAGGTATGAAACCTCGGTTAGCGTATTGTAAGGATTCTAAAGGCTTAATTAAGTCTAAATAAATATGAGGGAACAAATCCCGAAGAAACGGATCCTTAAAATGGACTAAAATCACTAATGAACATTTAAAGAGCTTTTTTTTTCGAGGTAACCGGGAAACGTGTCTTTAAGCGGGTCAAATAGACTCGTAACAATTTTGGTCAACTAAATAATCATTAATAATATTAGTGAAGCTTTAGAACCAATAAAATCAAGAAAAAGAGAGATTAGTAAAAACTGTCAAAAACGGGAAGTTGTGGGGTAGGAACATAAATAACCAAAACTTATGTGTCCACTTTGAAAATAAAAAGCAAAAGTAGTATGTGTGTGCTGTGGGTGTGACCGATGGGGACTCCCCCCTCTCACACTCTCTCACACACTCACTCTCTATTTACAAAATACAAAAATAATAAAACTACCTCACTCTCACTTTACACTCTCTCTCCTATTTCTATTCCCTCTCTCACGTGAATACACCCTCCTCACTCTCTCTTTTCTTCTTCTTCAACCTCCAGCCGATTCCAGGGAGAAATAAGGAGACCCTCACAAAACTCACTTCTCTCCTCTTGTAACTCTCTCAAAACCCTTCCAAAAATTATAAAAAGTATACCATTGGAATCCTCTCATCAAGAGCAACATTCCTATCTTTCAAAATTCGAAAACACCCACTTTTGTTTTCATGGGTATACCCCATTTGGAGCTTCAAGACCACCATTAGAAGGCCCTTGTTCTCCTTGTTCTTTTAAGGTAAAAATATTCTCAAAACTCCATTGTTTTTCTAGCCTAATGGGCAAAACGAATTTGAGCTAAACCCTTGTTTGGTTCCCTTTGTATTCTAGCCGATTTTGGCTTTGTTGGAGGAGAGGAAAGCTTATTATTGAACCATTCCAAACAGCACTTACACCCTTGGAAGGTAAGGAATTTTCCAAACCCTAAAACCCATATTAAAAACTTAAATAATGTTAGGGTTAATTTTTAGTATGAATGGTGTATTCGTGTGTGGGTGTTAATATTAGATTTGTTGAATACCTAAACCGGTAGAGAGGAGAGAGGAAGAAACAAGAAGGAGAAAGAAAACTAGAAGGAGAAACAAGGTAAGAATGCTCTTTTGTGTAGCTTGGTATATATGTGTATGTAACAGTTTTTGGAAGATTAAAATGAGTATTGGAAATGGTAATGTACTAGTAGTGTAATGTGTAAGAGGATATGAATGTTTTAAGCCCTTAAAAAGATATTAAAACTCATTGAAAACGGATTGGGAATGATGAGTAGTGTGCAGGAATTTTAAGTGTTGTTTTAGTATTGGAATTGTATATGGGAGCTTGTATATTTTGGTTGTTGAAAACAGGTGAGAAAATATAGGTATGGATGAAAAACAAGGTGGTGAGTGTATAGAAATACAAGGGAGACTATGGCAAAATCTACCTAGGAATAGAACACTTAGGGTGTTAGAAACTAGGTGTATTTGGAGAGTTTAAGTGAGTAGTTTAGTACCTTGAAAACAAATTTGAAGAGGGTCTAGGTGATGAGGAGAACTAGAGTGGCAAAGTAATGGGTTTAGAATGCTAGGAGAAGCATTGGTAGAGGGAGTAGTAAATGGTAAAGGTTTAAGGAAAAATCTGTAGCATTGGTGGAAGAAGAAAGGTGTAACAGGGAAGAAAAATAGGAAGGGCTGTAGCATTATTTGAAGAAGTGGAAATGTAACAGAGGAAGAGAAAAAAAAATTACAGTAAGAGTGTAATGTAACAGATTTTTGTAGTGTTGTTTTGGGCTAGTTTAAAATGCTTAAACAAGGTTAAAACATGCTAGATTATATGTAGAAATATTAGGGAAGAGATTGGTAGAAGTTTAGAATTTAAACAAACTCAAAAACTTACAGAAATCAAAATACTGCAACTAGTCCGGGTTGCAAACCAGAATGCAAACCCGGACTAGCATGAAAACACGACAGAAAGTTTTACAATGAGATGGTCCGGGTTTACAACCCAGATGCTAACCCGGACCACCCTAAAATGTCACCCGTAAGTTTCTAAAACAGACTGTCCGGGTTTGCAAAGTAGGAAGCAAACCCGGACGATGCAAAAATTTCACCCGAGAGCAAATACCCATGTGGTCCGGGTTTGTAAGTAGGAAGGAAACCGGACCAAGCTTAAATTCCACCCGAGAGTATGTTAAATGTGGTGGTCCGGGTTGTAAACCCGGACACTACCCGGACACCCCTAAAAACCCTCCAGAATGTATTTTAAAGCTAAACTAAAGTAGGGTAAGGATGGGTAATGATATTATGAGTTAATTAAGACATGATTAATGATGTTTAAAGGTCATTAAGGCTATAAACAAGCTTAGAAAACAATTGTAAGTAAGTAACTTAAGTAAATGTATTTGAACAACAATGAATGAGTAAGTATAAACTAGGAAACTTTAGGAAAGTAATCAGTAAGGTTAATCATGGGTATTAACCATCCACTGCATGTATGTGATAGGATTCAAATAGTTGAACACCGAAGGGAGTCGGTGAGTCCAAAGTCAACGGTGAAAGGTATGATTTCTTCATGCCCTGTATCCTAATCTGGTTACCCCGATTTGTGTGCTTACTTGACCACCAATAAGATAAAAGCATGAATCGGACTATATTGCACTTACTTGTGTTTGTTTATATTGTTCTTGGTATATTTCTCTTGAACAATAGTTTTATAATTCATGAAATGTATGGATGATGATATGGTGTAAATGAATCTTGTACTGTACTTATGTATTGTATTGCATTTCGTATGAACGTATACTGGGAATTGTATTTGTGAATGTGGCTTGAGTGTTGACTTCTACTAAATTCCTAACTACCTAACTTCTAACTTAAGTGAGTAAACCGGAATGAGTAGAAGTCCGATATAGCTTCGGCCACGCGTGAGGATGAGGAGACACAAGAGGTTGGATCCGATTCCTGACTCTTAAACTGGTCCGCGGCCCAAATCCCTTAAATGGGTAGCATCCCGGATTGGTGAGTCAAGTAAATCCGGTGGTGGGACGGTGTAGTCCCCGGGCCGGAGGTCCCGACGACTTAACATGAGTAAGAGTAAGAGTAAGTAAGTATGGATCCGTAAGTATGTATGAGTATGTATGTGTAAGTAATGTGGAACGAGTAAAAGAGTAATCTCCACCCGATTAACCCGGGTGGACCAATATGGGCTAACAAGTTTATGGGGTTGTGTATGAGTTGCGTATGTATTGTATATTGTATTGCGTATTGTGTATGTGGAATCAGAAAGGTAAGTATGTATCGTTGGGATGTATGGATTATTATGTATGAATTGAAGTGTATGTATGTATTCCTTGCGTAGAGTATTGTAGTATATGTATGAAAGCATGTATGCATGTATGTATGAATAAAATTAACCGCACGTATTCGACCAAGTGGTCGGCGTACCCTCACTAGTACGCGGGGTATGCGGTTATCATGCTCAGCGAAAGCTGACCCCTTCGGGGGAACGTTTTTAGTGTGCAGGTACCCGAAGCGGATGTGGTCAAGGTGAGAGAGACGGTGCACACCCTTGTATTTAGAAAGTAAGGTGGTAGTGAGGAATGGGTAGTAAGTAGTCTCTTAGTGAGTACATAGGAACTTGAGAGAATCATTGTATTTGTATTTGGAACTTAGTAAATCGGTCATGTATATTGTATTGTGTGGATTATGAAGGAGTGAAGTATTGAATGGTGTATTGTAATGAAGGGAAGTTTTAGTATTGGAATTGGTAAATAGAGTATGGATTGTAAGTGTGTAGTACTCGGAGATTCCGGTCCATCAGACCGATGCTGTATGTAGAAGTAGTAGCCTTGTTAGTCACGTGGGTGACTAACGGCTTTGTATCACCCATTGTATGTAAGTATATATCCGCTGCGTGTATCTGATATGTAAGGAGATTGAACGGTAAGTACTGTATTAATGGTAGGGGTGTTACACTATGCTATGTTTTCTTTCGGTTTCCTTCTTATTTCGAAACCTTATCTTACTTCTTTCACTTCTCTTATGTTTCGCAAGTGGGAATCGACCAAGACTTGTTCTCTCGGCTGGATCTAGGGGAAGACCTACCGAAAATGGCCAAAGTTGGAGCCAATTGTTTTTGGAAACTCAAAGGTGTATATAGTTAAAGTTAATGTAATTACTTGCCTTTGTTTTGTCTGAAAAGTTAGTGATTGGTGTTGTAAACGATTTTGGAAACACCGATAGTGTTGATTGAGTTCGCTCCTTGTTTTCGTTTCTGTAAAAACATAAATTATGGTATTAAGCTTGTGGTTTTGCTGCTAATTGAAGATTGGGTTTTTTTTACGTAATTAATGACTGAAAATTAGGGTTGTTGGTGCGGTTTGAATAAGGTTAGTTCTGGACAATTATCCAAATGAGAACTTGAGTTAGTTGATGGATTTCTGCGTTTTTGCAAATCGAAACGTAACCTAAGATTATAGATAAACTGAAGCAATTGTGATTTTGGATATTAGCTAGTGACAAACTAATTTAGGTTTTGAATAAGAAATTAGGGTTTTAGGTTAGAAATTATGGTTTTGAAATTAAATTGGGGAAATTTTGAATTAGGGTTTTTGGACATTTGAGTATAATTTGGGGTGAAATCGTAAATTTAGAGAAATTATGGGGCAAAAGCGTAAATATGAGAAATATGGGGTGAAAATTGTGAATTATAAAAATTTAGGAGCGATTGGGTAAATTTCTAGAAATTTGGGCTAAAACTGAAATTTGGTCAAAGCTGGGAAATTGAAATTCAATTTGGTCAAAGTTGGAATTGGAAATCCAATTTGGTCAAAATTGAAATCAGGTCAAAATTAGGGTTTCAAATTTAATTTGATTTGAAAATTCTGACTATTCAAAATTGGAATTAGGCTAGTCAAAACTTAATCTGGGCTTCTGGGTCAATCTGGTCAACAAGGGAGTTGAGCAACAATAGCAGCTAACATAACAAAAGAATCAAATTGGGCTTAGGAAATAATTAGATTTGGATTGGATTTGAAATTAGTAAATTTAATTCAAAGGTTTAAGCCCAAATTAGAAGGGATATAAATCAAAACATAGAAATGGGCTAACACTAAATATTTAAGTATTAAATTAGTGAGTTATAAATGAGGTTAATAAACTATAATAAGTTAATGTTATTTACGAGAACTTAGAAGTATATATATATCTATATAATGGGTAACATTGGAATTTATGAGACTAATACTTTTTAATAAGGTGATTAGGTTATAGATTAAATTAATTATTATAAATGTTTTATAAACTTATGTAATTGGTAAGCTGTAACAATTGTTTTAGTAAGTTGGGTAGGTGATAGACTAAAATGGTTAAGGGATTTTTGTTGCTATAAATCTATATTAATTCATAATGACATTAAGGTTTAATATTAATCCTTTGAAAACTTGGATATATATATATATATATATATGTGTGTGTATATTAACAAGTTAATATTAGAAATTATAAGACTATGGATAGGTGGATAAATACGCATATGTATACATAGCTAAATGGCTAAGACGAAAGGAATTTTATTAATCATACAGAAGTTAGGGAATTATGAGGCTGTGAACGTAAATATTAGTGTAACATTAAATTGGAGGGAACGTACTTATATAAGATATATATATATATACACTTGGGATTAAATGAGAGTTAGGAAATAATGGTGGAACAATATAACATTCAATTATAAAGCTTAGAAAGTATTGTAGAATCGAGATGAGATTGTTAAATAATATTAAGACTTGTGAGAACTTATATATAAATATAGGCATATGTATATAGTTGAAGTTTAATTAAGAGGAGTAATGTGACAATAGTGTGACATTGGAATTTATACGGCTATATATACACACATATATAGTTAGCTAAAATTAAGGAAATTATAAAGACGAAAAGATGTCATATACGATAACGAGCAAACATGGTTAATAAAAGAGAATAACCCACTTGACTTAATGGAATTATAGGATCAGGATAGAGGGGACGGTAGTCGAGACGACGTCCGGGCTAAACAAGCTTCCCCTTCCAGTGTACGGTATGGTTTTCTTGCAGTCTGCTTGCTACGAGGTTTACCCTCAGCTTGTGTTCTACTTGTTTATATGCTATGACTAAACAAGATAAATGCATGAAAACGGTTTATTGTGTTTTCCTTTGTGTTTCGTATTGTGTAAACCCGACTTTACTTTGAGCATGCGTACTAACCTCGGTTAGTAATCAACGTATGAAAGTTACATAAAATGACGGTTAGAGATTCACAATGTTTCCCACATATGAAAATTTCTAACATTGGACAATGGTGTAAGAATCACGAATAACACTCTAATATTAGTTAGTTAGCACCCGACAGTGATTCAGACTAACAAGAACGTTTCAGTGAAACTTCTACGAATTGCTAACCGAGTAGTGAGGAATCTGGGACTGACTCTTGTCATGCATGTATGAAGTAAGAGGTCGGTATCTACAGTAGATCCGACTTCCATTGTGACTTGTCTTCGGCCTTGTCGCCTATAGTCAAACAAACCGACTCGACCACCTCGGATTACAGTTCGAGGTGGGAGGCTAGATTAATTATGGAGCGGGGGGATCTCGCCTACATCCTCATGCTAATTATTTGTTTATTTAACCATGGAGCTAATAACTCACTGGCTAGGGCTACTCACAACCTGACAAGGTAAACACGAACGAAGTAAGAACGGTCTAAATAAAGAACCATTGACATTATATAAGATAAGGCCAAATATGAGAACTAAATAGATTCTCGGGCCTAGGAAATGATGGAAAATTATATCCTTTGTTCGATGAACTTCCATTGTGATGTTCGATCTGTTTGAATTATGTGATTACATGCTTACTATGTGTTTTTGTTACTTCGTATTGTTGTTGATTGTTAATCAATCACATGTATATCGACAATTAGTTGTGTGTAGTCCCGATAGCTCGTGGGCTGCACGTCTTCCATACCAGCAAATGTGCTGAGCCCCGGGGCCAGCCATTTATTTTTCAAGTATTCCACTGAAAATGACTCACTCTGAGTGTAGGAGTGGGTAGAAGTATCTTAGATTTATTTTGCTATTTACACGAGTAGTGCTTGTACACTCATAGTTTAAGTTATATTCAGATTAATGGATTGTATTAAACTCGGTATAGTTTGAGGTATATAGTTTATGTTGTATAATAGCTCGAGAAATTATCCGGTTAGTCAGACCGTGACTTGAGATTGAATAGGCCTAGTTAGTCACGTGGGTGACTAACGGCGGTAACACCAACTTAGTATGAAATTTTGACTACGATATTACTGTAATGACATGGAGGCTTAAGCGACAATCATGTTGTTAGTAGTTGGGGTGTTACATCTTTAGAGCACGCGCAGGGGTTTTTTCGGTATAACGACCAAATCATATATACTGCATATAGAATATCTAATTAATGTCTTAAGTAGTTAAGGGAACCTTGTATTTTTCACAACGAACTTAGATTGCAACAACTAAGTATGTGAATACTTAAAAATATATCCTTAATAAACATTACTTAAATATAGGTACATTTTTTAAAATATTATTCATTAATGTTTTACAAAGAGTTATTTATTCTAAAAAACTTTAGAGAAATTTCACGAGATACGTTTGAACGAAATGTACGAGATACCACCGAGGTTTCATTTTCATTACGATATCTCTAAGGTTTCATTTTCTTTACATGATACCTCTGAGGTTTCATTATCATTACGAGATACCCCAGATGTTTCAATTTTATTACGAGATGCCCCTCTGTCAATTTGATATATTTATTTTTCATATCCCCATTTTAACCATGCATCATGTACCTACAATAATCTCAGAGCTTTATGGTCAGTTTTTTAAAAATTTAAAATATAAACAAAGCACATAAAAAATAATTAAAGATTATAAAAAAATAGAATTCATTTTTTATAAATGAATCAAAATTATAAAAATAAAAAGAATTATAATCATAATATTTTAAAAATAAATAGAAATAACTAACAATAAAAATTAATTTATTTGAAAACATATATAATACATAATTTAAAAACCATTATAGGGATAACTTAAAATCGTAAAAATGTTATTACAATTACATTAAATATAATTTAAAATTTATTAACAAATATATTATTTGATATCAATATTCACAAGAAAAATGATCATATTTTATGGTTTCTATACTTTATTTTTCTAATTTTAAATAATGAGTTATTTCACGTACTATACAAAATCGTTACTTTTAATATTCTTAATATTATTGTAACTTTTACGTAACATTTTAATAATTTATGTTTATTTTTTAAAATAATTTAGTTTTTTTATTATTTAATCATTTCCATTTATTTAATTTTATTATTTTCTGTTTATTTAATTATTCATTTTAAAAATGATTTCAAGTTCTATATGATCTTTTATTTTGTTTTTGTTTTTTATTCAAGTTTAAAATTTTAAAAAAGCTTTGGTCATATATCCCTAAATTATTGTAGGGATATATGATGCGAGGGAAAAATTGATATATAAAAAATATATATGTTTGAATTTGAATGAAGGACATCTCGTAATACAATTGAAATATCAGGAGAATCTTATTATGAAAATGAAACATCCGGATATCTCGTAAAGAAAATGAAAACTCAGGGATATTTCATATAATAAAATTAGGATATTTTGTAAAATTCACTCAAATCTCAAATATCTCATGAAGTTCATAAATCGATCTTTAGCATATACTTTCATACAAAATTTATAGATCCTTGGCACATGCTTTAAAACTAGGTACAACTTAAATAATCTGAAATGGGTTAGAAAGTGTTAAAATGCTTTAAAATCAACATCTATACCAAGTACTTAAATCGATGAGCATTTTTTACAAAGGCACGTTTCTTTTCACTCTTGTTCTACATATCCTAACAGAAACATGTTTAACAAAAAAAACCTAACAGAATAAACTCTTGTGTTTAATAATTCTACTTATTAAAGTTTATCACAACTGTCATATATAAAATCATGAAAATATACGATAAAAAACACTATTATTTTAAAAATATTATACTTTTTAAAATTTAAATTACGAGAGATATAATTAAATTAATATATGAGTATTATTAAAAAATATTTTAATATCTTATAAATTAAATATAAATGATGATTGTTTAATATTTTTCATCAATTTTATTCATTATTTAAAAGGTTATTAATTAATTTAAATTTGTCCGATAAATAAAAACCTTAGCATCACCGACGGTCCAGCCCATGTACGTACTCTTGAATCCGTTTCTCTCGGCCCCTTCAGGTTTCTTTTGTTCATTCACTGAGAGAAACTCCCCATCGAAACGCAACGCCTGCCCATGTCCCAACCCGCCCTTCTCTCCCTTGCCTATTTCAAAAATACTGCACTTGCACCCAAACAAACGGCGAAGAAAACCTGCACGAGAGCAAGCAAAGTACCCCACTCAAGCACACCACACACCCAAACAGAAACACACCGACCAAGAAGAGGAAGAGACACTAAGACAGAGAGGGAGGCCTAGAACTTAATTCTTAAAAATCCTTTCATTTGCCCATTTCCCCGGTTTCCCAACGAGAGTGTTTTCTTTTGAGATAAATCTTTCATCTGATTTTTTTAATGGCATCTCATCTTGAACCTGACCCAGTAACGATGTTCATGAATCTTGACGATTGGGGACTAGATAACGGAAGCAACGACTCTGCCGCCTTAGACTCGCAGCCTTCTTTATCTGCTTCGACGGAGACGCACTGCCTGGTTTTGTTCTGGCCAACATCGTCGGAGTTCAACACTACAGCGGAACCATTAACGGCCGAGAAGTGGTGAGTCTGGTTAGAGAACCCTTGAACCCCTTCGACGAAAACGCAATCCAAGTGCGTAACGTCAGAGGCACTCAAGTGGGTCACATCGATCGCGCCGTTGCCGAGGTCCTCTCGCCTTTGATCGACTCGAAATCCATCAAAATCGAAGGTCTCGTTGCCAAGTCTGGGTCTCATACTCGTAGGTACAAGATTCCGTGTCAAATCCACATGTTTGCAAAGATTGAGGCGTTCCCCACTCTTCTATCGATGTTTTCGGAAAGTGGGTTGAATTTGATTGAGGCAAATACCCTTCCTTCGCGCTGTCCGAGTCTGCTGCGGTGGCGGCGACCAGGAGCAAAGAGGCTCCCAAACCTCGATGACATATTTAAGTTGGTAGATGAGAATGTGAACAAGAAGGCTGCTATGGAACCGCTGGAGCCACCGAAGCAAGTGATCACCACCGACCTCTTTGCTCACCAGAAGGAAGGGCTTGGGTGGCTCGTCCACAGGGAGAGTTCGGTCGAGCTTCCGCCTTTCTGGAAGTTCAAGAACAACAAGTATATAAAACGTGCTCACATTGTATGAAACTGGAGTCAGGCCTGAACCCTTCGAGGCGGCATATTCGCTGATGATATGGGTTTGGGTAAGACCCTGACCCTTCTTTCTCTTATTGCCTTAGATAAATGTGATGGTCCCAATGGATCTTCCTCTGGGGGAACCCGTATCAGTTTAAGCGATGCTAAAGAAAATTACCCTGACGGTGCTAATAAGCTTGAGATCTTTGGTAATAGTAGGAGAACCAAAAACATTTCTACTGTCCGGAAAAGGAGGAGAAATGAGAGAAAAGGGGGTTCAGATGAAGGGTTGAACACGGAAATAATTTCATCGGGGAGTTCCAGTGGTGAAGTGTTGAAGACAACGTTGATTGTCTGTCCTCCGTCTGTGATCTCTACCTGGGTGACTCAACTGTGTGAACATACTCATCGTGGCTCTTTGAAGGTCTATATGTACCACGGGGTACAGAGGACGCAAGATCCTCAACACCTTAAGAAGTTTGATATTGTTTTAAACCACATATCACACACTAGGAACAGAAATGTCCTCAGTTGAATCACCATTGAAAAAACTAGATTGGTGGAGAATTATCTTGGATGAGGCCCATATGATAAAAAATGTTGATTCTCAGCAGGCTAAAGCTGTGAATAATTTAAAGGCTACAATGAGATGGGCTGTTACTGGGACACCAATTCAGAACAGTTCTGGTGACCTGTTCTCCATCATGGTCTTTTTGAGGTTTCAACCCTTCTCGGACAAGGTCTATTGGAGCAGGTTAATACAGCGCCCACTTGTTCAGAATAACCAGGAGGGCCTGATACGTCTTCAGGTAATTTTCATTTGATTTTGATGGATAGGAATATATGTCATGTTAAGATCAACGAATGTAATCTCCTGGTCTGTGTGGTTTTTGAGACTTCAATTGGCATCATATTTGATCTCATAATTTTGAGTTGAATGTATGTGATGTTGTGGTGTATGCAGGCTTTGATGGCAACTATTTCATTGAGAAGAGTAAGGACAAAACTTGTGATTGGGTTGCCGCCTAAAAATTATGGAGACTCTAACTATTGAGCTTTCTCCTGAAGAGCGTCAATTGTATGATCAAGTTAGTGAGAGGAGCCAAGTCTGTTGTTAGGAGCTATATAAGTGATGGAAGTGTGATGCGCAACTATGCTAATATTTTGACCTTGCTTTTGAGGCTTCGTCAGATCTGTACAGATATGGCACTTTGCCCTCCTGATTTCAGATCACTTAAATGGCCACACATATTGAAGGTCAGGCTTCTTTCTTTACTTTGCCAAATTATATCATGTAGCTGGTGAAATTGTTGGACATATCTTGGTTTGCTGTTTGGATTTTGTAAGCATCATGATTTGTTGGGTTCATTCTCATTTTGGGTTCGTTTGGTATAGGCCAGAATAGATGTTTTAGGGGGCTTGATTAATATTTAAGGGCGTTGACTATTAATTACTAGTACTACATCTAGAACGTTTCCTGAGGTGACTAATTTGTATTGTTTTCCCTTTGGTAGATGTATCCAACAACCAGAACTTTTGGAAAAGATGGTTGCTCTACTCCAAGACGGTGAAGATCTAGACTGTCCAATCTGTATTTCTCCACCCACGAAGGCTGTCATAACTTGTTGTGCGCATATATTCTGCCAAGGCTGCATACTTAAAACCCTAAAACGAATGAAGCCTAGCTGCCCAATGTGCCGCCACCCTCGTCAGAGTCTGATCTTTATGCAGCTCCACCCCCGGATTCCTCCGAAAAGAACTCTTCATCAGCATCTACCACCATCACCACTCCTTTATCCGCCAAAGGCTCAACCCTCTTAAAACCTCCTCACGGAACTGAGAAACCGAAACATTGATGCCAAATCTGTTGTTTTTCCCAGTTCCGAATGATGCTCCAGCTACTTGTTCCACATCTTAATGCTGCTGGTTTCAATGTCCTGGTTTTGGATGGGACAATGTCCGCAAAGAAACGAACCAGTATCATAGACGAATTCAGCTCATCCGAACCGAACTCTCCCACTGTTCTCCTGCGAGCCTGAAAGCCTCTGGGACAGGGATAAACCTTACTGCCGCATCAACTGTTTTTATTGGAGCCATGGTGGAACCCAGCAGTTGAAGAACAGGCGATGGATAGAGTGCACAGGATTGGACAGAAAGATGAAGTGAGGGTTGTGAGGATGATTGCTAAGGGAACTATTGAGGAGAGGGTTTTGGTATTGCAAGAGAAGAAGAGGAGTCTTGCTAAAGAGGCGTTTTGGTAAGAAAGGATCAAAGATTAATGTGGATGATTTGAGATCGTTATGTTGTTGTGAGAGTTGAGTAGGTTTGTGTTTTGGTGTGGGGATGGAGGAATGATTATGTGGGTTCTGGAGGGAGGTGAGTGGACTAAACTAACCATTTTGTATAGGAACATAGTTAGTTCTGATGGATGAATGAATAGGATAAATGTAGGATGTTTTTGGAGTTGCAATGGTAAGTCGTTTTACATTTTCAATGCTGGAGTCCAGGGTTTCTTCCTTTTCAGTTACGCCGTGAATCAAGCATTGCACTTTCTGCATTACTAAGTAAGTTTATGTAATATCTTTGCTTTTGAAGAACTAATAATTGCACAAGAAAAGTGGAAAATTTATATTTTATGACTACAAATTAATTTATTATCCCTATCTTACTTTTTATATTTCTATTATCCATTGTCCTTGTTTGCATCTTCTTACTCTTTTTTGTCTATCATCTTGTTCACTCTATTGAAAATTCGGATAGGGATCAGCTATTGGTGGATAGTTTCAATCCCTTCCAATAGCCATACGGGGATGAACCTGGAAGCCATTCGGGGATGAACCGTGATTCTCTGCATCTTCTTACTTTTGGAGTTATTTATCCTCAATATCCTTGAAATAGCCTCCACATAGCATTAAAAGCCAATCATCCTCCCTTCAAGTGAGATCCAACACCCTTTATAGATGGTACCTACAAATTCTATGTCCGACGCCGACCCGATTCTCTCAATTTTGCTCTCCTTCTAAACATTCTTGGGTATTATACTTTGGTTCATGCCTCTGGGACTGTCCAAATGGTTTGTGGTTATTTCGGTTATAACTGAAAATCGATTTTTTTTTTGTTTTAGCCGTTTTTTATAACAATTTTTTAAAATTTCGGTTTCAGTTAACTGAATTTTATTTCGGTTCGATTTTTGGTTATTAAAGAGAATATTTCGGTTAATCGAATAACCGAAATATTTGTTTAAATAATATTTAAATTTAAAAATATTAATGAAAATTATCATTTTTCTTTTGAAAATTTCAGTTAACCAGATTTATTACGGTTAACCGTAACTAGTTTGATTTTCGGTTCGGTTTCAGTTATTAAGTTCAAAAAAATTCAATTTTCAGTGAATTTAGTTATTGACTTAATTTTTAGTTAATTCGTTTATAACTGAAATGACCGAGTTTTCGGGTGAACAAATGGACACCCTACTTGCCTCAAGAATGAATGATGAGTAATCAAGATTCTCTTCCGAAACTTTCTTTGTGATCTTGTTAAACCAACCCAACCCAACTGTCTTCGAGGCTGTATGAGCCCGCTATAATAACTTCTTCTCGGAAATTAGCTAACAGTTCAAGAATAGGAGCCCACTTGGTCGCTATAATGATATGGACCCAAACCTGCTCTCTTCTTGGGCTGCGAAACAAGTCCACATTCCTATCCCTCCCTGCCGTGCAGCTCACGACCCAGTGACACCAACCGAAAATTGCATTCCCGGTCTCATTATTCTATTAAAAAAAAATGCTGCTGACTCACCCTGCGTTGGGACGATGAAGGTTGGATTTTGAGTTCAGCAATAACCGCAAGGTTGAAAGACTGCGCGTGCTGCCCAAATGGTGATAGACTGATAGGTAAGGTCACGTGGAAGGATGACTCATATCTCCCATCTAAATACGCATGTGCATTTATTTATTTTTGAAGCAGGATAACTTTTTTAATAAAAGGATTACAGGATTGTTCGTTTTTAAATAGTAAACACGAATGCTTTTTTTACGGTCAAAATAAAGTCGAACTCGAACCAACCATGGCTTCTTGAATTGCGTCGTACGTGCTTCTTTTTTAGCGAGGTGTGCAACTCAGTGGGAGAGGGTTTATTTAGACTTTAGATTGGGTTTGAAATTAGGGAAAATTACAACCTCTCTGGAAGGTTTGGTGAAATTATACATAATCCTATTTATGAGATTTTAAAATTTTTATTTCTCGTTTATGTGCTTGTCGTCGTTTTACATCTATCATTTTGTTTTCATTTTATTCAATTTATGTGATGTTTAAATGTTGTATAAAATTTATAAAACTTTACATCATTTATTAGGGTGTGTAATCTCACTAAATTTTCCTTAAAATTATTATGTAAACTCAAGTTTTCCTCAAAGAACATAAAAATCGTTTACCATTTTCAGCTTAATTATCAACTTAACACTTACTACTTAATTAACATCAACAATGTTTACTACAAACCGTGTACCTGTCTTGTACTACACTTTAACACTTTCTTAACACACCAAAGTTCACAATTTTGGAACTCTAGGACTATATATTACAGGATCATAATGTCAATTTAATTTATAGAATATCTCAGTCAATATAAGTAAATAATCATGTTTTACTGTTCGTTTTTTTTGAATTAAGTTCAAAGATATATAAAAGCTTATTATGTATCCCAAAGTCACGCTTCTTTTTATACACTTATTGAATATAAAATTATAGTGTAGCTGTGTATTTAGACAACATACTGTATAAGTTTACGTCTTAGGTCTCCCACCGTGAATAATTCTGTTAATCCAAGGTTTAGTGTTTGCAATTTGTTAGAGAAATGAATAAGTAGTTTGTCGCTCTTCAAGGTCTAATGTCTTCGAACCATGTACAAACACGTTTAGAAGAAGAATAAGTATCCAATATATATAGGATCACATAAATCGGCAAACAAATGTAACGCAAGATTAGAGAGCTATATATAGTAGTATAGAAATTAAATAACGTTTACCACAGAAAAAAAAACGACTGGTTTTCAGAACAAAGAGATATATGTCAATTTGATGAATATACGAAATAACTTATAAAGAAATACGTAGTACTGATCATTGAGAAATTAGGGAATACGTCGAAAAAGAGAGTGATTGTCATCACTTTTATTTTTACTTTGCAACCATCCTAATAGCTATAAATTCATATTTTTCTCATGTTACACTACTTTGACTTAAGATATTACAAATGAAATTCTAACCTTAACAAGGGACAGCCATCCGCGGCGCGGTCCCAATATTGCTACCCTTTGGCTTCTTCTTTTTTGGTTTGTTTTTCAACTTGTACAAATCTATAAAACAATCATCTTTCACATTTTTTGTGTCTTTAGCAGGTATTTTGTCTTCCTAAAAAACATGTATTTGTCCGAGTGTTCACATTTTTTTATCATTTTGTTTTGTTACATTATTTAAGGTAAATCTCTATTTTGATCTTTTATTGACAAATTTAACTCTATAGTGTAGATCTAATTAACAACAGATTGATTACAATACAAAACTTGAAAATCCTAATTTTTGCATGGTGTGTCGTGGTGGCTACTTGGAGTCCTGGTACATGTAGCAGTGAGGGAGGGGTCATGCACGTAGCCCCCGTTATAAGACCGTCTTACCATATAGCTGCTAAAGCGCGGTTGTTTTGTGACTTTCGTCTATAGTTGTTGAGAGAGTTGATCACTTACACGCCCTGAACTAGATAGCTGATCATGTGTTGGACCAATGATGACTATTTGGCATGCCTGCCAACATTGCATGACAGACTAACCATTCCAAATGCGACATACACACAATTATCCGAGTTCCTATTGATTATAAGGTCATGTTTCTTTTGTACAAATTTGAGTTGGTGCACGTATTATCAACTGGACAAATCCTTAGTCTATTATTTGGAGTATTATGAGTCGGATAATCATATCTACCCATGAAGTTTATCTAAAATAACATTATCAGTTGGTTTACGCATTATCAGTTGGTTAATCAGTTCAAAAAAATCTATATAAAAAGAACAACTTATATTAATTGGTTTTTACACAACCATCTAGCTTTGAAATAAGTCATTAGTTCATATCATATCCGTATCACTCTATCAATACCATCTTTAAAACAAAAAAGAATGGAGCTAGCTAAATAGTAGTTGGTCGTGATGAGGATTACCAAGAAGATGTGGAGCTAGGATATAAATTATTGGGTCATTATGGTTTGAAGAAATTTTTTTAACATAACTGAACATATATAGTTGGATTTGAACCCAGAGGCAAACTCACTCAATACTTCTATCTCTTACCACTACACCACAATAACTCTATCATTATATTAGGTCATTATATGATATACATAAAAAGTCTAATAATTCTACATATATAAATCTTTAAATTCTTCGGAAAACGTGGGGTCACATGCTAGATCCACCCTTAAGATGATGTGAGTGAGGACCGGATTGAACAATGATGATGACTGAATGGTAGGGTGTTCATGGAAAACTGGAACCGTCAAACCAAAACCAAAAACTGGTGAAACTGAAACCGAAAACTCGGTTAATCGAAGTGGTTTGCCGATTAACCGAATCGTTTAATTTCCGGTTCTTTTTTCCGATTACGGTTATTGATTTTTAGGGAATCTGGTAACCGGAAAAATTGTTACGCCTTTAATTTATTTTTATTTTTTTAGTATAAGTATAAAAACTATACAGTTAATTATTAGATTTATCAAAAATAAGTGTACAATTATAAGTTACTGGTTAGAGTTATACTAAAACCAATAAGTCTTACCAAAATCGAAGGTAAACCAGTTTGATACCGTATCAAAACGGGTAAAATCGTATATTGTTTAAATTATAAGAAAAAAAACACATAGATCTATATTATTTCGGTTACCGTTTAAAACGGTAAAATCGCATCAAAACCAACAGTTAACTGTTCTCAATTAACCACTTCTAAATAAACCGGTTACAGTATCAAATTTGACTAACCACTGAATAGTGAATGATACCTTCATATTGAAAGCTCAAACTCGGCGATTTTATTCCAAGTAGTCCTAAGGACACGAGTCTTCTCCCCAGTTTGTCGCTCTTGATGTAATTGTCGAGGAAAGGTATACTTTAAACCTTTCAATTTTTTACCTTTAATTCTTTGCTTTGTGTTTTATTATAGAAAAGCTTAGGTTTTTATTGAAGAATTGCGTCATCTTCCTGAATCACATGCGGAAAGCATTGGTGACTAGCTTCCGGGCTATCCACAGATGCTGATAAAAAATGGCAAGTCGTACTCTACCTCCTCATTTCATGCACAATCCTGAGGGATTAGAGCACCGCTGACACAGGATAAGGCCATAGACTTGTAACTCAACTGATGTTTTCCCTTGGGACTATGGCTAAGGGCATCGGGTTTGCACTTTGACAAAAAGATCCTCCCAAAGTGAACTATCTATGGTTTTGATCACCCTATGAATGTTACCTTCACATATCCATCGGTGAGGACTCAGCGTCTGAACCGTAAAATCCATACCCTGATGCATCTTCAAGAGCTTTTGTTGAAGCCTCTGGCTCCCCTCATCTAGCCCTCCTTCCAGCTCACCGATTGTGGGTGACTCCATAACAGATTTGGGAGTTGAGAACTCCCCCCTTTCCCTGGATAGGAAAAAAACCAAGGATTAGGTGGTTCCCCAAGAAAACGAACTACTATCACCATCATCAAAGGAACTTGCATGAGGACAACATAGCTCCAGCTAAACAGGCTATTTAGGCAAAGAAGGGTAAAAAAAATCTCAGACTGGGGATGAACCATCACTTGTTATTGAGTTAATCCACCAGAAGGGTCTCCCCTCCCACTCCCCGCGCACGAGTGGTAACAATGTCTCGAAAAGCAGTCCCCGTATGTGAGAACCAATGTGGCAACTGTTCTATAGTTACTAAGATTATCAAGGCATCCTGGTAACTATGTTTCCTTATTATCTTATCTTCTTGATCTTGCCCCTTTTCCAATAGCAAGTATCCAAGGTTCATCAATCTCTATCAAGTATTACCTACCATCTAGTTAAGAATAAAAGCCTGGGCTATGTGCGCTTGGTCCGTCTTTGTTGTGTTTTCCTGTTTCACTTTTAGAGTTCTTAGTCCTATAGCTTCGGCCTAATAGACACTTTGATTATCTTTCTATGTGTTTCTCTTTATCCTTTTAAGGGGTTAAGTCGATCAATAGTATGGCATAGCAATTGATATACTCATGGTCATCCGATGGCAGCTA
This sequence comes from Limonium bicolor, assembly GCA_023374045.1. NCBI lineage: Eukaryota > Viridiplantae > Streptophyta > Magnoliopsida > Caryophyllales > Plumbaginaceae > Limonium > Limonium bicolor. Next base: position 190,982,371 of record CM041780.1, read on the forward strand.
TCATGCTCAGAGTATCAACTCGGCTATTTTTAAGGATTATATTAACTTCACATATGAATCATCTGATCACTATTATCAAGCTTTCAAAAACATAAACAAAGGATGTCGGGAGTGAGAAGGAGTGGGAATGAGAGTGAAGTTTCACAAGGCGATGAGGAAACATCGTCTTCAAGAGAACGAAAGTGAAGGTATATGGAAATTTGATATATGCTTTACGTTCTAAAGTACTGTTATTGAGCTTATTGCTATGTTTGACCAGAAGACTGAGCAATATCTATCTATTTTATTTGAAGAAATATATTTTCTAACGAGAGTAATAATCACGTGCCGGTTCATTTCTACTGACCATGAGCTACACAAAGTTAATATTTCATTGTAAATTCTTTAGACACCCATAATAGCTAGAGATAGAACATTTCATGTACACCTAACAATGCAAACATGACATTCTATAAGAAAAAATTGTACAATGAATTATCTACTGAAGTGTAACACCCCTACCGTTAATACAATCATTACTGTCCAATCTCCTCGTGTTTCCAGATTCACGCAGCGGATACATACTTACATACAGTGGGTGATACAATGCCGTTAGTCACCCACGTGACTAACAGGCTACTACTGCTACATACAGCATCGGTCTGATGGACCAGAATCCCGAGTACTACACATCTACAATACATACCCATTTACTAATAAATGCTACCATGTTCCATTCAATACTTGCTCCTTACAATACCATACAGTACAATGTACATAACCGAGTTTACTAAATTCCTTATACAAACACAATGCTTCCCCAAGTTCATGTGTACTCATTAAGAGTCTACATTTACCCATTCCTCACTACTACTTACTTCCTAAGTACAAGGGTGTGCCATTTAGTACCTCTACATTCCACTTCTAACTATCCAGGTGTAGTCGCCGGTCTTTCACCTTGACCACATCCGCTTCGGTACCTGTACACTAAAAAACGTTCCCCCGAGGGGGTCAGCTTTCGCTGAATATGATAACCGCATACCCCGCGTACTAGCGAGGTAAGCCCGACCATTTGGTCGAATACATGCATTCATTTGCATTACATACATGCATACATACTTACATACTACCTACATACATACATGCTTTCATTCACGATACTACAATACTACACAAGGTACACAACATACGTACAGTACAATACATGCTTGGAAGACAATACAGTCAACAATACTTACTTACCATCCTCCAGAATACACATACATACAATACATACTCGTTACATACTCAATACGCAATACGGAGATACCCTTCTCCAATTCATACAGAAGGCTTGTTAGCTTCTTTACACACCCGGGTTAGTCGGGTGTTCAATACTCTTTTACTCCGGTCAATGACTTACGATAGTCAAGACCAATACCATACAATACTTACTTCTTACATACTTACTCAGTCAAGTCGGTATGACCTCCGGGCAGGGATTACTACATCCCACCACCGGGCTTTAGGGTGGCCCACTCATCCAGGATGCTACCCATTCAAGGGAATTGGTCCATGGAAAGATTACAGCCAGGATTCGGATCCAACCTCTTGTGTTTCCTTATCCTCACGCGTGGCCGAAACTATATCGGACTTCTACTCATTCCATTACTCATACTCATGTCAGGAGTTAGATTGTTAGGAATTAGTAGAAGTCATTACTTCATTTCCATACATACATACAATACACAAGTACACAATACTTACACATACTTCTCCTTTCCATCATTCATTTCATGAATTATACAAACTAATGTTCGAGAAGATACAACAAGAACAAAATAGCTCAAACACAGTTAAGTGCAATATAAGTCCGATTCGTGCATTTATCTTATTGGTGATCACATAAGCACACAAATCGGGCTAACCAGGTTAGGATACAGAGCATGAAGAAATCATACCTTTTTACCGGAATTTACTTTACCATGTCACCTCACACTCCTCGGGTTGTTCTCGAACCACTGACAACATTTCAAGGTGGTTCTATTAATATTAAGATACTATGGTATGTAAAACTAATACTCCTGTAATTAACCCGTTATCCACTAACTTTAGTTTTACTCAAGTGTGCTTAACTTTCTTACCTTCATTACTTTAGCACTAACGCCTTACTCATGCATATATATATGTATGTATATATATATATGTACATATATATGTATATATATATATATGTATATATATAATAATATGTATATATGTACATATTTTATATATTCATCTAATTAAATTTTAATTTTTTTTTTTTTTACAAAGGCCGACCGACCCACTCTGGGTAGGTCGCCTGGGTGGGTCGGCTGCAGAGAGTACCAGGGTACAGAATTCGGCCCGACCGACCCAGTCTGGGTAGGTCGCGTGGGTAGGTCGGCTGCAGAACCCATTTTAATTATCTACTTTGGACTCCAAATTCACCTCAATTCTCACCCAATCTTTTCCTACTCATTTCCACATGTTTCCTACATGTTTAAACACTAATAAATCCTCTAATTCACCTTAGTTCATCCATCAAATTCATTTTCACTTCTAAATCAACTTACACAATTCTTCTCACTTCTTCTTCAACACATGCAACAGTTTTTGTTTCTCTTTTGCTACAGAATTTCAAACCAACTTCTACCATCCAATACTTCCTCTACCAATGCCACTCCTAGCATTCTAATTGCATCATCTTACCATCCTACTTCCATCCCATTACCTAGCTCTTCTCCAAATCTGTTTCAAGGTATCAAACTACTCACCTTAAGTCCTTCAAATACACTTAATTCCTCCTAGTTTCTCCATTGTGTTTTAACACTTCTTGCTACAGATTTTTACACTCTTTTATTCACATGCTACTACTACCATTCCATAGTTACTAATCATCTCTACTAACTCCAATACACCCCATGGTTTTTTCCCATACTTAACTCTCTTTCCAAATCTGTTTTCAACATGATTATTCACTCACAACACTACCAAAACACACCTAGTTTTGTCTAGGTTATTCCCTCTTCTTCCACATCTAAGTCCTCTAATTTCCATACAAATTGGGCATAGGTTCCTATATTTTAACATTGCCCACACATTGTTTCGGCTCACAAATGCCAATTCATACAACCTGTTTATTCAGGCATCATTGCTCACATTTCAACTCCATCACAACACAATAAATTCCTGCACATACACATTTACTTCCAATGTTCTACCCAAGCTTTTAAACATCTTTCAAAGGCTTCAAAACTGTTACATTCTATTCCTCATTATACTACAACATACCAATTACTCATTACCATATACATTACTCATTTTTACTACAAAAAATCTGTTACACACAATACATAAACCAACTCAAGGTAAGAGCATTTACCTTGTGATTCTAGTTTCTCTTTCTTCTTTCCCTTCCCTTCCTTTCTTCTTTCTTTTCCTTTCTTCCTTCTTGTTCTCGGTTTCAAATGGAGTTCACACTCCAATGCTACAGCCCATACCAATACACAAATTAAACTTAGAATTTCCTCCTTAAACTAGCCTAGGGTTTATATATGTTTAAGGTTTAAAGAGAGTATTACCTTCACCACTAAGTGGAGTACTTGGCTAGCAAGAGAGCAAGATTCCAGCACCAATGAAGAGACCAAAATCGGCTGGAACAACAAGACACCAACAAGGCTCATTTGGAATTTTCGTTTTGCAAGTAGGGGCTGGAAAAAAGATGGAGTTTCAAGATTATTTTTACCTCAAAACATCAAGGAGAAGGAGGAGCTTCCAATGGTGGACTCAAACCTTCAAATGGAGAATATCCATGGAGATGAAAGTAGTGGTTTTCGATTTTTGAAAGGAGGAAGGTGTTCTCCTTGCAAGGGGATTTCAATGGTGTAATTTTTATAGATTTGGAGAAGTTTAAAGCCTTCAACATGAGGAGAGAAGAGGAGAGTTGGAGAGAGCTCTACAAAATCGCCATTGATGGCTGTGGGGAGGAAGAAGAAAAATGAGAGAGAGGAGGGAAAACGTGAGAGAGAGGGGGAGTAGGAGAGAGAGGACTCACTTTTCCTTTTTTACTTGTTTTGTTGTCTTTTAGCAAATGAGAGGAGAATTAATAAAGTGAGAGGGAGGGGCAAATCGGTTACCCACAACACTCACAGATTTTTTGCTTTTTATTTGCAAAAGTGGACACATAAGTTTTGCGTTATTTACAGTTTACAACCACAACTTCTCGTTTTTACAGTTTCCACTAACCGGAACCCGTTTTCCGGAATTTTCTCGTTAATTAATTTTATTGGTTCTCAACCTCCATTAATGTAATTAATGACTATTTGGTGACCAAAATTATTACGAGTCTGTTTGACCCGCTTAAAGTCGCGTTTTCCCGGTTTCCTCGAAAAACGCGCTTTAAGGTTCGTTTGTGCTTTTAATCCATTTTAAGGATCCGTTTTCTTCGGGATTGTTCCCATATATTACTTAGGCCTTATTAAGCCCTTAGAATCCATATAATACGCTAACCGAGGTCTCATACCTCCTATGGTTATTTTAACCTTATTTAGCGTTTTTCGCTTTTTAACGTTTCTTTATTTCTTTTGGATTTATTTTTCCTTACCAATATTACTTAAGCATTATTAGGCTCTTAAATAAGGATTAGAATTATCTTAATCACATATTTAATTTCGGGGTATTCAATCTACCCCCTTAAGAACTTTGTCCTCAAAGTTGCTCAAGGTTATGGGGTTACAATGCTTGCTCATTCATACTTGTCTATGCCAGACGTCGTACATTCTTCCTCCTTACAACTCCTCAATCCATTACTCAAGATTCCTACTTTCCATGCCTTACCAATGTACAATAATTACTCGAATCCACGTTACTACCAGCCATCCAGTTCCTCGTTACAAAATTTAAACGTACATGCAGTGCAAAGCTATCCCCAAAGCAATGCAATACACATTACAATCCCGCAGGCACTCAGGCCATCTAGACACAGGACTCTATGTCGTCCCGCCGCCTTGGAATAATACAATACGATACTCTACTACCTTCTCAGGCATACACTTCTAGCAAATCCTTCATCTTCAGGCTAAGAAAAATTCTTTCGCAACTACTACTTAGAAATTTTCCAAAGCATACAACTCCAAATTCCACTTTGTATTTATTGCTTCTAACCTATGCGTGATTCTTGTGACCACTTGAGGGGAGCTTCAAGAATCATTCGACCCTGATGTGATCAGCATCAGTGTTGAACTATCTTTCCACCCCAATTTGTGTTCGACTTCCCTTGATCTGATCAGGATCAAGTTCGACATTCCCACACCGTTTCAAACAACAGATAATTCAATCATTTTCATTTCTACCTTTTTACTCTTCCTAGTCATAATTACAATTTCATACAACTCCAAGGGATGGAATTCAGTCCATCAACCATTCTCAATCTACTTCCCAAATACTTTCCTCGCAATTTGATGCCTAAATGCTCATTTCATCAATCTCTCTACTATTCTGACTAGGGAATGCAATACTTAAGAAATTCAGCTGTCCTTAATTTACTTCCAATAACATACTTACGAATACACCACTCGTGGGCTACATTCCTCTACTACTCATAGACGATCCATACTACTTCTTTAAGAATACAATACTTGTGGAGCTCCGTCCACTACTCATTCTCAATTGTCTCAAGACAATCACCTAGGGAGCTCAATTTCCTCTAGGTTCTACATCGGTTTTATACCGACTCATGCATCGTAATGCCATGTCTAGCTTCAGATAGACGCACACTACAGGGATTATTATTTCCCCGAGAGTTACTCTACTCTCTTTGCTAATACTTTTACACTGGGGTTACAAGATGGGTATATTCATCTTATGGTATTCGCATCTCTTGTGCCCTAATTACCATAGTTACAATATGAATGAATACGTATGTTTATTTAACATAAGTACCAATCATTAAATCAATTCTCATTTGTGCTATGCACATTATAGTTTACGTGTTATATGTGATACTTACATTAAGCGGTTTTCGCTCTACCCCCCTTAAAAGGGATTACGCCCACGTAATCTACCATATGTTACTATTAACATTGGTTTACTCGATTTGGGCAATCTGAAGCGTTTAGCTTCACTACGATATACTATACAATATGCTCTGGTCAAAGGGTCTTAACCATACCAATGGTTTAGTCTTTGCACCGAGGATTCCTATATGAGTTATTTAAACTCATAATTAATTCAGTTCTAGCCTATTAGGCTTCAAGGCATTAATAACCATTCTTTCATACTTACGATGTATTACATTTCCTAGCTAGGGCCCACTAGCTTCTGCTGCGTGACCCTGATAACTTGGGTTACTCACCCTTCATGTTATCCTTAATGTGCTATACATCACTCTTTTATCCCTCTATTGTGGAAATAAGGTTTACTAACAGTGTGGTATTCTTTTACCGCTGTTTGAACTCAATGAGTTTTAGATTGTAACCAGCTCTCTGGTAATATTACACATACTATTCGTACTCCCGTGACTATTCGGGGGGTTCCTCCGACTTATCGTCGGGTGAGGTTAAGTCACTACTTAGTTTTAGTGCTTCCTCCGTTGTCACTAGTTTCTGAATTATACCAGTTTTTCTGGTTCAATACAAGTGTTCTTTACTGTATGACCTTGCATTTCTATGCGCTGGTTCTAGTGACTTCCTTATGTCTCCTTTCACCTTTTTATTCCAATGGAATTCACATCTTGTGATGGTTAGTGTGTTCTACACTCTTCGTGTTTCTTTGGCCTTAGGCCGCACGGTTTGTTACTACGCTTGCTTGACTGGCTTGTGCCATGTTCGTTGGTGAAAGAAAAGTTTACTACGATTTACATTCTCCATATTCCTAACTATCCCACTAGATCATTGCTGTACAAGTGCAATACCAAAACACTCAGTCATACAGAGTGCAGAGGCGTAAACGCTTGACAGTAAGTCACTTATGTGATAGGAAAGATATATTTCTGCCTGTCATCTCATACTTGTACTCTGTGTCATATCTGTTACTTCCTCATAGCGGTCGCTTGTTGCGCATCGTATTCTTACTCATTGTACAACGTTGTTTTTACTGTTTCTGTTACTGCGATAGTTCCTCTTTACTTATTGCCATTGTCATTGGCACCATTTCCTTATGGCATGAACACTGAGGGTTTCCCTGTTCGTGTGTATGACGGTTGTTGTAGCATACCGTGATGAGATATTTCCAATGTGGAGATGTTTCATTTCAATTTCGGTTTCATGTGTAGGTTGGCCTACCTCACATTATTTCATAATTTATGCAATTTACCAAGTGTCTTGGGTGACAGTGGATGAAGTGATTCATCGGGTTATCGGTTCTCTTGAGCGTTGGTCATTTGTGGTGTTCAACGTGTACTCACATTGGTTGTTTTGACAATTATGTCTTCAGTGCTGAGCATTGATATAGGCTCTAGCTGTGCGGTTTTACTTTTGTATGTACATCACGGAACATCCCAAGAAACTTCAAGGGTTTTCCGGTCCGTTCTTCAATTGAAGGGTATTTCATCACTGGTAAGTGAAGGTTCTTGTTGAGGGGTTGTTTCCAATCATAGGTCTCATGACAAGGTTTACCATGTGGTGTTTATACAATGGTTCACTACATGCTTGAGTGCATATGGAGTATGCTTACTCCTTAAGTCGTAATGGTTTGGAAATCTCATTTCTTATTCATCGCCCCTTGGCAATATTTATAAGCGTAGGCTTTACTGTTATAATAGATGGAAGCCTTTCTAAGGTTCACATCTTCACCACATTGGTGGTCTTGGCTAACGAGGGGTACTTTCCCTTGGGTTTCTCGCAGTTGTCCAAGTGGAGACTAGGCCAATGTTGGCATTATCGCGATTCTTATGCCTCTGTGTACCATTGCTACAGAAGGCATGGAGGTAATTAACGGCTTGTCACACTGTATACTAGATTGATGCTCTAGTGATAGTGACACTGAGGTAGCCATTACTCCAAGCCACTCATTATGTTGAGTGCAACTTGGTTGGTTCAATTGTCGATCTATTTGTCGTATGGAGCAACATCTCTTGCAAGTCTTGTTATTAAATGGTGTGGTTTGCAACCGTTAGAGTTTATATAACGTATTTGATTCATGGCTTCTGATCCTTGTTGCTGCAAGCTATGCTCTTTGCAAGCTGCTTATACCTGTTTCCACTCCTTGTATACCACTATAGGGTTGGAGGTATTACTGGGCTCCATGGCAAGTCGTGACATCACGCTTCCGTTCATAGGAGACCCTTTAGGCAATCTGGTGTTAATCAGTGCTTGTTGTAATTCAGGGTAGTTCCCGTCATGTGAAATCCCTTCGGTGTCCTAACCGAATGTTTGTTCTAGCTCATGTGCTCTTATCATGACGCTTGTTCAACTGTTATTATCCCAGACACCCTTCAAGGATTGCTCCTGAGTGTTGTTAGTTATGTCGTTACCTCCGGCTAATGTTTATGATATGTTGGTCTACTATACCGCCTGTGGTATTGTATTTGAGTTATTCCCTTTTTGGGTTATAACGTCTCCCGTTCTTGGATAAACATTTTTACACTTTCTCCTAGTGTTTCTTGACTAGGTTTATTAGTCCTCTCCAATGATGAATTATGCTCCTTGATAATCTTGTGATTGCTCTTGGGGATCCTGTCCGTTTGTTGAGCATTGTGGTGTTCACGTTAGGCGATTTGCCTTACTGTGTTTAGGCTGGTTATACCTTCCAGCTGTCAGGTATTTATTTGATGTCCTTGGACATATCCGATGTCTATACTTACTAGCATGTGCTCTTTGCACTCCCTAGTTCTTATTCCCATCTTCACGATGGATTCTCTAAGTTCCTTTATACTTAACGTCTGAGGTGTCCAGCTGTTCTGATTTGAACTCACTCATGGTCCGTAGAAACGAGGTGACTGATGGAAATGTAATACATCTAGTAAGTATGAAAGAATGGTTATTAATGCCTTGAAGCCTAATAGGCTAGAACTGAATTAATTATGAGTTAAATAAACTCATATAGGAATCCTCGGTGCAAAGACTAAACCATTGGTATGGTTAAGACCCTTTGACCAGAGCATATTGTATAGTATATCGTAGTGAAGCTAAACGCTTCAGATTGCCCAAATCGAGTAAACCAATGTTTAATAGTAACATATGGTAGATTACGTGGGCGTAATCCCTTTTAAGGGGGGTAGAGCGAAAAACCGCTTAATGTAAGTATCACATATAAAACACGTAAACTATAATGTGCATAGCACAAATGAGAATTGATTTAATGATTGGTACTTATGTTAAATAAACATACGTATTCATTCATATTGTAACTATGGTAATTGGGCACAAGAGATGCGAATACCATAAGATGAATATACCCATCTTGTAACCCCAGTGTAAAAGTATTAGCAAAGAGGAGTAGAGTAACTCTCGGGGAAATAATAATCCCTGTAGTGTGCGTCTATCTGAAGCTAGACATGGCATTACGATGCATGAGTCGGTATAAAACCGATGTAGAACCTAGAGGAAATTGAGCTCCTAGGTGATTGTCTTGAGACAATTGAGAATGAGTAGTGGACGGAGCTCCACAAGTATTGTATTCTTAAGAAGTAGTACGGATTAACTATGAGTAGTAGAGGAATGTAACCCACGAGTGGTGTATTCGTAAGTATGTCATTGGAAGTAAATTGAGGACAACTGAATTTCATAAGTAATGTATTCCCTAGTGAGAATAGTAGAGATAATGGAGGGTAATGGAAGAAAGTAGAGAAGATTGATGAAATGAGCATTTAGGCATCGAATTCGAGGAAAGTATTTGGGAAGTAGATTGAGAATGATTGATGGACTGAATTCCATCCTTTGGAGTTGTGTGAAATTGTAATTATGACTAGGGAGAGTAAAAAGGTAGAAAATGAAAATGATTGAATTATCTGTTGTTTGAAACGGATGTGGGAAGTCGAACTTGATCCTGATCAGATCAAGGGAAGCCGAACACAAAGGGGTGGAAAGATAGTTCAACACTGATGCTGATCACATCAGGGTCGAATAATTCTTGAAGCTCCCCTCAAGTGGTCACAAGAATCACACATAGGGTAGAAGCAATAAATACAAACTGGAATTGGAGTTGTATGCTTTGGAAAATTTCTAAGTAGTAGTTGCGATAGAATTTTTCTTAGCCTGAAGATGATGGATTTGCTAGAAGCGTATGCCTGAGAAGGTAGTAGAGTATCGTATTGTATTATTCCAAGGGCTGCGGGACATAGAAGAGTCCTGTGTCTAGATGCCTGAGTGCCTGCGGGATTGTAATGTGTATTGCATTGCTTTGGGGATAGCTTTGCACTGCATGTACGTTTAAATTTTGTAACGAGGAACTGGATGGCTGGTGTGTAGTAACGTGGATTCGAGTAATTATTGTACATTGGTAAGGCATGGAAAGTAGGAATCTTGAGTAATGGATTGAGGAGTTGTAAGGAGGAATAATGTACGACGTCTGGCATAGACAAGTATGAATGAGCAAGCATTGTAACCCCATAACCTTGAGCAACTTTGAGGACAAAGTTCTTAAGGGGGGTAGATTGAAATACCCCGAAATTAAATATAGTGATTAAGATAATTCTAATCCTTATTTAAGAGCCTAATAATTCTTAAGTAATATTGGTAAGGAAAAATAAATCCAAAAGAAATAAAGAAACGCTTAAAAAGCGAAAAACGCTAAATAAGCGTAAAATAACCATAGGAGGTATGAGACCTCGGTTAGCGTATTATATGGATTCTAAAGGCTTAATAAGGCCTAAGTAATATATGGGAACAAATCCCGAAGAAAACGGATCCTTAAAATGGATTAAAAGCACAAACGAACCTTAAAGCGCGTTTTTCGAGGAAACCGGGAAACGCGACTTTAAGCGGGTCAAATAGACTCGTAATAATTTTGGTCAACCAAATAGTCATTAATTAACATTAATGAAGGTTGAGAACCAATAAAATTAATTAAACGAGAAAATTCCGGAAAACGGGTACCGGTTAGTAAAAACGGTAACAACCGGTAAGTTGTGGGGTGAGAATGCAAATAAAGGAACTTAATGTGTCCACTTTGCAAATAAAGAAATTAAAATCTGTGTGTGGGGGGAATAGGGACCGATTTTCCCTCCCTCTCTCATTTCTTTAATAGCTCCTAATACACTAAAAGACAAACAAAGTAAATAAAAAGCAAAAAAATTTACTCTCTCTCCTCACTTCCCTCTCCCTCTCACGTGTTCCCCTCTCTCTATTCTCTCTTTTCTTCTTCTTCTTCTACCTTGCGATTTTCCATGGAGAATATGAAGAACCCACAAAACTCTTCACTTCTCTCCTCTCTTTGAGTGACCAAACCACCTCCAAATGCAATAAAAATCACACCACTAGAATCCCCTTGGCAAGGAGAGCACTTCCATCTTTCCAGAAATCGAAAAAGACCACTTTCGTTTTTGAGGGTTTCCTCCATTTGAGGATTCAAGTCCACCATTATAAGCACCTTCACCTCCTTACCATCTTGAGGTAAAAAGAATCTCGAAAATCCATCATTCCTAGCCCTTGTTTGCATTATAAGAATTTTTGGATTTTGAACTTCTTGTTCCTTGTTTGCTTCAGCCGATTTTGGCTTCTTGTTGGGCTAGGAATCTTGTTCTTTCACTAGTCAAGAACTTCATCTACTCATTTAAAGGTAACACCCTTTTCTAAACCCTAAAACTTGAATTCTAGGGTTAGTATAAATGAAATGCTAAATGGTATTGTGTATGTATTGTGTGCTGTAGCACCTTGTGTGTGGGAACCCTATTGGGACCGAGAAAGAAAGAGAAAAGGAGAAGGAGAAGAAAGAAAGAAAAACCTAGCAAGACAAGGTAATTGCTCTTGCCTTGAACTAGTTGGTATTGTGTAATGTAACAGTTTTTGAGTAAGTAAAATGAGTGTTGTATTTGAGTAATGAGTAGTAGTAATGTAGTAATGCGTTGGAGGAAAGAAAGTAACAGTTTTTGAAGTTTTAAATGATGTTTAAACTTGGGAAAACATTGGGTAGTAGTAAGTGTGTATGTGTGCAGGATTTTATGTTATTGTGGTAGTGTTGGAATTGTGAGAATGATGTATTGTGTAACAGGTTGAGAGGATGAGTATTCGTGAGCTGAAACAATGTGTGGAGAACATTAGAAATATAGGGGAGACCATGCCCAATTTGTGTAGAAAGATGAGGACTTAAGTGTTTAAGAGGAAGAAATACTAGGAGTGTTTTGTAGTTTGTAACAGATTTTGAAAGAGGCATGCTAAGGGAATGGAACTAGGATGTGAGTAATGCACTTCGGATGCTAGGAATAGCATTAGTTGAGGGAATATTGGAATGTAAGAGTTGAGATGAAAATCTGTAGCATATGAGGAAGGAACAAAATCTGTAGCATGAGGTATAAGGGAAGGAACAAGGGGAGTGTTGAGTTGGAACTTGGGAAGGTGTGTGTATAAATAAGTATAGGAATGTGCAATGTATTAAGGGATGAATTAGCATGATTTAGTGTGTTTAAATGGTGCTAAAACATGTTAGGATACATGTAGGAAGAATAGGGAAACATTGGGTGAAATTGGGAAAAGAAAACAAGGCCAGTAGCAAGGTTCTGCTACTGTCCGACCCACAGCTGGATCGGACGTGGGTCGGACGACACTTGGACAACAGGACTCAAACCTTCTGGAATGGTCCGACCCAGACGAGTATGGGTCGGACAGAATAGTGCTGGGTCGGACGGGTAATTTTCAGAGAACGAGAAACTTACTGGAATGGTCCGACCCAGGGCTGGGTCGGACGGTGGGTCGGACGGCCCAAACACTTAAAAAAAAATGTTTTTATAGTATGACTATAGTGATCATATGTGTGTATATGTATATGCCCATACACATGTGTGCATATATATGTAGTAATATACCATTAAAAGAAGTAAAAATGGTAAGTAAGTAAGAAAAAGGGAAAATAAGCAAGTTTAAGAAGTAGTAAAGGAAAGAATGGTTTCATAACCAAGTAAGAAGTAATAAGTAGTAAGTATACCTTGTAAGTATTAATTAAGGAGTAAGATGAATCAATAGTAGGTTATTGATCATGCAACTTCATGTATGTATAGGAAGCAAGTAGTTGATCTTCGAAGGGAAACGATAGTACGTAAACGACGGTGAACGGTATGATTTCTTCATGCCCTGTATCCTAACTTGGTTACCCCGATTTGTGTGCTTATGTGATCACCAACAAGATAAATGCATGAATCGGATTTATATTGCACATAATTGTGTTGAACTATATTGTTCTTGTTATTGCTCTTGAACATTTAGTTTGTATAATTCATGAAAAGAATGAATGGAAATGAAGTGTATGTGTAAGTATGAGTACTTGTGTATTGTAAGTATGTATGGAAAGTAAGTATGGACTTCTACTAATTCCTAACAATCTAACTCCTAACATGAGTAATGAGTAATGGAATGAGTAGAAGCCCGATATAGCTTCGGCCACGCGTGAGGATAAGGAACCACAAGAGGTTGGAACCGAATCCTGGCTATGATCTTTTCCTTGGACCAATTCCCTTGTATGGGTAGCATCCTGGATTAGTGTGCCATCTTAAAGCCCGGTGGTGGGAGATAGTACTCCCTGCCCGGAGGTCATACCGACTTAACTGGAAGTAAAGTATGTAAGTATGTAAGTGTTGTATGTGTATTGGCTTGACTATTGTAAGTCATTGACCGGGAGTAAAAGAGTATCGAACACCCGACTAACCCGGGTGCGTAAAGAAGCTAACAAGCCCTTGTGTGAATTGGAGAAGTGTATCTCCGTATTGCGTATTGAGTATGTAATGAGTAAGTATTGTGTATGTGTATTCTGGAAGATGGTAGTAAGTATTGGTTGACTTGTATTGTCTTCCAAGCATGCATTGTACTGTGCGTATGTATGTATACCTTGTGTCGTATTGTAGTATCGTGAATGAAAGTATGTATGTATCTAAGTATGTGTGTAAGTATGTATGTGAGTATGTATGCATGTATGTATTGCAAAATGAATTGCATGTATTCGACCAAATGGTCGGCGTACCCTCGCTAGTACGCGGGGTATGCGGTTATCATATTCAGTGAAAGCTGACCCCCTCGGGGGAACGTTTTTAGTGTGCAGGTACCCGAAGCAGACCTGGTCACATGAGAGACCGACGGACATGCCTAGATTACTAGGAATGGAATGTAGAGGGTGGTAAATGGTATAAGACTTGTAGCCTTGAATGTGGAAATGTACCAAGGGGTACACTAGTATGTAAGTTATAAGTATGTAGTTGTGAGAAACGGGTAGTGGATAGACTCCTAGAGAGTATGTATGAACTTGGAGGAAGTAACGTATTTGTGATTGGAACTTAGTAAACTCGGTATGTGTATTATCTTGTATTGAATTATGGAGTATTGTATCGAATGGAGTATTGTAGTACTCAGTAAGTAAGGGGAGTATGTATTGTATTTGTGTAGTACTCGGATATTCCGGTCCATCAGACCGATGCTGTATGTAGTAGTAGCCTTGTTGGTCACGTGGGTGACTAACGGCAGTGTATCACCCACCGTTGAGTATGTAAGTATCCGCTGCGTGAATCTGTATTGTATAAGGAGATTGGACGGTAATGACGGTATTAGCGGTAGGGGTGTTACATTCTGCTATTAGAGAAGAAAGATTTTCTTTTCCTCCTTCAAAAGTTACAACTTTGATCTCATTTGTGTTGTCCAAACAGTTCTCCGCTGCACCAAAATCACCGTTAGGTTAATAGCTTCTGTCCACCCAAATTAAATCGTAATCTCCATTCAGCATTTCCCCTTCTCTGATTTGACTAGACCAGGAAAAAGGCGAGTCGGGCACCTCTTCCACCGGTGCCAGAAAAGCCCACGTCTGACCGATGCCCTAGCTTATTGAGTTTGCTTTCCCTAGAGATATTTGGCATCTCACGAACCATCCTCTCCACAGATGGGTAATAGAATTTCTAATGTAAAGTCACTAATACAAGTAACTTTAAACAAGGATTATAACTTAATACTTTGTTAATGTTATAACATCCACAAACGTGTCGTATTGTCTTTAGATTAATGATGTCCTCGTAGATGTTGCATTGAGAAACTCTTGAAATTCACATGGAATTCTATTGTCCACTACTCTCCTCTGCCAGCTATTGACACCATCATCGATTGTTTTTTAGAGTCCAAACCTCCCGTTCCCAATCATCAAGTGAACGAGATTAGAAGAAGCATGTGGTACATGGGTGTGTTGGCCAGTGAGCTAGTGTTCCTGGAAGATGATAGACAATTTAATATTCCACGTTATAATATGTTTGTATTAATAGTTGCATTGTTTGGTTAGTTATTTTTTGACTTAATAAAGAAGCATCTGAGGGTAAACGAGATTGTGCCCACTACCACTCACCATCGCCTCAGGTTGATTGCACTGCGAGTCCTAGTGTGAAGAAGAGAAAATCATTTATGTCAAAACCAACTTTCGCAGGCTAAGCGCTAATATGAGAAAGGTCGATGAGAAGATCCTCTAGCTTCCAAAAAGTGTACTAACATTCCTCTAAAGTTGCCAAAATCGGTACTCCACTACAAAAAAGATAATGAAACATCAATTTGGTTTGCTGAGATCGGAGAAATGATGAAGTGGGACTGAGTGATGGCATCTATAATGCAAGCTTATGAACGGTAAGTGTTTGCTAAACTTTTAGTTAATTATCGTACTCATTTAATTTATGATTTTGTTAATTGTGTTTATTATTTTACAAGGCATTTGAATTCAAAGCTATGTTGATGTGGGAAAGACGATATAGTGATATTTCTATGTCCTCAAATAACTTCTACTAATGAGGCATAAAGGGATTCAATAACGTTTATGGACTATGCATTCATTGTCGGGATGAAGAAAAAAAGTAAATTTGCACGTATTTCTTACCATCAGATGTCAGTCATTTTTATAATAAACATATTTAGTTATTTTTATTGTCTTATATTATTCTAACTTAATACATGTTATGCATTCAAATGTAGGAACCACTTAATCCTTATTATTATTACAATGCAAAATCCTGGAATGTTGGTGCTCAATCCTAAGGGAATGTTATCTAACGACCTTGAGATTGCAGATTTTATCTTGAGGTAGTTCATAAACAAAAAGTCAATGATATTATGTAAAACTGTTATCAAAATATTCACTAAGTGTAGTATTAGATTAGATTTTTTTAAATAACACATTTGTAAATGCTTAACTGACGAGTGAAATAGTTCCCATTCGAACTGAATATCGGGATGTCCGTCATTTGGTGGTAATAATTCTACAATTTCATTCACACTATACATGTTTTGCTTATTTCGTGAATGTTTACTAAGATTCTTGGTTTTATATTATGATAGGTACCTAAGCTGAAATATGATACCACTTGTGGTTATTATATGTTGAAGTTCACGCATGACTTCTATGCTAATGTTGATAATTTCATATCATATGTAGTTATCAATGTCTTGTGCAATCATTTGTCTAACTCTTAATCTGCAATGATTTTTTTTCTTTTGTGTAGGTGTTTTTCTTTCAAGATCAACCAAAGTCCTACACAAAGAAGGAACTAGATTTTGTAAGAGAAGACATAACATCGTTCTTACTTGAGCGTTTGTCAAGTTTTTGTGTTTGAAACTTAAATCTAGAAGTGTGATCCTTTTGTCGATATTGAAACAAGTTATAATGATTAGACAGCTTCTGTTTGTGTGGATTGTGTGGCCAAAAATTACATACATAGTAGTCAAACCTAGCTAAAATGGGCAAGTGCACCCAATTCGTTGCAGTAAAACAAGTGTCGTATCCACAAGGAAATTGGTTTCTAATTCCCAAGCTTCGGTATAATAGTTAAGTGCAAAATACAGTAAAGTGGGGGTTTAGCCAGAGGCAAGCTTGGTTGTTCGTTTTGTTAACTAAAATGCAGTAAAAACAGTAAAATGTTTGTGAATGGAATGGATGGAGAGAGTACCCTAGGACAGTGGGAATCACCCAATTCACTCAAAGAACTTCAAAATCATAACTCATCATCTCAATGCCTATTAGAGTTTAGCTCATGAATTCCCAAATCATGGGAAATCCAATTCTTACTTAAATAATCAAACCCTAAATTAAAGGAGGTTCAAGTCATCAAATAGCATTAAGCAAGCACTCTTAAACAATAGCCCCAAGCATTTACTTCCAAATCAAGAAAGCAAAGGTTAGGGTTTACTCCCTTCTTGGTCTAGTTCCAAACTCAAACTCAAATGTTGAATGGAACCACCATAAATGCAATAAGAGATCAATTTAGTGCATTCATTGATATTGAAGGAAATAAAACAAGAGTAACAAATGAGTTAGGTTCTTAGCATTCAATGAGCAAAATGGGATCAAACCCTCATCCTAGGATACAAATGGAACTACTCAGACATAGCTAAAGGAAAGAGCAAGGAAAAGGAAGAAATTAGCCATTAGAGGAGCTTCCAAGCTTCTATGGGGTAGAAATCTTCACTTTCTTCTTCCTCCTTTCTTCTCTTCTCTTCTCCTTCTCTTTTCTCTTCTATTTTCGCCTCTTCTCTGTCTGTTTAGGGTGGGAGTCGGGTGAAATTGATCATGAAGAAGGAAGCCCCAGAATCAGCTTTTAAAAACGCAGATCTGGGCAAATTTTCTGCCCGACCGACCCAGACTGGGTCGGTCCCGTGGGTCGGTCGGTCTTCGAAGAAGAAGGCACGTGAGTCAATTTAAGTATGACCGACCCAGATCCGACCCAGGCTTATGGGTCGGTCGATTCCCGAAACTTGGCATCTGGAAAACCAAAACGACCGACCCAGTGTGGGTCGGTTCTGTGGGTCGGTCCTGTTCCAGAGTTACTGCTCTAACTTGCACGGGGCCTAGAATCTTCATTATAGCTCGGAATTGCTCCCCGTTTGCGGCGTCGTCGGAAAGCTTGAAGGATGAGGGATCCGTTGATGCATGCTACTAACTCCAAGGAAGCTCGTAAGTATGTTCAAAATGAGCTTTTACCTAACAAGAGATTAAACTCCATTAGTTAACTATTAATCACTAAAACACTCTCTTAAGTGGTGAAACAAGTCATGCATGCAATAGAATAGAAGTAAATGAAGCTCTCAAAATAGCATTATTTCACCACTTATCAACTCCCCCACACTTATCTAATTGCTTGTCCTCAAGCAAAAATTTGATAGGAGCCCATAGAAGAAGGAACATTTACAGCAAACAAGTATTTAGATGAATTCTTGAACTTTAGTGAGCAAAATTGTGGAAAAATCTCGAGAGGAGTGCAACCAACCTTCTCATGGTGACATGGGTGTGCTTAGGGTAAATAAAAATATAGAGCTTCGGGGTATGATCCAGAGTGTTTCCATGTGCTTAAAGATCTTTGGACTTGGAGAACTTTTACCATGGCCAACTTCTCTCAAGAATGGGCATTGAGGAAAAACAAAAGGAAAAATAGAGATTTGCATTGGATTTCCTTTTGCAACAAGAGATGAGAAGAAGTAATTCGGCATTTTGCCTTGCTTTACAGAGCACTCAACTTTCATTTGTTGGTTACCGATGGTGCCTCTCAAGTCCTTGTAAAAATTTCCACGAGGAAACACCCCTTAGCAATCCCTAGATGAGAAGATTAGAAAGGACCCCTAAGCAATTAAAATTCACCAAGAAAGGGATTTATGGAAGCACCGCAATTAATCGCTCCTCAAGAGATCATTTTTGAAAAAAAATTAGGTGGAAAGTTCGAAGCATTCATGGAAAGACTTGCTTACTATAACTGAAACTACTTATGGCAGTAATAAGTATGTATGGGGAGCTTGCGAAGTGCATCAATAAGAAACGGTCACGTCCCCCACACTTGAGTAGGACAATGTCCTCATTTGTCAATGCGGAACCCAATAGGAAATAAAGAGAGGACCGTTTCGAATTTTGAAAAATATTGTACAAAAAGTGTAAAGCAACTGAGAAATATATATCGAACTAGTACTCCCCTGATTAGACGTGGAGTGGGTTAAAGGTTTCCCCCACACTGGAGAGTGGCCGGAAACCGTGGAAAAATGTGCAAGATCGCCTCTTGCAATTGTCGTATGCTGCGTTGAAAATGCTTGCATACAGAGTGTGTATATCTACAATCATTGACAAAAACAAACGTTGCGCAACAGGATTCCGAAGAATACACTAATAGCCCAAGGTTAGATAACAAAATGGGACTCGCGGAGGAGTCGATGATATAATAATCGTCAAGGTCGCATACAAACTAAAAGCTAAAGCAAAAGACTTGTTGAAGTTTTTAAGTTTGCAAAGAAATGTCAAAAGAAAGCATAGCCAAACTCCAAATGTAACACCAAAGTAGTTTGAAATACAAGTCTGGGGGAGGGGAAGAAACAACCGGCTACTGAGGAGGTGGGGCACCAGAGCGAACTCGTCTCGCATGCGCTGCATCTGGGCCTCCATCTCGGCCTGCAGCTGACGGTGATAAGCTGCCATCCGCTCCTCGAACTCCTGCCTAGAAATGGTGTCTGGCGGTGGCGGGGGCAGAGTAAGGAGTGGGGCGGTAGTGGCTGCTGCCCCGGAGGAGGAGGAACCGGCACTCGGCTGCTCGTCGTCGACAAGCCCCTTCACCCAAGTGGTCCCGTCCCAAGAAAAACCCATCCTCTGCATGGCGTAGCCGTGAATGTAGTCCATGGGTTCGGACACCGGCTCACCAGCAGCCGAGACGCCCTGGCGGACAAGCTGACTGTGCAAGAAATGGGGGAAGCCCAGATGGTGGGAATCCTCTTTGTCACTATTTGCTGCAGATGGCGGAACATTAGCCCAGAGAGAGAGAGGGGGTGATCGGGGTCCGGGGCGACCAGGTAATCCATCATATAGCAGTCCATAGCATTTAGATCCTTGCTGTCGCGCGGGAGGATATTGTGGCGAAGGAGTGCGAGCATGACCCTCCTCACTGGGTCAGGGACCATGTTCAGGGTCATGGTGACCCGAACCTCTGTCCCGCTTGATTCTTCTTTCGGCGCTGGACGGGAGGGTGTTCAAGTAGTGCCTCCGGTGTGCGGCAAGATCGCCAACGGAGATGAATGTGGTGTACTGGAGATCCTCGAGAGGGAGGCGGAAGTAGCGGATGAAGGTCTCCGCGTTGAGTCTGATGTGCCGGCCTTTGACATGGGAGATAAATGTTGGTCCCGTACTCCAATTCATTGGTCGCATTTGCATAGAATTCTGACCAATCGAGGGCAGTATTGGCCGCCCATGGTCAGGACACACCCCCAGCCGGTGCGCTCCATCACCTCCTGGAGGCTGAGGTCAGAGATGAGCTCGGCATCGACCGTGCGCTCGCGTACGAATTCCCGAGTGCGCGGGTTGTTGTACCAGCTTCGCGCCTCCTCAGATGAAGCGCCCATCGAGAAGGCCCTCTGGTGGACCGGTAGGCACAGGGGCGAGCTCAATCGCCTGAGTTCCTGCCTGACTTCATTTATGCTAAGGCATGATGGAGGGATATCAGCGAGAGCGGCGCGGTCCGGTGCTCGTCGTCCACTCATGCAAAATAAAACAACAAGAACACAGACAGGAAAGAACAAAAAAAGAAGAAAGAGTTAGAAGAAAAGTAAAAATCAGGGCATTAACAGAGATAAGTGTAACGGAAATTGAAAATTGGGCAGAGTCTCCCCCGTTTTCTACACTTTCCCCGGTTCTAAGAACCTCCACACATTAGCCCGAAGGCTGTCATTAAAATAGTGAAACATCAATAGGACCAACCCATCAAAAAGCATAAAATGGACCAAGCAAATCAATAAGTTCCCATGTCGCATAATTTGAGAACCCTCAATTCGCACCCAGGAAAGTTCAAAGCTTATGTAGTTATCAATGGAAGAGCCAAAAGAGGGCTAGCAATCGCCACAGTAGTGTACTAGCATTATCAAGTGAACAAAAACATTGCACATGGAGAAAATGCACGCTAGAGCATCTGGTAAACCAATTGACATCAGTGAATCATTAATAATGCATCAAGTATGGCACAACAAGATAGATAGGTCACCACCATCAAAAGCCACATGTCTAGCTAAATTTCACACATGCCGAACACCATCAATTAAAATTATTGCACATCAAAGACTACAATTCAGAATTGTACCAAAATTCTTGTTTGGTTCGACATGGTTTTATCCCAAATGGTAACTGGCCCTAAAATGTTAAAGCACCAAACCCCCAATTAAAATGAGCAGCCACCCAAAGCATCAAATGGGCATAAATCACAATTTGTCAACTAAGGCCCCATTGGTGCGTTAAAATATAGCCCAAAATTGAACTTGCACAAAAGTCATCAATTGACAACTAGGGCTAGAAAAAAACATACCTAATGCGTTGGAGTAATAAAGATGAGAAATTGGGGGGAATTTGTGCTAAAATCGAATTGGGGAATTGGGGGTAGATTTGGGAGTTAGGGATCGGGTGGGGAGGGGAGTGGGTCGCCGGGTGTGGCTGGGCGCAGCGTCGGCGCAGCGCGGCGGTGCACGGCGACGGAGTGGTGGTGCTGGTGGAGGCGAGTTGCGCGAGAGAAAGAGAGAAAAGGAAGGAGGGGCTGGGTGCGAGAAAGGAAAGAGGTCGGGGAGAAAGAAGGTTGGGGCGAGAAAGGATCGGGGAAGGAGACCAGGAAACGCTACGTTTTTCGATTTTTTTTTTCAAACTTTTCTTCGGACCGACCCAGGGCCGACCCAGTATTGTGGGTCGGTCTACTCCCGAGAGTTTCTTTTCAAAATTTTCTTCGGACCGACCCAGGGCCGACCCAGAGCTATGGGTCGGTCCATTCCGAGAGTTTGGTTTCGAAATTTTTTAGCTGGACCGACCCACAGTGGGTCGGTCGGTTGGGTCGGTCGGGACAAAAATTCCCCAAATCCTATTGTTTCGTTCCTCAAAACATTATCAGCCAGCTCTAGACCATATAAACCAGAAAAACAAGCTAAAACAGCTAAAATAAACAACCACACACACCAAAAAGAACTACAAAGTTAATACAATAAACTTGCTTAAAGAGATGGAAAGGAGTCCGGGTTGCCTCCCGAAAAGCTGCCCGTCTTTTTAAGGTCTTTGGCTAGACCATAGTGAGGGTTAGAATGAACCTGGAGGGTCTCTTAAGTAAAGAGCCCGAGCTTCAACCTTTTGGATGTCGCCTCCTTGATAATGCTTTAGCCGGGAACCGTTTACCATGAAAGTCTCCCCTTTGACATTCTTCAGCTCATAAGCTCCATAGGGGGTGATCTTCGTGACAGTAAAAGGGCCAGCCCAATGCGACTTTAACTTCCCGGGGAATAACTTCAACCTTGAGTTGTAGAGAAGAACCCGGTCACCTTCGTGAAACTCCCGCTTCATAATCATCTTATCATGCCATTTCTTGGCCTTTTCTTTATAGATGCGGTTATTTTCGTAGGCTTCCTCCCGAATCTCTTCTAACTCGGTCAATTGGAACCGTCTTTTGTCACCGGCGCTCTTGAGGTCATAGTTAAGGGCCTTAACTGCCCAATATGACTTATGCGCTAGTTCAACCGGCAAGTGACAAGCCTTCCCATAAACAAGCCGGAACGGGGACATACCGATTGGCGTTTTGTAGGCGGTCCTATATGCCCACAATGCATCGTCGAGCTTCATGGACCAATCCTTCCTTGAGGAACTTACTGTTTTTTGAAGAATCCATTTGAGCTCTCTGTTGGTGACCTCAGCTTGGCCATTGCATTGTGGGTGATAAGGAAGAGCAACCTTGTGTCTCACACCATATTTACTCATCAACGCTTCAAATTGTTTGTTGCAAAAATGAGATCCGCCATCACTCAATATGGCTCTTGGTACCCCGAACCGGGTGAAAATGTTTTTCTTCAGAAATTTATCACAACCTTGGCATCATTAGTTGGGGTTGCAATTGCTTCAACCCATTTGGTCACGTAGTCGACCGCCACAAGAATAAATAAGTTGGAACAAGAAGAAGGGAAGGGGCCCATGAAATCGATACCCCATAATCAAACGGCTCAACCTCTATCATTATGTTGAGCGGCATCTCATGCTTTCGAGAAGTGTTCCCAAGCCTCTGACATTGGTCACAGGAGGCAACGTACGAGTGACATCTTTATGAAGGGTTTTCCAGAAAAACCCGGCTTGAAGAATCTTAGCTGCTGTTCGTGCCGGACCGTGGTGTCCTCCGGCTTCACCCGAGTGACAGTGAATCAGAATTTCCTGCACTTCACTCATGGGCACACATCTCCGGATTACCCCATCAGCACAAACCTTAAAAAGAAAAGGGTCCTCCCAGAAATACCTCTTGACGTCGGAGAAGAATTTCTTTCTTTGTTGATAAGTCATCTCTGGTGGTACCACTCCCCTCGCCAAATAATTTGCAAAGTCCGCATACCAAGGGTCCCCGGTCTCTGCAATCATGTAGATGCTCTCGTCTGGAAAATATTCATTGATGGGCACACCATCATCAGGGACTTCCATTCTTGATAAATGATCAGCTACCACATTCTGTACACCCGGTTTATCCCGGATCTCTATCTCAAACTCTTGCAGGAGCAGAATCCATCGGAGAAGTCTAGGTTTTGCATCACCCTTGTTGAACAAATATTTAAGTGCCGAGTGGTCTGTGTGCACCACAACCTTGCTGCCCAAGAGATAGGATCGGAATTTGTCGAGGGCGAAGACCACAGCCAATAGCTCCTTCTCAGTGGTGGCGTAATTCTTTTGAGCATCATTGAGGGTTCTACTAGCGTAGTAGATACTTCTCAATATCTTTTCCTTCTTTTGACAAAGGACCGCCCCTACTGCATAGTCGCTGGCGTCGCACATGATCTCAAAAGGTAGACTCCAATCGGGGGAGACCACGATAGGTGCAGAGATAAGGCACTGTTTGAGGGTGTTGAAGGCATTAAGGCACTCCTCAGTGAATCAAATTTTACATCCTTGGCCAAAAGGTCACAGAGAGGCTTTGAAATTTTGGAGAAGTCTTTTATGAACCTTCTGTAGAAACCGGCATGCCCCAAGAAGCTTCGAATGTCTCTCACTGATGTTGGAGGAGGTAGCTTTTCAATTACTTCGATTTTTGCTTTGTCTACCTCAATACCTTCTGAAGAGATCTTGTGCCCCAAGACAATTCCTTCTTTTACCATAAAATGGCATTTTTCCCAATTGAGCACAAGATTGGTCTCCTCACACCGAATCAAAATAGCCTCGAGATTATCCAAGCAGATGTCGAAGGAGGTACCGAAGACGGAGAAGTCATCCATAAAGACTTCAATACTTTTTCTAGGAAGTCGGAGAAGATCGCCATCATGCATCTCTGAAATGTGGCGGGGCGTTGCAAAGCCCGAAAGGCATCCGGGTGTAAGCAAACGTCCCATATGGGCATGTGAATGTCGTCTTCTCCTGGTCCTCAGGAGCTATGGGGATTTGGAGATACCCCGAATATCCGTCTAGAAAGCAGTAATAGTCTTGTCCCGCCAACCTCTCGAGCATTTGATCAATGAATGGGAGAGGGAAGTGGTCTTTTCTGGTGGCGGTGTTCAGCTTCCGGTAATCGATGCAGACCCTCCAACCAGTGGTAGTCCTCTGAGACACCAGCTCACCTTTTTCGTTGGGGACGACGGTAACGCCCCCTTTCTTTGGGACCACCTGCACGGGGCTTACCCAATTGCTGTCGGAGATGGCATAGATAATCCCCGCATCTAAGAGTTTAAGAACTTCCTTCTTGACAACCTCCTTCATATTGGGGTTCAATCTCCTCTGAGGTTGAACCAACGGCTTGTAATCATCTTCCATGAATATCCGGTGGGTGCAGAAATGAGGGCTGATCCCTTTGATGTCGGCTATAGTCCACCCGATAGCCCGTTTATGGTCTCTAAGCACCCTCATCAGACTCTCCTCTTGTGCACCTGTCAAAGAAGAAGAAATAATAACAGGTAGAACACACGGATCAGTCAAAAAAGCATATTTAAGGTGAGAGGGTAGAGGTTTCATCTCCACAGTGGGAGGCTTTTCAACCGACGGCAACGGCTTCTGAGCAGCTCGTTCCAATGGTTCGGGTGGTGGATAGCGGGTCTATAGCCAGAAGATCTGCTGTTCAACTCAGCCACCATTTCAAGCATATCGGGGTGGAATTCCTGTTCACAACAAGCTTCAAACAAAGCTAATTCAAGAGCATCAGTTTTAACAAGAGAGAGAGAGTGATCCTGCACAATTGAATCTATGACATCAACAGCAAAAACAGCCTCAGCCTGTGAGGGTCTCTTCACTACTTTAGACATGTCAAATTCTAATTTTTCATCATGAAGTCGCAGAATTATTTTGCCCTTCTCTACATCTATAAGGGCTCTAGCAGTCCTCATGAAAGGTCTGCCCAAAATTAGTGGCACTCTCTGATCCTCTTCCATGTCTATTACAATGAAATCAGCTGGGAAGACAAATGAACCAACAGTCACTACCAAGTCCTCTACCTTCCCTTTAGGGACAACCAAAGATCTATCCGCTAGTTGTAATTGAATGGGAGTGGGAGTGCATTTACCAATTCCAAGCTTATTAAAAGTTGAGAGAGGCATAAGATTGATACTAGCACCTAATCACATAGCCCACTCCCACAGTCAATTTCATCAATAAAGCAGGGGACGATAGGTAAACCGGGATCTCCAAGCTTTGGAGGTAGGCTTCTTTGTAGAACCGCCGACACTTCTTCAGTGAGGTGAACGGTTTCTGTTTCCTCCAGCGATCTCTTGTTCGCTATGATGTCCTTCATGAACTTAGCGTAGATCGGCATCTGTTTCAAAGCATCAGAGAAAGGAATATTAATTGTTAATTTCTTGAAAATGCTTAGAAACTTCCCAAACTGCTCATCCAAATTTTTCTTTTTGAGTCTATTGGGAAAAGGAAGAGGGGGAAGATGTTTTGCAAGAGTAGTAGAAGGAAGGTTCAGGAGACTCCTTCTCCTTGGAAACTCCTTAGGTGTGGTGGTAGTTTCTCAACAATCTCTTGCTCTTTTCTTGAGCTTCATCTTCTTGGGACTCTATGTCCTCATGTGAGTACGACGGATCAAGGAGTCTCCCACTCCTTAGCGTTACCGCCTTTGCTTGCTCTCTTGGATTGGGCTGCGTTTTACTTGGAAGAACACCCGTTTGTCTTTGAGCAAGTGGTTGAGAGATGCTCTCAAGTTGGGACTCAACCCTTTTGTTGGTGGCGTCTTGACTCGCTTTAAAAGCATCCAAGTCAGCCGCTTTAGATTGCACAGCAGAGACAAGGTTTTTCATCATGTTCTTAGCTCGGCATTGGCATCCGTGGGTGGAGGATGATGTTGTTGCTGCTGTTGTTGTTGTTGCTGAAAGCCCGGAGGTGCTCCTTGTGGTCGGTAACCCATTTGTGGGTTAGACATTTGAGTCGACCCTTGTGACCGGTAGCCCGTGGAGTTGTTGGAAGCATTGCTAGCTCCCCCTTGGGTTTGGTCATTACTTCTCCATGAGAAGTTTGGATGGTTCCTCCATGGGCGTTTTGTTGGTTGTAATTGTATCCGGGGCGGTTGCCTACAAAGTTTACATCCTCACGTGGATCGGTATA
Organism: Limonium bicolor; assembly: GCA_023374045.1. NCBI lineage: Eukaryota > Viridiplantae > Streptophyta > Magnoliopsida > Caryophyllales > Plumbaginaceae > Limonium > Limonium bicolor. The sequence continues at coordinate 191,009,005 of CM041780.1, forward strand.
AACCTTGCCTTGCAGTGCCCCCAAAGGGGCTCAGCAAACAATGCTGGTATGGAAAACGTGCAGCCCATCGTCTACCGGGCCACACCAACTACTTTGTCGAACACATGCAGTTCATTTTTAAAAGCTGTAAACAAGCATAATCTGACGATAACAAGTATCCATGCAAGGACAATAGGTCACATAGAACAAGACACAGAAGGTCGAGTTAGCTGAACTGAAATTCTTTACTGATAGTCGGTCCACACAAGGGACTGACAGTTATAACTGAATATCTGAAATAGTGGAGGGTATAGTGACCTCGTTATAGAGAAAAGGTTGGGTATAAAAACCCCAGGAGATGACGTAGTCAAACCCTGAACTGAATGGCGTGGGAAATAAGAACCCACTGAGGAATAAAGTCTTCCTCGAACTGAAGGGCATTTGAATCCCGGGAGGAATAGAGTCTTCCTCCCAACTGAATGTTCCGTCGCGACGTAGTAGGAGACGACCTGAGACAGGTACAAACTCCTGTAGCATGCATGGCCAGATCGAACTGGGCTCCTCGTTCTCGAAGTATAGAATTGTTAAGTGTCATATAAAGACGTTAATCAAGAACACAATGTGTATTGTCAATTATCACGTTTAGGATAATGACGTTTGTTATAAACTGAAGTTAGTGAGAGACTTGAGTACAAGTCCTCGGTATACCGAACGCAGGTATTTAATCCACTGGTATAGTAGTGTTGTATGCGTGGGACATACACGTTGTAGTCAGCAACATTCACACACATAAAATAATACAACAGTGCAAGAGTAAAACAACATCTTACAATAATTATCTTGGTCGTTAATTCAAACAACAGATAGCACACAAGCCGGTGTAATCCGGTAGAAAACAGGTTGCAAGAATCCCATACCGTTCACCGTAGACTGTACTGTTTAGTTCCCGGTCAACGTCTGGTCAAACAAAGTCCTAGAACAGGATTAACTGAGAGGGTTAATTTATGTTACCCTTATATACTGATTCTATTGAATCTTTTAACAAATCTTGTATTGTTATTTCATGTGAGGTTTATTTCTTTTAATTACCTCATGATTTTATGTATAACTTATTTGTTATTCCTTTTGATTTATTTATAATCCTTTAATGTACATAAATGTGTTTATTTATTCATGTACTATATTTGTTGTTTATTTTAATTGTCTAGTTGACATAACAACTTATAATTTTCTTAACAATATTTAAATGTTTACAATGACATAAAAATCTTATAGTTTTCATTATTCCTCCTTTAACCAAAAGTAATAATCATTGGTTACCCTTAAATTCCTTATAACTATATAAGTCATAGTTTAAACTTCATAACTCCTTTATCAAAATTCTTTCTTTCTAATTCCTCAAAAATCCATGTAGGACCTATATTTATTTTAATCTAAATTCTTACCCTTGTATTTCGGTTATTTACAAAACAACCACATAAAATCATAAACCTTATATTAAATTCTAATCTCATTATATTATAGAGTTTTAATTTCTTATTTAGCTAAATTACAAAGCCACCCCTAATATTTGGTATATAGCTTTTAAATATTATAACTCTCAAAAATTACAACTTAGCCCCTTAAATTTCGGCCAACATATATTTATTCCTTATAATTACAATCTAACCACCAAATCTTATAACTTTTACATAATGACATGTAAACTATAGTTTTAATTTTAATTCTCCATAAATGCCGAATATATATATATAAATTCTTAAATTACCAAACTAACCCCAAAACAATTCGGCTTTGTCATTGAACTTTCCATTAATTACATTTTCACCCCAAAACTTAATAATAGATATTTAATAACTTATAAACTATAGTTTAAGTATTTAATTCTTCTAAAATTCAAAAGCGCACCTAATAAGTTCCTTAATTATGAATTCGCCCCATTTATATTCTAAACTTTCATAACAACTTTTATAAATTACATAATAGCCCAAAACTTTTATAAAAAGTTATTTTCAAGCTTGTTTAAATTATCTAAAATTCTTAACTTAATTCCTAACCTTATATTATATTATAATTACACCAAACAGCCCCCTAGCTCACGGTTTTATATTAAGCACACTAAACTTTGTAAAAATTACATTTAATCCACATAACTTAATTAATTAGTCATTTAGACACTAATAGAATATTTTAACTCACCAAACTTTATGATATAATTTTATATACCTAAGTAGCTCATTAAAACTTATTTATCAAGTAGAACATTCGGCCATAATTTAAATGAGACTTATGTTATATAAAAGTGGATTTATATGTCTAAGTAATTATAAATAAACTCATAGGAGTCATATAACTCATGTATAAATTATTGTAATGTCTTATATAAATTCTTAGCTCAAAATGGAGTACTTTTGCTCTTGAACTTTCGGCCTTAATTTATATGTAACATAAATAAACTTTGTGACAAAAAATGTGTCTTAAGGTAAATATTTTCCTTATATGTTATAGGTTATATTTTTGGCATATAAAACCATATAGCTTCGGTATTATTTAACCTAAGAGGTGTACATAATTTTTGTACAATTTTTAGAAGCTTAACAAAGCTAATAATATAAGGATTTACTTAGTAAACTTACTTCTTAACAAAGGTGGTTAAGTGCTTGAACTTCTTCTTGAATATCCAAGCTTCTCCTAGGTAAACTTGATGCTCCTCTTCGGTTTTATGCAAGAGGTAAAGGGTTTAGGAGTTAGATCTTCATAAAGATCTTAAGTAGATTTGTAAGTAGTTTTACAAGACTTTACCTTAGACTTTTCTCCTTATGAATTCGGCACTCCTAAGGTAGATGAAGAACAAGTTTTCCTTCATCAAATGAAGAAGAAAAAGAGACTTAGAAGAGGTAGAACTTGGTTACACATAGAAATGTGCTTTAAGGATTTTCAAGCTTTAAAACCTACCTTGAGATGCTCCTTGGTTTAATGTTGGTTTGGACAATCTCCTTGGAGAACTAAATGAAGCCGAACACACCTTGTTATGCTAGGAAGAGTTTTGCTTCAAGACTTGCCAAGAAATGCTAGGAATTTACCTTAAAGATGAAGATAGAAGTTAAAACTCCATTAATGGACTTAAGAGCTTCAAAGGAAGAAGATGAAGCTAGAAGAGAGAGGAGGGAGCCTTACCAATTCGTTGATGAAGAGTGCAAGGAGGGAAATGTGACTAAACTACGTATAAGGTAAGAATTGCACTTTGGAATTGATTTTTGTTTTGTCAATTTTTAATGTCATTTGACTATACTTTTCCTTAGTTTATTACATGAGTTATTGGCTCAATAAATGCCTCCTTTTCCAGCTTGAAAAACGGCCATATGGTGTGTGACAAGGCAAGAGAATGTGGAAGGAATAATGTGAACTAGAAGACAAGGAAATTTAGGTAAGGTATTTCTTTGATTTTTCTAAGTTTGTGTTGTCTTCTTCCTCATGTAGAGTCACGAATTCAAGGCTTGAATGGAGCTCAAAAACCGGCCATGAAGAGCCAAGGAAGAACATGGAAGTTCACATGTGGAAGAAGGAATCAAATAAAGTAGATCTTAGATCTACTTTTTACTTTTTTACATTTGTTTTGTTCTAGCTCACATGGCCTTATTCCATGGCCTGATTTCGACAGCTATATGATCAAATGAGACCTACATACTTGACATTAAGTAATACAACACATGGGAAGGTGAGTCACCATGCATTAAGCCATTTTATAAACTTTAAAGGCAATTTTTATACTAGTTTTTGCTCTAAAAATCGGCCCATATAGAGAGCCTTATTGACTAGTCACACCAACTGATTTAGAATGTCATTTTAACCCTTTTTAAGATTACCAATTCGTGGCATGTCAAAAACTACAAGGCAATTGCGTAAAACGCATTTTCGTGACACCCGAAGGGTGTTTTTGTGCTCTAAGGCATTTTTGGAAACTAATTGTTTTTATGAGTTCCAAGTGTTTGTAAACACTTATTATGGTAAATAAACATATACTAAGTGTTACATTGAGTTATATGGGGTTATATCAACCCGTGACATAATTTACGGGCCATCGGGACATTCCCGGGCCAAAAAGGAGCGCTAAGAAATCCTCCTGTGGTTTTTGTTGAATTTTGATGAACCACTTCGTGGGTTATCTTTAGATTGGTAAATAATGATATTAGGAACTCTAGGAATTAATTTTATAGGAGTTCGTGCCACCTCGGCACTCCTCCGGACTTTTCGTGCTTTAAGGGGCGCGCGTGAGCACTCCCGAGCGTTTTGCGTATTTGACTGAATATAGCTTATGGAATATATTTATATATTCATATAATGAGTGTATGACCATTTGGTTTGAGTTTTAGAAGGTCATACAAGGTCATGCTTGATCACATGTTTCTAAGGCGTTATAGCGTTTATGGTGAAACGACTATTTTTACGTACCATTACATGCATGGGTTTGCATGCGTACGTGAACTGATTTATGTTTGGATTATATTCCAATAAATAATGATTAATTATATCATTTAGATTTGGGGTATTTCACTTTCACTATTCCTCTCACCTTAGCCTGCTGAACTTTCTCAATCGTGTCTTTCCTCTCGTACTCCTTCTTACTCTCACACTCACTCCCGCTAGTTCTCTCATCTCTCTTTGTTGATATGCTGGAAGTAGACAAAGAGTACTTCTCCCTCCCTCTCCTGCCCCCATAATTTTGGTTTAATTGATTTTTTAACTAAGTTGATTTGATCCCATACGTAGACCGTTGTGCAATTAGTTATCAACAACAAATTTCTTGTTGGTAGCATACATGTTGGATTTGATGAACTGATAATGCACAAAGATTATTAGTTGTTAGAACGCTGAAGAATCGTGCGTAATGCCAACCAATCATCAAACAACAAAAAACGGGTGAGGAGGCGTATGTAAACTTCCCATATTCCTCACCTATTTCAGCTTGATTTCTGAATGATAACAAGGAGAATGAAAAACTGCAAACTTAAAACCTACCTTACAAAACATGCATCAGCTATGGATTTAAGTCTAGCCAAGTGGAAAGTATGGAGTCTATATAAGACCCAACTATAAACTATCAGAGGATTTTCAAGATAAACCGCATATTTTATGATGAATATTTTTATCTAGTTAAGTCATTTATTCTTCAAAAAATAAACAAAAAATTGTGTTTCATCTATCCCCCGTGATAGGATAATTAATTGTTACTCCCTCCATTCAACAATATCTGTCGTTTAGAAAGTTGCACATTTATTAAGAAAAATGACGCATGTATCCCTGCTTTTTACTTTTCTATCTAGATATTAATAACTTGTGTTGAATAATAGTAGGGTCAAAAGTGAAAAAAGTTTATCAAAAAACTAGAATGTCATATTTTTGAACAAGATTCACATCCTAAAACGACATATATTATTGAACGGAGGGAATGGCTACTTAACGAAGGTAGTCCTCACTATAGTATTTCCAGTATGAACTCTAAAGTGCATTTTCTTAGAACATACTATATAGTTGTTAGAAATATTATGGGGGGAATAGGCCCAACAGAGGGAATTATATAAAATATCCATATAAACTAGTAAGTCCCAATAACCCATGGGGTTCCATAGTAAAGCCATTTGACATTAGGTGGAGTAGCCCATAGGCTATATGAACTACATACTACTAGCTATATAATTTTTCAATGTGAGACTCACACTTGATCTCCAATATCCCCCTCAAGTGCGAGTCTTTCACCTCCGTTGCCTCCCACATTGCACCCCTGCTTGGACCCCCTTGGTATTGGCCCGGTCTCTTCTCCGTGACACAATCCAATTCTACGGTACTGGTCTGGTCCCTTCTTCGTGACACAGTCCGTTTCTAGTCGAGTATCCATTAGACAGTGGTACACCCAAGGCTGAACCCGGGCTCTTATACCATGTTACAAAATATGGGAATTATAGTATTGACCTCACTTTTGTGTTTCACCAAGAAAACCCATATAAACCGAGTACAGTCATCAATAAAAGTAACGAACCATCGTGCCCCTGAGATATTAGCAACAGGAGAAGGACCCCACACATCATTGGGAAGAGTGCAAAAGGAATGGTGCTTCTTGTATTACTTGGAGCAAATTGTGTACGAAAGTGTTTAGAAAGTTCACACACATCACACTGAAAAGCTGAAACATCGATATTAGTAAATAGTTTGGAAACATTGTCTCTAGGGTATGAAAAGATGGGTGACCAAAACGCCTATGGTAAAGCCAAATAGTGTTGGTGGTATCTGCAGTAGTTACAAGAGCTTTTGGAACGTTAAGGATAGCAGGTATATTGAGGTAGTACAACCCAACCTGATGCTTAGCAGTTCCAAACACCTTCCTCGTGCATAGATCTTGCAAGATACAATAAGACGAAAAGAAAACAACAAAGCAACCAAGGTCAATAGTGAATTGTGTATGGAAGTAAGAATCATAGCAAGCCCCGGAACATGCAAGGTTTCCTTAAGTTGAATGCTATCCGATAAGACAACATCCCCGTGTCCTGCGACAGTAGTTGACGCACCATTTGCAGTAGTAATGGTCTCAGGATAATAGCAATAACGATAGTGAGTAAGGAGAGAAGAAACAAATGTCATATGAGTGGTAGCACCAGGATCCATAATCCATTGTAGAGCAGAGGATTGGTGTGATGAATGAAGAGAATAAGGAGCTGTAAGCGAGCTACCAAATTTAGTCGACTTCGCAAGAGATCACAACATCATGCGATATTTATCCAACTCATCAAGAGTGATAGGAGTGGTGAAGGTGTTAGAAACACCATAATCTAAAGAAGAATCTTTTGCCATAACAGGATACCGATGTGGATAGGCTCACACAACGATAAAGACAGATATAATAAACCCTAAGAAGAATCTAGTGAGGCAGAACCGAACTAGGGTAGTCCAACAACACCAGTTTGAAGAAATTATTTTGAACCAGTTGAACGCACATAGATATTGACAAACAAAAGATCACGTCCGTTAGAACACATTGCACACAGATGGCAAAGGGTGGTGCAATCAAAGAAGGGCAACATCAGTTGCGCTGCACAAGCGGACAATCAATCAACAAAGAGGAAGAGGAGCGCCCAGAGAACACAGTCCTCCAAAAAGGAGGTCATCAATCCAACATCAGCCGTCCACCGTCGTTAGTCTAACATCAATTCGCCGTTGTCAGTCTGATACTAGTTAGGGTTGAGTTTTAAGTATAAGAGTCTAGGGTCAAGGTTTGACCGTGTGTTAGAAAAAAATTGGCTCTTGATACCATGTTAGAAATATTGTAGGAGGAGGAATAGATTTAACGGAAGGAAATTATATAAAATAGCTATATAAACTAGTAAACCCCAATAACCCATGGGGTTCCATCCTCAATTGGCATTAGGTAGAGTAACTCATAGGCTATATGAACTACTAGCTATATAATTTTTCAAATGGGACTCACACAGTCAATCTCCAACAATAGCAAGTGGAGAATCTTTCCAACTAAGATGATCTGGATTACTAGTGCAACATTTCATCTTGATCAAAACCGAAATTCAAGGAACTGAACAGTTTACCACAGCAGGACGAATACCACATACATCAATGGTACAAGAGAGAGAATAAACATGAAATGTACAGACGAGACGGAACCCTACAACTGCAAATCAGTTAGTGGAGTTCTAATGCAGACTGTCACAAACCCAAAAACCAAAACAGTAAGCTAGATTTTGTGGATCTGCAGCTCCCGCCGCAGTACTTGTAATTTCAGTATTCAATTTCAGGCCACACGAGAGCAAGAACCAGTCAGTCCCAAAGAGTCAATTTTTGATGTGAGACAAAATCCTGCTAACTAGAACTTCCTTCTTCCCTGAGAGAGGAAGATCATGCGCTGCCAAGTAATTTTCAATTCCATAACCGTGAGATCTTTCAACTGCCAGAGAATAGATGCTTATTAGTAAAAGTAGAACTGAAACATCACTTCCTAAAGTTTCTTATAAAAGTGAATCTGATCCACCCCTAGTTATTTACCTTTCCTTTCTTGGCTAGTTCATGCCAGTCATACTGGGCACATTTCTCCAAAGCATTGTCAGCAGCCGCTTTGCGTTTTCTAGTTGCTTCAAGAACCTGATTCATCTCTTGATCGTAGCTGTCGCCATAAACAACTTGCTTGAACTCTTCTAGTGTTTTTACCACTCCTGGCCTGGATCAAAGGCAACAAACACCGTATCAGTACAATGAACATTTTTCAAGAAGTTCTAAGCATGTCTCATGCACAACTCCTTTGGAGTTGAGCAGATTACTAAATAATCCTGACAGTAAAAGCCACAAGGTTTAGTTTGCTTTGTGTACCTAGACAAGCCTTCTTCATCAGGTAGAGTTTCATCGCTGACTTCAGGGACATCATCTTCTTCTAAAGCCAGTGCTTGCAGCACGGCGTAATGCTTTTGCAAGGCTGCAATCATACCAAAAAAACGACCAGTGCTTCCTTTCTGTGAGCAGATACTTAAGCAACAGCACCTGGTGCTTCAAAATGCTTATGGAAATTATTCAATATGAAAGGACGGCTAGGCTTCAAGAACTTCAGTTCAAAGCATGAGCAACTGAGGGAGAAAGCCATTTATAGCACCCACCAAACCAGTGATCAACAAGATACATGAGACCCCGATGCATACATATGAACCTAAACCTAGTAGATGCCCCTTGTTGAATTGAAAGAAAATATATATAAAATGCATTATATATATATAGAGAGAGAGAGAGATCATCACAAAGATATTAGGTTGACTAACACGGATGGCAGCCTAGACAGTTACAAATGAAGAAAGATCATATTTGCCACATCAAAGGTATAATCAAGTACAATGATATACCAGGATTTGAAAATTGGCTCACTGAAAAATCTTTTAGGTCTATACGTTTC
>CM041780.1:191018424-191248827 GCA_023374045.1 Limonium bicolor
AACCACTCCTGATGATCCATCTCTACAAGCCACACCAGTAGACCCTAATGAAATTTTTTATAAGGCTGTTGAAGGGAAATTCAGAAAGAAAGTAGAGGGTCTACGGTGTGGGCGAGCTAGCACCGGCGTACTTCCCTGACTCATTTCACTCCACCGGCACTAGCTTACGTGCTTCCGGCAAAGACCATAGCACATACGATTCCATGAAGATGGAGATTGAGCAGGAGCTGAGTCAGAAGTTCGATGAAAATGATGAAATTACAGGCGGCAGGTTTGTATTGAGGAGAGGGAAGCGGTGCGCCAGGAGATGTTCAGCGAGGAGATGCAGAGGATGATACGAGCGCAGATCTCCCAAATGTTTCCCTCTCAGCAGAGTCGACCGTACGGTGATCCTGGTGCTGGCTAGTACGGGTGGATGGGGTCAGTGGCCTAGAGGTTCGCATGATGGCTCAGGTGGTTCGGGTGGTCCGGGTGATCATATGGGATATCGTCCAGGGGATGGACATGTTGGGGGGGGGGGGGGGGGTATTAGATAGATATGACATTTGACTTTATTAGCTTGAACTATATATGTCTGTATCAAATTCGACTGCACTACTTCATGGTATTGCTTATTTGGTGTGATTGTGTTGACTGAACATTTATTTTTGGTCTGCTAGTGGGATTAATGAGTACACTGTTTATGGTATTGCATATTAAAGGTGGATATGAATAAAATGTGTTATATGTCCACATTTACAGGTGAAAATATTTCTACAAATTAAAATATAAATATTTTTTTTAAAAAAATGAAAATAGTTTAGCGACGGAATAGTGACGGACAGTCCGCCGCTAAAAATTAATCAGAAAAATATAAATTTCCGTCGCCAATGTAGCGACGGACAGTTCCGTCTCTAATCCGTCGCAAATATGGATTAGCGACGGACGATTCCGTCTCTAATCCGTCGCTATTTGGCGACGGATGACGGCTTCCGACGCGACTTTGATTTAGCGACGAAGGAATTAGCGACGGACAATTCCGTCTCTAATCCGTCGCTAATATCTTTTAGTGACGGAATTGTCCATCGCTAATTACGTATTTTCTAGTAGTGACGTTTGAGGTAGGAGAGAAAGTAGTATCCTAGAGGTATCTCCTACGAAGGGAGTTATGAGGTTTGGAAGGAAAGGGAAGCTTAGCCCGAAGTTTATTGGTCCGTATGAGATCTTGGACAAGGTTGGTGATCTGGCGTACAGGTTGGCGTTGCCTATGGAGCTAGAGAAGGTCCACAATGTGTTCCACGTTTCACAACTAAAGAAGTACGTGCCAGACCCGTCCCATGTTCTTCAACCAGAAGTGTGGAGATGGACCCGGACCTAACTTATGAGGAGTATCCCGTCAAGATTTTGGATACCAAGACTCGGGAGACTCGATCCAAGACCACGGAGATGGTCAAAGTGCTTTGGTCAAACCAAGAGGAAGCTACATGGGAGACCAAGGAAGAGATGAACAAGAAGTACCCTCATCTCTTAAGTCAGGTATGAGTTAAATGTTTAGTTAATTACGAGGACGTAATATACTTTAAGGGGGGTAGACTGCAATGCCCAAGATCATTATGGTTATTAAATTATTGTGGTTAGTGATATGTTGAACACCTTAGCATAAGTTAGCTAGAAGCGATTAGTTGATTATTAAGACAATGGTTAGTAGTGTGAGTTCGAGCTTCGAGGACGAAGCTTTATTTTAAGGGGGGAATGATGAAATACCCCTAAAATTTTAAAAAGCGAATATTATAAAGTTTACAGATATATGACATAAATTGCAAGTATATTACATGGTTTATAAGTACGTTTTATTATTTACACGTATATTATACAGTTACAAATATATTATATAGATTGCAAGTATATTATGTAGTTTACGAGTATGTATTATTTACGAGCATATTATATAGTATTTAATGAAGATAATTCGTTTTAATTAACCCGTTTTTAAAGTATAAGTCGGTTGTGATTTTTGTTGTCGTAATAATAATAATCGTATTTTTCTGGTTAATTTGCTATATATATATATATATATATATATATATATATATATATATATATATAAAAACGGACTTACGATAATAATGTTATGATCTAAACAATACTACTGATTTTACTATATTAAATGAGTCAGTTTTAATTGATTAGTTTAATCTTTTGGCATTTTCTAACTTTATTTACATAATTTATAACTTTTCCCATTTCTGACTTTATTTAATAAAATACTCTTAACCTTCCATATTTTGCAACTAATAGTTTTCTGTAAGTTATTTAATTAGTTTAGTCTTCTTCCATTAATGAACCAAGTTGGTATTCCCTCACTCTCTTCAATTTCCCTCTACCCTTCTTTTATCCAATCTCACACTGTCTTTTTGGTCTCTCCTCACTGCATTTCTTTCTCACCCAGACAAAAAGAAAACTGTCTCATCATCTCTTTCATTCTTCTCCCCAACTATACCGAAAAGAAGAAAATACTGGTAATATTCCTTTCCTCTCTCTGTCTTTCACGCTCTCCTGTCACTGTCTCTTGTTTGCTAACAAAAAAAAAAGAAACAACACAGCCTGTTGCTGAAACAGTGATTTTTGACTGATGCTCAACTCTCTCTTCATTCGTAAGCCAAGGAAAAAAAAAACTCTGATCACTCATCCATTTCCGAACAGAGAAGGAAAAACAAAACAAAACACTGCTCTCCAGTACTACTCTCACTCACGCGTGAATGAAAAGGGAAAAAAAATACACATACATACACTTATCCTCACTGTTCATTGACCAAAACAAAATATATACTCTCTGCTTTCTGCAGACCTACTCTATTCCATCCCACCCTCTCTTTTGCTCTGTCCGACACACACAATACATATACATCACGCACGCAACCAAAAAAAAAACCCTCTCACCACTCACGCACACAGAGAGCACCCAAAAAAAAAAACAAAACAAAACAAAAAATATATATATGCACTCCACACACACACGCGGAAAGGCCATGTCGTTCGATACCAATACCATACTCACCCTATTGATGACATCATCGCTGATGTCAGCGCTGACATCAGCAATTTCATCCTTATTACATTTTTTTCTTTTTTCCTTTCTCATTTAACAAATTATTAATTTGGTTATGTTTAATTTGTAACAGTATTATAATATATTACCTTATATATATATTATAATTATTATTCAGGGTAATTCATTTATAATTAAATTTAAAGTTTGGGTATCTAATAATACCCGTTATTATTTTAGGCTCCGAATTTGGGAGCGAGGAGCAGTAGTTGAGGTCGTGTTTGGTTGTGCGGATCGTTTCTAGATTTCAGGTAAGTTACTGCGTTCACTAGCTTTGTTTAACTGCGTAAAATAAATCTTTTGTGGTGATTGTGATTGTTATTTGTGAGTGACTATCGTTTTTGGAATGAATTGTTTGTGATAATGATTACTGAGATATTTTAGTGTGCGGTTTATTATATGTTGAATAAATGGGTATTATTTTAGAGGAAAGACTGATGAGGAAATATTAATGTTATGATTATGTAAAATTGTAATGATTATTGTGGCATGATTGAATGTTGGTGGATTTTAATGAGATTATGAAGTGAATAATAACAATGAGTAAAGGGAATTATAAGAAAGGTTAACCATGGTGCATGTGGGCCGCGTTAGGAACACATGGATAAGATGATAGATGCGGGCCGCATTAGGGCATAAGTTTGAGATACTGTGGGCCGCATTAGGACACAGTTAGCCCTAGATATACTATTCATTAGTCTTTTGTACTATTGGGGGTGTGCACACTTAAGGATTTAGTGGCGAGGTTGGATTCCGGCTGCGGTTGGGGTCCGGGTTACAGCTGCGTGTTGTACCCAAGAGTAAGAGATGTTGTTTTGTCCTGGCTGCGTGTTGGGACAAGGAAGATATTTAATTAATCTGAATATATATTCTTGAGTTATTAATGAGGCATATGTGAAATAGATTTAATTGAAGAAAGAATTTGATGCATTACAAACAACGTCAAAGCAGCCCGAACTATTCTTGAGGTTGTCATCAGGCTTGATTTCAAAAACTTCCACAAAAAATTTTAGCCCGAAAATTCAACATGTATTGGCATTTAGAGAAGCTTACTATCATAATTAGAGAACAATAAAAATCAAGTGTGGCATTAGGTGCAACTTGGCATATTTTCAGGGAAAGGTCTAAACTTCCTCACACTTAAGAGGAGCAATGTCCTCATTGTTCATAAAATAATCAAGAAAAGACCTTTCAAAATATGCCAGACTCATGAAGGATTCATTTAGGACGCTATGGACTTAATCAATTAACAGTTAAAGCACGAGTGGCTGAACATAAATATTAAAAAATAAAGGAACTGAGACTCCCCTGATATCGTGAGATGGAGGAAGGTGTCCTTCCTCACACTTTAAGCATTGGCGGTGGGGTCGATGATCCTCACACTTGAGTCTAAGCAAGAGTTCAGCTTGGAGTGATTGCCACAAATGGTTTACCTACACACACTGTCAAATACCAAAATAACGCTAGGAAGCGTTGCGTTAATAGCACAGGTACAATTACCTCCTTCCTCTTCTTTCTTCTGCTCCATTTTTTTTTTACGTGTGTGTGTCCGGATCAACTTGGCCAGACGCAGAACCGGATGTCACATGTCCGGATTTGCGTCCGGCTGGATTTAGCCGGACACGTTGAAACTTTTTTTTTTTAATATATATAACTATATATTAGAGAGAAATATATGCGTAGCTTTAAAACATGAATTGAAAAGTACCCCTGGGTTGCCTCCCAGTCAGCTGCCCTCTTTATAGTCATTGGCTGGACTTTGTGGAGTAGCTAACCTGCAATTGGATCTTTAAGAGATATTTCATATGTAGCAGCTTGATCCAGTGTAGTACCCAGAAATTTCTTAACTCTTGACCCATTGACTTTAAATGTTTCCCCCTTTGCATTGGCGAGTTCAATCGCACCGAATGGGGAAATGCTAATAATAGGGTAAGGTCCTGACCAGTATGATTTCAGCTTACCTGGGAAGAATTGAGCCTGGAGTTGAAAAGCAGGACTTGGTCCCCCACCTTAAATTCTCGATTGGCAATCATCTTGTCATGCCAGCGCTTGGTACGTTCCTTATATATTACAGCATTCTCGTAAGATTCGTTCCTGAGTTCCTCCAACTCTGTCAACTGGAACTTGCGTTTATCACCGGCTTGCTGTAGGTCAAAATTAAGAGCTTTCAAGGCCCAATATGACTTGTATTCTAATTCCACAGGCAAGTGGCATGCCTTCCCAAAAACCAACTTGTAGGGAGACATGCCAATTGGTGTCTTGAAAGCAGTGCGGTAGGCCCAGAGCGCTTCATCTAATCTAAGTGACCAATCCTTACGAGAAGAGTTCACCGTCTTTTGTAAGATCCACTTGAGCTCTCGGTTTGTCACTTCGGCCTGCCCATTTGTTTGAGGATGGTAGGGTAAGGCAACCTTATGTCGAACCCCATACTTCTTTAATAGTGCTTCAAACTGGCGGTTACAGAAATGGGAGCCACCGTCACTGATTATGGCTCGAGGAACGCCGAATCGAGTGAAAATATTTTTCTTGAGGAACTTCACAACAGTTTTAGCATCATTAGTAGAACAGGCAAGGGCTTCCGCCCATTTTGAAACATAATCAACAGCTACTAAGATGTAAAGATTACCGAAAGAGTTTGGGAAGGGACCCATAAAATCAATACCCCAGACGTCAAATAGCTCAACTTCTAACATGTTATTCAGTGGTAGCTCATTCCGACGAGATAGATTACCTTGCCTTTGACACCGATCACATGTCGAAACAAACGCATGACAATCCTTGTGAAGGGTGTTCCAGAAAAAACCTGATTCTAGTATTTTTGCGGTGGTTCGAGTGGCGCCATGATGTCCACCGGCTTCTCTGGAATGGCAATGGAGGAGAATGTTTCTGACCTCTGACTTCTGGACACATCTCCTAATGATTCCATCTGCACAGACTTTAAACAGATAAGGGTCATCCCAAAAATAATGTTTGACAATGGAAAAGAACCTCTTTCTCTGCTGATAAGTCATATCAGCTGGAACAATCTTCCTAACAAGGTAGTTAGCGATATCAGCAAACCATGGATCCTCAACATCTTCTGCTGCAAATGCTGACTCATCAGGGAAGGACTCGTTGATGGGAGTCCCATCATCAGATGCCTCCATTCTGGACAGATGATCAGCTACCACATTTTGTGTTCCCTTTTTGTCCCTGATCTCAATATCAAATTCTTGCAATAGGAGAATCCATCTAATTAACCTGGGTTTTGACTCTGCCTTAGCAAACAAATACTTAAGAGCAGAGTGGTCAGTATGTACAATAATTTTACCACCCAGTAAATAAGATCGAAACTTATCTAGAGCAAAAACTACAGCTAGTAATTCTTTTTCTGTGGTTGCATAATTTTTCTGGGCATCATTCAAAGTTCGACTTGCATAATATACTACCCGAAGAATTTTATCAATCTTCTGACATAACACGGCTCCCACAGCGTAATCACTAGCGTCACACATTATCTCAAAAGGGAGTGACCAATCAGGAGACACAACGACAGGTGCAGAAATTAGCTTTTCTTTTAATAATTAAAAGCTTTCAGACATTCTTCAGAAAAATGGAACTTAACATCCTTTGCAAGTAGATCACACAGAGGTTTAGAGATTTTGGAAAAATCTTTAATGAATCTTCTATAAAAACCTGCGTGTCCAAGAAAACTACGAATATCTCTAACAGAAGATGGTGGTGGGAGCTTTTCAATTACCTCGACTTTAGCCCGGTCTACCTCAATACCTTTTGAAGAAATTTTGTGGCCCAGGACGATTCCTTCTCGAACCATGAAGTGGCATTTTTCCCAATTCAACACCAGATTGGTTTCTTCACACCTGGACAGCACAAGATCAAGGTTTTCTAGACAGGATTCAAATGTTAGACCATAAACAGAAAAGTCGTCCATAAAAACCTCAATGCACTTCTCAATATATTCAGCAAAGATGGCCATCATACAACGTTGAAACGTGGCAGGAGCATTACATAATCCAAATGGCATTCTTTTATAACTATAGGTTCCATATGGACAGGTAAAAGTTGTCTTATCCTGATCCTCAGGAGCTATAGGGATTTGAAAGTAACCTGAAAAGCCATCCAGAAAGCAGTAGTAGTCATGTCCAGCTAGTCTTTCCAACATTTGATCAATGAAAGGTAATGGAAAATGGTCCTTACGAGTGGCGTCATTTAACTTTCTATAATCAATACAAACCCGCCATCCTGTAGTGGGGCGCTGGGTAATCAGCTCACCCTTTTCATTAGGAACCACAGTTATTCCTCCTTCTTTGGTACTACCTGAACTGGACTTACCCATTTACTGTCTGAAATAGGGTAAATAATTCCTGCATCGAGTAGTTTGATTACCTCTTTCTTTACTACCTCTTTTAGGACTGGGTTAAGACGCCGCTGAGGCTGAGCCAATGGTCGGTAGTTATCTTCCATATAGATTCGGTGAGAACACAACTGAGGGCTGATTCCTTTAATATCTGCTATCGACCAACCAATAGCTGATGTATGATTGCGCAATACCTCCAGTAGTTGCTTCTCTTGAGTTCCTGTCAAGTCAGAAGAGATTATAACAGGTAATTCCGATGGTTCGTTAAGAAAAGAGTATTTCAAGTGAGAGGGAAGGGGTTTCATCTCCACTGTAGGAGGTTTCTCAATAGATGGTCTTGGTCGGTCAGCACTCCGCTCGACTTTTTCAAATTTCTGCTGGTACTTGTGGAAGTGTGGCTGCCTTTTATTTAACTCCTCAGCCATGAGGGCCATATCTGGATCCTCATCATCAGCTTCACAAGATTCCATGAGACATCTTTCTAGGATTTCTTCTTCTTCCCTGCTTAAAATAGTTTCATGAACTAAAGAGTCAACAATATCTACTGAAAAGCAGGATTGAACAGCGGCAGGGCGCTTCATGTTGCGTGTCATGTCGAAAACAACCTGCTCATCATGAAATCTTAGAATAATCTTCCCTCCTTCAACATCAATGAGAGTGCGGGCAGTTCTCATAAACGGTCTACCCAAAATTAGTGGTACATCTGTATCTTCCTCCATATCAATGATGATAAAATCAGCAGGGAAAATAAATTTATCGATAGAAACTACCAGGTCCTCAACTTTTCCTTTAGGATAAATTATGGAACGGTCTGCTAGTTGTAATTGAACAGAAGTGGGAGCACATTGACCTACGCCTAATTTCTTGAAAATAGACAAAGGCATCAAATTAATACTTGCTCCTAAATCACATAAACCGTTACCACAATCCACCTTCTCGATAGCGCATGGAATGATGGGAAGACCTGGATCTCCTAACTTGGGTGGCAGTTCTTCAGAGAACTGCAGATACTCTTTCTGTCAATTTGACTGTGTCAGACTCTAGCAAAGAACGCCTGTTAGACAAAATATCCTTCATAAATTTAGCATACATAGGCATTTGAGACAAAGCATCAGAAAAAGGGATGTTAATAGTTAATTTCTTAAAGATATTAAGAAATTTCCCATATTGCTCGTCCAAGTTCTTTTTCTTTAGTCTGTTAGGGAATGGAATAGGAGGATTATAAGAGTTGAGAGGGTTTAATAGTGAGAGATTCAGGAGACTCCTTCTCCTTGGGATTTGTTGTTTTCTCCACTTCAGGTTGAGATTCAGCTGCCTTATTAAAATCTTCTTCAATTTCTGGAACATCAGAAACTAGTTCCTTGCCGCTTCTCAGAGTTACTGCTTTTGCGTGCTCCCTTGGGTTAGGGTCAGGCTGACTGGGAAGTGACCCCGTTGGTCGCTGTGCCAGCTGTTGTGAAATTTGACTCATTTGCCTCCTAAGCTTAGGTTGATAGAAGCTTGATCAGCGTTTCTAGCGGCTTGTTCAGAAAGTTTAGCTTCTATTTCGGCAAACCTGGAGTTTGTAGTTTGGCCTTGTTTAAGGATTTCTGCCAGCATATTCTCAATTTTACCACTGCCTCCTTGAGAATTTTGGGATTGCTCCTGCTGTCTAAAGTAAGGGGTCTATTTTGGTTGAACCCAAAATTACCTATAGACTGATCATTACCCCTCCATGGAGGTTGTTGATTGTTCCTCCAATTATTCTGATTGAAATTGTTAGGATAAGGGTTACCTGGTCTGTTGTTGATCGATTTTAACTCTTCGGGGTTACCTGCATAGCTAGGACCTTCACAGTTGAATGTTTCGTGGGCTCCTCCACAATTCTCACAGCAAGGATTCAGGAAAGGCGAAGAAGTAGCTGCCTTTGCGGTTTGCTGTTGTGTCTGGTTTACAGCTAACTTCTCCACAACTTTAGTAAGAGCCGCTAGTTGAGCGGATACATGATCCTGTGGGGGAATATTATACATACCTGCTTTGGCTCACCTCTCCCCTTGTTCTTGCACCATTGTCTGGTACTAGCGGTCATGGTGTCCAAAAGCTCCATCGCTTCATCCCCAGTTCTTGCCATAAAGTTTCCTCCAGATGAGGAACTTAGTAACATCTTGTTTGAATCGTTCAATCCCTTAAAGAACGACAGTACTAGTTCTTCGCTACTCATACCATGGTGTGGGCACAGAATCTGCAGCTCCTTGAATCTATCCCAAGAGTCATAGGGACTTACCTGGTTCTTGACAAAAGTTTGTGATTTCAGCGATCTTCTCCCTTGTCTTTGACGGTGGATAGTACTTTGCCAGGAACTTGTTTGCCAAGTCAGCCCAAGTGTGGATGCTACCCGGTTGCAGACTCCTTAGCCACCTGGACGCTCCGTCTTTCAGAGAATAGGGGAACGGCTGTAAGCGAATGCGCTCATTCAGGTTCCCCGTTTTGTTGAATGTATTGCAGAAGTCCAGGAATGCAGAGATGTGGTGTGGGGCATCATCTGAGTCAAGCCCGCTGAATTGTCCCTGGTGGTACAAAGTGGTGATGAAGCTCGTCTTGAATTGACAAGCGTCGAGCTCAGCTTGCGTCACTTGAGGGAGGACGATAGCAGAGGGTCGTCCTTCTACTGACGGTTGCTGGTACTCCCCCAGAGTTTGTTTGGTCGTCATGGCAAACTGCAGTTGTCGCCTGCTGTGGAGAATTCTTTCGATTTCTGGCTGAAATTCAGCTATAGGCTCTCCTGCAGATCGAGTCCGACGCATAAGGGACGAGTTGGTATGAATATGGAAAAACTAGATTAACTATATACGTGAAAAAATAAAGAGAAAATAACAGAAAAAATAAGAAAAATGAAAAATTGAACTTATCCCAATTAAATAATAGATGTCAATAACCGTGTCGGAGGTCCCCGGCAACGGTGCCAAAAACTTGATGGAGAAATATGTGACTACTTCTACCACATAGGCAGTGTACCTATCGTTTTGCGGGTATAGTGATTAAATGGGGTTGTCGATCTCAGGGACCTCGTACAATTAATTGACAAATATTTGATTAACTGGGAAATTAAGTTGAACTAAAGAAAATAAGAAATATCATTTTTTTCCGGTTTTGGATGGTTGATTAAAAAGAAACTAAACTGCAAGGAGAAATAAAACAATTTAAAAGATAAATAAACAAAGAGGGATTTAAAGAGTGGTGAATGTGATAAATAGAAAAGCGCACCCCGGGTTGGTTGCTTACCTATTCCTTTTATATCTGTTATTAAATTCTTCCTTTAATTTTCACTGTAATAACTCAGAAACTTTAATTAATTCATTAACGACTAAGTACAATGAACCCTAACCAATTGTTAGACCTAGCAGCAGACTAATGCTCTAGACCGGACACAATTGATTGCATAAAGAGCAGTTTCTATTGGAGTCTAATTAACCTATAGGCGGGATCACGCTTCTAGCTGTTAATTAGGTTCAACTTCCTTCGTCTCGTTATCTATCTCAGCTCTCGCATTTTAATAAGATAACTACAAGGGTTGTTCTAATTACTGGCCAAATAATTAAAACACTTGAAGGACAGGAATTGAACTGTTGCAGTTAACAAAGTTTATTTGAAGAATCACATAACAGAACTTTGGAAATAGGTTTGCTTCCCAACCCGGGAAGCTAAAATAATTACTCACTCATAGTTATAAAAACAAACATAATGAATGAGACAGACATTATAACAGAGTAGAGTTTAAAAGAAAGAACTCTGTTTGGGGAGAGTTGTTCCACTTCTGGGCTCGTCTCTGTGATTATGCCGACCTCAAAATGATGCTAAAAGGATAGAACGAAGAAAAACGAGCAAACGGATAATTCTTGGTCGTGTCCGGATCTGTTTGGCCGGACAAGGGTCGGACAAGGGTCGGACACGGCCAAAAGTACTGCAGATCGTCTTCTTCGTTTGGATTTCTGGAAAATGGAAGAATTGGCCTATTTTGGTGATACGAAATGGTAAAAACGGAGTGGGTATGGTGTGTATGGGTGGAGAATGTGATTTGGATGGAGGATTTGTGGGAAATGGATGAACGTGAGTGGAATTAGAATTTGGGAGCTCTCTCTGTGTGTTTATTCTTCCCGATTCCAGTGTATCTTCCATCGTTGAAGTGCTGGGTATTTATAGAGCAGAAAACAAGTGTGAATCAGAGGGTAGAAGGATAAGATTAGGTGTGGTTGGTGAGCTGCTGAAGAATTTGTGGCCTGACGGTGGTCTTGGTCTTGGGCGGTGGTCACAGACGGCGCCGACTGAAGAATTTAGCAGATAATGGTGTCAAAATTGGTTGCGTAGAATTCTGAATTCGGGGCTGCTGTTTACACGTGTCCGGATTGTGTCCGGATTGCATCCGGCTAACCGGACGTGCCTTGTCCGGATCGCGTCCGGCTGGATTTAGCCGGACGCGTGCATTCCTCCTCGTCTTGTCCTGCAAACTTTGACTGGCTCTAGATTCTTCGTTCGGACTCCGTTTTGGTCCCCGTTTGTTGCGTTAGAAAGCTCATGAGATTATCTATCCATTTATATAGCTATTTCCTACATTTAAAACATATAATACATCAGTTCATATCAAAACATAAATCTAGGAAAAATGTAAGATAAGTGAGAAATATTACTTAAAATACTGCAAATTATAAGGTAATTAAACCCTTAAAAGTCTATATATTTCGCACTTATCACCAACCTATATTGTTAAATAATTGACCGAATAAAACGTTAGGAAATCCGGGGTGTTACAGTAGGGGACTTTAGGAGAGAGAGAGCTTTACTTTACTTTTGTACTTTTCTTTCTTTATTTCTTTGTCTTGTAGTGAATTAGGAAATTAAAAGTAGGGGGGAGAGGAGGCTGACCGGACACACACACACATTGTGTGTTCTGATTTTTATTTGCAAATGGGACACATTAGTTTAGCTTATTTATGCTTTCACCCCACAACTTTCATTTTTTGCACTATTCACTTCCGGAACCCGTTTTCCGGAATTTTCTCGTTTAATTAATTTTATTGGTTCTAGACATTCATTATAGTTTAATAATGACTATTTGGTTGACCAATATTATTACGGGTCTATTTAACCCGCTTAAAGTCGTGTTTTCCCAGTTTCCTCGAAAAACGCGCTTTAAGGTACGTTTGTGTTTTTAATCCGTTTTAAGGATCCATTTTCTTCGGGATTTGTTCCCTCATGATTATTTAGGTGTAATTAAGCTTATAAAATCTTAATTAGCCTAATTAATCACTGTTTTAAATTTTGGGGTATTTCAAGCCGCATCTGGATACTTTTAAATCCTTCCATCATTGCGCTCTCCCTCATTCATTCCTCTGACCAAATCCTCACCTGCAAAGTATCTATTTTGGGCACCATGAAATTCACCTTATCCGTAGTCTACGGGAGGAACAACCAAGTCCTAAGGTCCCAGCTATGGGAGGATATTATAAATCTCAGCCAGAATACCATTGGCCCCTGGGTAGTTGCGGGGGATTTCAATAATATCCTCTATGCTCAAGATAGGCTCAGTAGTCGCAACCCTCTCCCTAGAGACTACCGAGACTTTGTTGACTGTGTTTCTACGGCGGTCTTGTTAGATCTCCGCTTTTATGGGAGATTCTTCACCTGGAGGAATAATCAATATGACCACGGTCGCGTCCTAGGGAAAATTGATCGAGTTTTAGTGAACAAAGAATGGCTCCTGGTGTTCCCCCCCCCCCCCCAGCTATGCATCCTTCCTTCCTCCCTTGGTGTCGGATCATAGCCCCATGGTGATTTCCCTTCCTGCTCCGTCTCATCGTAAGAGAAGCTTTAAATTCATCAACCTATGGACTAATGACCCCTCTTTTCTCCCCCTTGTTCGTGACACGTGGGATCTTGCCCCGAGTGGGAGCCGTCTATTCACTATCGTCCAAAGGCTTAAACATCTCAGAAAAGGGCTCATCAATCTTCATAAAACTGAATTTGGTTCCCTTGGGGACAAAGGCCAAAGAATCAGGGATCAGCTAAGTGACGTCCATAGACGCCTGGACCTTGACCCATGGAATCCAACCCTAGTCTCTCAGGAAAAATCGCTTAGGCACAACCTCATTGTTAGGGACTCCCAAGAGATTCTTTTTCTGCGCCAGCTCTCGAAAACCCGCTGGCTTAAATGGGCGGACTCTAATACTTCCTTCTTTCAAAGAGCCATTAAGGCCAGGAGAAATAAAAACTCCATTGCGTCCATTATGAATGATCTTGGGGAGACCCTCTAGTCCCCTTCCGACATCGAAAACTGCCTGGTTAGCCACTTCCGTCATACTTTAGGCTCTAGGACTCCCCTCCAGCGCTCCTTGGCTGACCTTAACTTGGACAACGTCAGAACCCTTGACCGCTCTTCATGGACCCATTTAACCAAGCCCATTGAGAGTAGCGACATTAGATCAGCCCTTTTTTCCATCGGGGACGATAAAGCCCCGGGCCCGGACGGCTACACGGCTAAATTCTTCAAAGCTGCCTGGGACATCATTGGAGAGGACATTTGTGGAGCCATTAAAAGTTTCTTCCATAGCGGTCGGCTTCTTAAAGAAGTTAATGCCACTCTTATCACCCTTATTCCCAAAACAGATAATGCCTCGTCCCCAGGAGACTATAGGCCCATCTCCTGTTGCAATACTCTGTATAAAATCATTAGCAAAATTGTGGCTGATAGGCTTAAGAGCGTCCTCCCCTCTCTTGTATATCCCAGCCAAGGAGCCTTTATCAAAGGGCGCCTCATCTCTGACAACATCCAGCTCTGCTCGTGCCTTATGAAAAACTACCAAAGGGCCAACATTTCTCCTCGGTGTACTATGCAAATGGACATCAAGAAGGCTTTTGACACTGTCGACTGAAAATTCCTCCAGGACACTCTCTCCTTCCTAAACTTCCTCCCTGAATTTAGCAACTGGATCATACAATGTGTCACATCCACCTCCTTCTCGATCAACATAAATGGGACTCCCTCGGCATATTTCAAAGGGGAAAGAGGGCTGCGCCAAGGCGATCCCCTATCCCCCTACCTCTTTGCGATTATTATGGACATGCTTTCCCGGTTGCTCGACCAACTCCTTACCAATCCCAATTTCAGCTATCACCCATCTTGCAAACTTCTCAAGATCACCCACCTCTTCTTTGCTGATGATGCCCTCTTATTCTGTAAAGGTGACCATAACTCCATAAATACCATGCTCAACAAGGTCAAGCTCTTCTCTGAGGCCTCAGGTCTCATGCTTAACCCTTCCAAATCTGACATATTTCTCGGAGGGGTTAACCCTACCACTGCGGATACGCTTGTGCACCTTACGGGATTTAAACTTGGCTCATTTCCCTTCCGATATCTAGGCATCCCTATCACTGCGAGGAAGCCTAAAGCAGCGGACTTTAACCCCCTTATTGATAGAATTCGTAAAATAATAACCTCTTGGGGAAGCAAATCCCTCTCTTTTGCAGGCAGACTCTCCCTCATCCAGAGTACTCTTTTTGGCGTTGTTGGCTTCTGGGCCTCCTGCATCACCATTCCTAAAAACGTCATCAAAAGAGTCACTAATTGCTTTTTTTCCTTCCTTTGGTCGGGGGAGGCTGACACTAATGCCACCCCTCCAGTGGCCTGGAACGCCATCACAAATACCAAGAAAAATGGGGGGTTGGGTCTAAAGGATATACATAAATGGAATATGTGCTTCATTCTCAAGACCATCTCAGCCATTGTTCACGACTCGGAGCGCCTATGGATTCAATGGATCCACAAGCTCTTCTTACCCTCTCCTAGTAGCATCTGGTCGGCTACGGCTAAAGGTAATGATCCCTGGACTTGGAAAGCTATCCTTCATGCCAGGGACTGGTGGAAGAAGCAATGTGGCTCTCTAGAGGATGCCATATCTCTCTTCAGCTCCTACCCTCCCCGTCCTAGGGTTAGCTTGTTCTATAAGGACATCTCCACCCCTCCCTAGATCTTCCAATGGTACAAAGTCTGTTGGGATAACTGGTCTATCCCTAAAGCCAAATTTATTTTACGGGTAACCTTGAAAGGTAGACTTAAAACTTGTGATAAGCTCCAATCATGGGGCATATGTCTTGCTAACAGATGCTGGCTCTGTGAGCGTGCTCAAGAGACAAGCAACCACTTATTTTTCCAATGCAGGTACTCTTATAGGGTCTGGTGGACGATCTGCGACTGGTTGGAGATCCCTACCTACCGGAGAAGTCTTCGTAGCTGCGCGCGCACCCTGGATTATTCGCTATTGCAAGAGGCATCGACCGATTGATCTGGTGAAAAGAGCGGCAATAGCCAACGTTGTCTACCATATCTGGATAGAAAGATGCAAGCGAGCCATGGCCAACCAATCCAGAGAACCCAAGCTCATTATTGCTGACATCAAAGCGGCAACTAAAGCCACCATTTGGACTAAAATGAAACGTTCCATCGCAGACTTCGACTGGCTAGATAGGATGCTCTGCACCTAGAAGTGTTTTTTTTTATGAATTAAGTCGTACATGCTTTTTTGGTCAGCGTCACGCTGCTTTTCTCCCTAGATGGGATAATTATTGACTAGCTCTATGCTATTTTTGTTTCACTACTAGGGCTGGGAGAGATGCCCCATTTTGTTATCAGATATATGGGGCTCTCATGTATCTAACGCTACAATTCCTTCTTAATTAATATATACATATCCATTTATTCAAAAAAAAAAGTTTGGAGAGCCAACACAGAGGCGCAAGATACACTTAAGGTCATCAATATCATGCACGGAAACATCATAAAATGTCAATCTGTTCATCTGACCAAACCTTGGAAAATCAGTCCACTGAGCTAAGACCTTCACCAATAGAAATAAACAAACAAATTAAAAAATCATGCACTAACACAAACTTCTTTAAAAAAAACTACGTTTATTAAAATTTGTTTTCCTTATAAGTATATGATCCCAATATAAGATGTTTAAGGTTAGTCATTTTGTAAAGATCTGTCAAGTCTATTGATGATATATTAGACCCAGTATAGAACAGTTTGAATATTTCCATAGTCTGAACACTTCATAGAGAGATGGACTTGAACTCCCCTTTCAAGGACAAAGAACAAAGCTTTGGAGAGGGAATATTAAGAGCTCGATCATGGGGAATGAATTCATCTACGTCAACTACCTCTAGAACATGACAACTTGATATTAAATTGGAGACTATATCACCTTGAGCTGATAAAAATTTCCCAGTAGTCCATCTCGGACGTAGAAAGGGAAGCTTTAGTCTCAGATGTTTAAGACCTACAACACAGAAGAGAGGTAACTCATTCCTCAAAACAGATTGAGCAGGAGAAATCACCAAGACAGCCAATGATCAATAATTGGTATAAGCAAGGAGAACTCACCTTGACAGCCAATGTGCTGCACCAGCAGACTATTTATGATATCCGGATACTCCTTAGGAGGGGGTGGCTTAGTGTTGGTCCTGTTGGACCTTGGTTTCTTCTGAATTGGGTTTTTGTTAAGAAGGAATTTGTAGAATCTTTCATCTATCAGTAATGATGGAATTTCAGTCCATCGGTATCTCCAACTGCTGGACAAGATACTGGTCCTTACTTGGTCAGCCAGGGGTAACTTTTCAAGGATATATTCAATCAGGACATCGGGAAGGTCACTGATTCTATCCATAAATTCGAGATAATATGATGGGGCTCAAAAAACCTAAACGGAAGGTTAAAATGGATGGAGTGATGGCTAATGGAAGGAGAAAAGAATAAGAAATCTGATGCCTTTTTTAGCACAAAGGAATCGAGAACAACATTGCAAGGAAACAGAAGACTGGGAAATTTCAAAAATACAGAGAAGTGTAAAAAGGTTTGCGAGGAGGAGGAAGCAATCTGGGGGGACAAGATTTTCTAGAGGCAGAAAGAGATGATACGCTAGGTTAATTTAGTTTGGGAAAAAACCTGATCGGTTGGGTTAATTTGCTAGAAATCGGTTTATAATTTGTTACATGTCGGTTGGATAGATATTGAAGTCGTATTAATAGCCCAACTGAAAACTAATCTGTTTCATTATTTTTTTTGAAATCAACTGCATCTTCATTCATTCATAATAACAGCATCGAAGCCAAAATAACCAGCAATACAGGACAATTCAAAGATGCACACCAGGACTGGGAATACATAGAAAGTAGCTCATTATCCCCATCCTCACACATCAAACTACTACTAGAAATAATTACAACTCTTTTACTACTGGTACCAATAGTAGAAGAGACAAAAGTGAGACTGAGTTTCCACTGCTTCCAACAACAAAACACTTTAACAACTCCTTCTATTAAGAACAGGAGAACAGAATTAAGGAGCCACCAGGCAGTATCCAATCTATTTGTGACTCTCCTGAGAGATCTTGTGCTTCGCCTTACCCGGTCCATATTGAATCTCCTGTGTTCCCCACCAATATTAGCCAGATAAGTCCCTGCAAACACTTGGTAATAAAAAACAACACTAGTATTAAAATCCCACCAAATCCTCCACTTGTTCGACCTCCTTGTTAGTAGACAGCACAAGCTAAGGCTACCCATCCAGCGGATAAGCTCCAGAGCTATTTGATGTGGTGAATGACTAACCATTTGCACACTAAAGGTGCTTGAAATCTTCCTAGTTGGAATCTGATCATGGACCTTGAAACTAGACTGATTTTTCTTCTCTTGGTAACTAATCTGATAACTCTTCTCTTGCTGTCTAAGGCTAATCTCCACCTTACTACCACCTCCTATGTACCTGATTATCTGATTACTATTGTAGATCCACAACCCAAAAATCCAGCTGAATAGTTTCTTCCTAGCCATCTGTAGTGCTTCTCCCGCTTCCTGATTCCTAGCACTAACTCTCATCCCGTAGCTGATAAACCTGTTATGCCAACCATCATTATCCCATTTCTTAACTTGCTTATCAATCTCATCAGCAGGAAAATTAGCCCCCTTAGATTTCTGGAAGGGCATAACCTCCTGTACTGCTGCTAGGAGGAGACCAAACCCCCAGCAGCAGACCCCAGAGTGAATCATTCCTCCTAGCTGCCTTGCTTATCAGCAAGGGCAGCCTTATCTGTTTTGACCTTGTCTTTACCGGAGCTAATCTTCTTTTTCTCCAGCTTTAGGATTACCTTCCTCTGCACCTTCTTGAGAGGAGAACTCTTCTTCTTACGGCTCCATTTTTTCCTATCCCCTTCTCCCAAGCCTAAACTGAACAGCTGTTTTCCATCTCTCTGTTTGAATTCTTCAAGCTGAGGAACAATCTTGTTTGGGAATCCAGGAGGAGCTGGGAAATAGACTGATTGAGATCACCTTCATCCTCCAGAGAAATCTTGGTTTTCTTTGCCTTAGAATCTTCAAACTTTTTTAAAGCTTCAGTCCAATCCTCCATCTGGTATACTGTTCTTTTTTTGAATGGAATTTCACAGCTTTTGAAAGTTCCATTCAGACCCAGAGGATCAAACTGAATTGGAGGGGGAACATTCTTCTCCAAATCCAGTTTCTTTGGGATTGTAATGATAAGGCTGGCCTGAGATGAACTCTTACAGAACTCCTTCTCTTTTACCTCTTGTTTCGCTTTGGCCTTCTCACCAATAACAGAGTGGTGACTGAGACGAAGCAAATGTTCAGCTCCCTTAACCTTGATAACTACTGACTCCTTTGCTGAAGCTAGCTTCCCTGATTTGATTACAACAGAACTGTTTCGTACCACCCTGGAGCAGCTAGCCTCATCCTTATGCTGCTCACTAGTAAATCCTGCTGAGATAGTCTGATCATCTTTACTACTCTCAGAATAAGCTGACACATCTTTCTCTATCAATATCTCATTCCCCAGCCTCCTCAAACTACCACTAGCATGGTCTGTTAGGAAATTGTCTTCCATCACCGCTAAGGATCCTGCAAACTCAGATCTCATCCAAGGCCCATATTTATCTTGACCAGGCATAGCATCATTCTTGTAAACACATTCAGACACAACATGGTTAATTCTTCCGCATCTAAAGCAAAGGAAAGGCAGATTGTCATATGAGACACGACAACATCTATCTTTTCCTGCTACAGACAGAACTAACAACCTACATAGGGGGTCTGCAATGTTAACTTCAACACAGATTTTAAGCACCTTGGACGCTAGTGGATTTAGCCGATCTGAACATGAAACAAACTTCCCTATCCTGTTACCCAATCCCACTGCTGACTCCTTGTTATAAAAAGAAATGGGAAGATTATGCACTGAGGCCCAGAGTTTGACTGAGGATGGATCATGTTCATCAATGGATAAATTAGGATCAAGAGCTGTCACAACCAGAAGCCTATTCTGGAAGTGCCACGGTCCAAAGTTCAGGACAAACTTAGCATCAGCTTCATTGGAGAACTCAAAAGTGAACCGGTTATTATCACTTTCATTAACCTTAAACTGAGACTTTGGTTTCCAAATGAGATTTAAAAACTTATAAAGGGCCTTACAGTTGATGGTTTTTGGATGCCAAAGCCTACCGAACAAAGCTTTGTTCAGTTCTTTAGGTTGGCTTCCTTCCAACAGAGCATTACCATCGACTATCTCGTTTTCTGCAGGATGAAGTCGAAGAAGATCGTAGCTAGCAGTGAGTAACTCCATCTCTGCTTCCTTCCTTTCACCTAGCCGGTACCAGTAGTTAAACGCAGCAAGAGAACTCGGCAAACAAGGCACCGCCAAAGAGATACCACTGTAAACCAAGAATCCCGACAAGATTGAAGTTTTGAAAGGAGATTCTTCGCAATTCTTCTTCTCATGAAAGGCCAGGGGAGCTTCCTTTCTCTCTCCAATAGCGGGGTTAATCTTGGCAAGAATTAGGAAAAATACACCCACAATCTCAGAGGGAAGGTGACGGGACATTTGGTGGTTGAGAACAGAAGCTCGAAGCTGTTCGACCTTACTTCTACCATAATTGCTAGGAGGGAGTTTGAGAGAGGCATTAAGGCTTGATTTGATTTTTGTACTATACTCAATAGGGTACTCGGAAAGACAGTCTAGGACAAGCAAAGGAAATATACCCTTAATACCCTTACGATAACAGAGAGAATAATCAGACCTTTGAGGGGAACTGAACAGCAGGGAAAAATCGCCTGCGAAATCGCCTGTACTAGCGCGATAAAAATTGGGAGAGAAGAGACTCATCGCTGCCCAATTCGCGACCACTAATTTGTTTCATTAAATAAACAGTGCAACGATTACTTAGGTTTTGAATTGTTTTTATTATATTAAATTTAATTAATTGTAACTATTAAATTATAAGTCCAAAATGTAAAAAAATTATACTATTGTTCATCTAACTTCAAACTCTTCAAAACATGACTAATAATCGGTATATTTTGTGAAATTTAAAATTTTGTATTAGTTTTATTTTGATGAAAACAATTTATATTAATTACATGTATATATATATCTCAATGAGACTTATGATTCATAACATCATTTTAGTGTATCATCGTAAACACAAAACATCATTTTAGTGTATCATAATATCAATTTTAATAAATCATAATATCAAAATTAATAAATCATATCTCCTACTAGTGTATCATAGCAAATATATAAGAATATAACTTTTTACACAATAATACAACACAAAATAATATATGGTATGTATGAAAAATACACGATTCACCATATAAGGTTTAAATTACATCATACAGCAATAATAATACACTACAAAACAATAATAATTTTTATAGATTCCGAAGTTTGTTATCTAATTCACCACTTATTAGTTAATGAATCATAATATCAATTTTAATGAATCTTAATATCAAAATTAATGAATCATATCTTCATTTTATTGTTTCATCACAAACATACAGAATAAAATTTTTTACTCAATAATACAACATAAAACAATATTTGGTATGTATAAAAAATACACGATTCACCATATAAGGATTAAAATACACCATATAACAATAATAATACATTACAAAACAATAATGATTTTATCGGTTTCAAAATTTGTTATCTAATTCACCACTTATTAGTTAATGATTCATAATATCAATTTTAATGAATCAAAATATCAAAACTAATGAATCATATTATGATTTTAGTGTATCATCGTATACATATAAAATAATTTTTTTTCAAAGTTGTCAAAACATATTCATAACTGGTCTTGTTTTGAAGAGTTGAATTTAGGGAACAATGATATAGTTTTGTTTTTCATTTTGCACTTATATATTAAAAGTTACAACCATTTAAAGTTAATACAAATTTGTTATCACCTCATATACCACATAGGCAGTCAGCAGCATGCTGACTGAACTGCCACATATGTACGCTGTAGCCAGCATTGTGCAGCTGGCTCGTAGCTAGGGGTGTCAAAATCGGGTTTCGGGTCGGGTTGAGCTCAACCCGAACCCGACCCGAACCCAGAGCGGGTTATATTTTTTCAACCCGAACCCACAGCGGGTTGACCTGAACCTGACCCGTTTTTTTAAAAAAATTTTTATTTTTAAAATTTAGCATTATACAATAAATAAATATAATATTATATTATTAATTATAATGTATTATATTTAATCATAAATTACTGATTAAATATTTATTTTAGTCATAAATAAATCATTAAACATTAATTTTAGTCATTAAATATAACATATTTTCTATTTTTTTATTAAATTTTTTCGGGTTACGGGTTGGCGGGTTCAACCCGAACCCGGAGCGGGTTTTAGTGACCCAACCCGAACCCGACCCGAAAATCTTTTCGGGTCAAAAATCTCATCCCGAACCCGGCTTTTTACGGGTTGGTTTCGAGTCGGGTTTCGGGTTCGGGTCAAGATTGACATCCCTACTCGTAGCATCTAATGTGCCTTTGCAGTCAGATAATATAATGTTTAGTCAATTTATTAATTACTATAGTGCCGAATTTATAGACAATTTTAAAAATATGCATTCAAACAAAATTTTAATTATTTAATTATAATATAAAGTATGTTATTATAACAACTTAAAAACTTAATAGAAAAATAAATTTAAAAAAGCATTAATTTAAATTACAGCAAAAATATCATTTAAATTTGGTTATTTTATTTAATTATTTTTCTCTTTTGTCCATCTAACATAAAAAATAACCAGCTCCTTTCGATGAGAACATTTTTGTGGTATTTTTTTAGCAGCCATAAATAGGTGGTGTTAACATTTTTGCCCGTTGACTATTCGATGAGAGTATTTCGACAAATTTGCTCCATTTATGTTGTCGCCTTTCGCGGCAGAGCATATATATATATATGCTCCTTGTTCGCCATTTAGCGTTGCAAAATTACCGCGCGTGAAGAGAAACAGAAGCGCAAAGTATGTATGCTCCTTGTTCGCCATTTAGCGTTACAAAATTACCGCGTGTGAAGAGAAACAGAAGCGCAAAGTATGTATGCTCCTTCTTCGCCTATTAGGATTGTAAAATTACCGTGAGTGAAGAGAATCAACCGAACCGTAGAGCATGTATGATCCTTATTCCCAGTTTTAGGGTTGCAAAATTACAGTGAGTGAAGAAAATCAATAGAAGCGCAGAGCATGTATGCTTCTTGTTCGCTGGTTAGGACTGTAAAATTATTGTAACTGAAGAGAATGGCAAAACTGGTCCAAAAAATTGCACTGTGCAACAACAGAGAAACAAGTAAACAGGTAATGTGCCCGGAAAATAGAAATACAAACTGTCTAGGACATAGGCAAGGTGAAAGGAATCAGATAGTGTTCATTGGAGGAACTAAACGATCCGAAGTGTGGATATATTCGAATGCGTAAGGAATTATCAAAGTTGATGGGGACGCATTAGATGGGGATGCTATCAAGGAACCGGAGGGATCTTTAATTTTCCTGAAACAAATGTATTTTCTGTTCTTGATTTTGTCCTCTATTTGTAAGCTTTCCGTTTGGGTTTTGTAAGCTGTGTAACACCTGGCAAGGTTAAATCCTATGCTGTAAAACCAGTCTACTGGTTAAAATTAGCTACTATTGTAGCCCCCTGATCAAAAAAAAGAGGTGCACAGCATGTTCCTTGTTTACCAGTTAGGCTTGTAAAATTATCATGAGTGAAGAGGATAAACAGTGTCACAGACGGAAATATATGTTCTGTCATATTAACCGTGGCGGCTGATGTGACATGCCTCAATTTTCTCCGCATCTTTACAGAGGGTGGCTTGCTGGTATGCTATGCACTTCTTCATAAGTTTATAAGTTTCGCACATTTTATTATTGTTAACTTGGACACCCATCAAGCTTTTATTACAATCATGTACCAAAACCAATCTCACTTTTGCTGCTGATATGTGGGAAATTCTTCCTTCATGGCTTAAAATTAAGAAATCAGCGCCATTGATGTAGGAGCTAGTATGGTGTTGATGTGTCATAAAATTCGCCAGACCAACTGGTATGAAGGATCTTGAGTGTCTGTGGCCAAGCACACGCTTGCAATGTTCTCACTTTCTGCAACTCTTTTCCTCTTTTAAAATATATTTGAATAAGGTCATGACGTTGCTGCATAAAATTATCGGTAATGATCATTCTTCATGATTGATTGATGGTTTGGTGTATTTTTTATTTACTCTATTTTCATTTTGTTTCTTTGTTATAGCTAATTTGTGGTCTCACTAGCCTTTAATAAAAAGGGTTGATATTGAACTTACGTTTATTTAATGATTTACCTACCTTTGGATTCTATAAGGAAACATGAATTGTGGATGTCTTTTGATAATGAGCTATGTAACACCCTGGATTTTACCTCAAAAGATAGCTTATGGAAAAATGAATCTAACGGCGTAAATGAAATCAAAAACGGACTTCAAACGAGTCCTAAAAGTGCGAAACAAAGTTGGTCCGAACTTGTGTCCACGCATCCAAAGTTCGGACACAAGCCGAAGAAAATATGCTGAGAAAATCCATTTGTCCGAACTTGTGTCTGGACATTGACGTTCCGACACAAGTCGAGAGTTGGGAGACTGAAAAGCGAAGACGTTCGAACTTGTGTCCGGACTTTGAAGTTCGGACACAAGTCGAGTTTCAAAATCCTGAAAATCCCTTACGCGCGTCCGAACATTGGTCCGAGCTTGCAAGCTCGGACGTAAGTCGAGACTTGCAAGTCGAACTCGTCCTCGCATACTGTCCGAACATTGAAGTCCGGACAGATGTTCGGACACGACTAAAACAGCGAAAACTATTTAAACTCTCGGGGCCTGTCCGAACATCGATGTCCGGACGGACGTTCGGACAAGTCCCGAACTGTGTTTTCAGAAACGCAACAGGAAGGCAACAAAAGCCAAAAACACCACAAATCCGATGTTAACAGTTAAATAAGTATATTAGTAGTATATATAACAGTAAACTCCATATGAACATCTTCAAAACATCACTTAGATTACTCATTAAGGATTCCCAAATCATTGAAAATGAATGCTTGAACATAATATCAAAAACATAACCTCAATTGCAGCGGAACCAAACCTTCCAGGGCATTACCGCCACACCCAATTCCCATGGGTGCTCAGGCTAATAACCGAATGAAAAATAATGTTAAACTTGTAGAATAAAATCACAACATAAACGCAGTAATAAAAACATAGAATCAATATTTTGAATTCTAAACAAAATAACTGAGAAGACGTCTCAAGTATCTCATCCTAATCTATGTGATTGCGCAATCCCGATCCCCAAACTCAGTCATCCATACCTGCGATCAGAAAACCATAGACAAAACACAGAAAGGATCGCACAAATCAGTTAAACTGGGTAAACTCTACCTCAATCAAGAGGGAGATAATTAGAGACTGACGGAGAGAGAGAGAGCAGAAAAATGTATCTAAAGATAACATGACTAATAGGACAAAACTCATCTCCAACTATCAGCTTCGGGTGGGGTAAAAGATGTGCTCTCTCCTCTCTCTCCTCCCTCTCGCCTAGCTACCACCCCCTCCTGCACCAGAACCACCAGCCATCCTCCATGCCAACAGCATCTCCATTAAACATTCCCCCATTGAAGCCTTCCCCGACAAACAGCCCACCCTCAACCCCTCCAAAACCATTTTTCACGTTTACTAGCACAGCATCCACAAATAGCCAGACTAATCCAAACTACATCCTATCTCTACATTACGACACACACGTTTCCAGTGGGAGCAGGCGCTGGAGGAGAAATGAGCACGGTGTTCGTGGATAACATCCACGACGACACCTCCTTGGGATCTCTATGGAGGATCTTCAATCCCTACGGCAAGATAATCAGTCTACACCGCCCGAAGAAACGTCGCATCGCAACCAATACAAGATACGTGTTCGTGGGTTTTGAGTTTAAGCAACAGGCTGAGCAAGCAATTAAAGAAGTGAACGGTTTATGGCTAGATGGGAAAAGGATTGCTACTCAATGGGCTAGACCAATAAAGAAACAAACACCTTCGTGGAGGAGGCCACCATCACCATCGCAGTCAAAGAACCATTACCAGCAGGCCTATGAGGACAATACCACTAACCCGTCGAGAAGAGACGAGCATGAACTCCCTACTCAGGACCGGAATATGGAGGAAGTAGTAAGAGGGCCGGTCCAGTTAGCACCGTCGGAGATCCTTATCCCTCGGCTGGACAAAAGCATCGTGATACGAACCAAGGGAAAGACATCAGTGGATCACGTCCGGGAAGCAATAAGGGTTACAACGACAGTAGAGCATGTAATAACCAAGTCGGGTTTCGAGTTCATCGCAATATTCCATAGCAAAGATGATCGTGATAAGTTCCTAAAGACAGGGAAGTGGCCCGATGGTGAATGGACGATTGAACCATGGCGTGATGACAAAA
Source organism: Limonium bicolor (assembly GCA_023374045.1). Lineage (NCBI taxonomy): Eukaryota > Viridiplantae > Streptophyta > Magnoliopsida > Caryophyllales > Plumbaginaceae > Limonium > Limonium bicolor. The sequence goes on from CM041780.1 coordinate 191,044,732, forward strand.
TAACCAATACAAGGGTGGCCAGTGTAGCAATTAGGGGCATCCCACCAGAGGCATGGGGTGAAACATCGGTAAGGAAAATTCTAGACACCTACGGCTCAGTCGTCACGATTGATACAAATATGCACTCATTACCAGCAAATCTGGAGGTATTTGCAACCATTGAAACGGGTACGTTCAAAATTCTGAATGAGGAGCTTGAGGTCATCTTTGATAGCAAGCCCACTCTGGTGGGTGTTGTTGAAGTGTGGAGTGAGGAACTGGGTAGTAGAAGGTCGGAAAATAGTCGACCGGAGAAGGAAGAGGCCGGCGACCAGTGGGGAGTTACACGCTGGGTCAGGGAGACAAGTCCCAGTACGGCTGACGTGGGCTATGTGGAAGATGGGGTTGATGCGATGAGTGGGGCTGACGTGGAGGCCTTGGCAAGTAAGGGTGTGGTAACCGTCATGTGCGCCCACACCAAGACAGTGGACTCTACATGCGATGAAGCTTTTAATACAGTGGATGGGTCGATAATGGTAGTTTACGAAGAAAATGGGAAGAGGATTAAAATACTCCCAGAAAAGGGGCACACCGCATGGAGCTCTAAATATAATAGTAATTATGGTGTGCTCGAGATAACATATAACAATTACAATCATTATCTTAATCGACAAGTGAAGGGGCTGCACTGGAATGAAAAGGTGCTTAGTGAATTTAATATTGGAAAAGCGTATGGCTATTCCACGGGAATGATGGATATCTGCATGGGAGATGAGACATACTCCACGACATCTGATCCACCCCGTATTTGTATGCAAGAAATGGAGAACGGGGCCCAAGGTTCCCCCTCTGTATGCTTGGGTTTTTTAAATGTACCCAATAACGGATCCCCCACCCCAGTGATCGCCGAGACTCTGGAGGAGATTAGCTTGAATGTGCTCCTGACCCCGGAAAAAGCACTAGATCAACCAACACATAAACCTTTGCACCAAAGCAGAAAAGGTAACAATAAAAAGCAAACAATCTCTGAGGTTAGAAAGTGTTTCAAGTATGGCCAAAGACTAAGAATTATCACACCTTTTCCTGCCAAGTCTCTAGCAAATATTGATAGAATCTTGAAAAGTCAACATCAGGCCAGAAAGGGATGCAAAATTGGCCCAAAGAACTGCACTACGCAACGGCAGAAGAATAGATAAAGCAGTGAAATGGGCCCGGAAACAAGAAACGTAAATTCGAGGGCTTTGGAAACGATCGTGAGAAGGTGAAAGGAAACAGACGATTATCAATGGAGGAACTTGATGTTCTGAAGTGATAAGCTAATCGAATGCTAAAGGAAGTCTCAAAGTCTGTTGGGCCACTTAATCTGCGAACCAGAAGGAATTTCAATATCTTCGAAATGATCGAAATCTTTTGATCTTGACTTTTATTTTTACGCTTTTCGGATTGTTAGTGTTTGGGTTTTATATGCTGTTTGTTTGGCACCCTGGCAAGGAGAAATCCTATGCTGTAAAACCAGATTACTGGTTAAATTATGCTACATATGTAGCCCACTGATCAAAAAAAAAATATGTAAAATACATTTTGAAATTCGTTTTGCATTTTATGAAACAGTCGAGAAGGAAATGACCAGTTTAATAATCTTTCCAAACCACATTAGTCAACAGTTCAGTAGGGAGTTTTCGACAGGAACCAATACATACCCAACACGGGATCACCTATGGGATCCCAAACAAAAATACAAGGACAGTCACCTACGGGACCGTCAACCAACCACCTCACCCTAAGTCCTTAAGTGTGCACACCCCCTATGAAACAACGGTAACATAGAGTAGATCGAAGGGCTTAACTGCAACAATGTGTGCAGCGTAAATCAGAATAATGGGGAACACCTGTGGGTTCCCAAACAAATAACAATCCTGCGAAATACTCCCAAAATTCCATATTCGAAACACCATCAAAACAATCCAGTTCCTCCATTTCCAATACGCGGGAAATAATCCCAATTTCCAAAAACACAGCTAAGAAACAATAAAAAACACAACCAAAGCCTTTTCCTCTGGTTTACAAAACATCAACCAATTAGACTTGAGCATAGAATTTACCTTATCACACAATCCACCTCACGAAATCACTTCTCAGGATTATTGGAAGCACCCGGTGATGCAAACGGAGTCTAGATAATAATTAACCACAATCAGTGTCTACCAAAACAACGAAAAAAGTAATTACGCTATCTAGGTAGAACACATTACCCAACGATTCTCTAACTGGCACCAGGGAAGTGATTTGACCACGTCGGAAAATAGCGTGAATTCACAGGGGTTGAAGGAAGAAGAAGCGTGAATATGTTAGTGGAGTATAAGCGTAGAATAATGGCGTGAATTTTGAGAGCCTAGAAGTGGATGAGCGTAACGGCAGCACGATGTGGATGAAGAGAAGTGGAGGAAATTAGTGTTTTAAATATAAACAATTTGTATAATAAAAGAGATTTTACTAATTTAGTAATTAAAGTCTCATATTAAAGGAAGAAAAAAAAATATATTCATTAGCTAAAGAAGAGTCCTAACAATTAATATCTTAAATATTTTAAGGAGGTTGAAATTGTTAACGTTGGGAGAAATCAGCAGAACAATCGTGATGGTTAGCAAAAACTCTTTTAGGAAAAATAAATTAATAACCCTCAATTCAAAATAATAGGAGAATGTGGGTTTAACGTTTTAACAGGATAAGGATGAAAATAAAATATCTAGGAAATCAATTTGTTAAACATTTATTTGTAATTGGAAGATATTGAGATAAAATAAGTTAAATAAAGCACAATAACAAGTTCAGCAAGGGGGGTTTGTTATTACGTTGAGGAGAATTCTAGAAGTCTAATAATGACAAAATCAAGAGAAGGATATATTATTAATTTAAAGGAATCAAAAGGGATTTGAACTCTTGTAATTAAAGATAATTCATTAATAGAAAGTAAAATCGAATTCGAACTCTAGAAATTAAATCAATTTAAAAAAAGTATTCTAGGATTGAATTTAAGAAGCGTAGAATCGTCGTTGGAAGGTCGAAGCAATACATGGATAATAATATTGATAACAATATTAATGAGTAGGGAATTGGTGGATAATCATAAACGTTTATGTAATTATTTTATAACCGTTTAGGAAAGTGAAGGATTTGATATAAGGAATTAGCTTATCTTCCCTAGACCACTAATAGTATTACTACGAACTCATCCCTTCGTACTATATCTTATATTATTCCTAACTTGGAATTTTGTGGGTATTTCAAGCTATCCCAAGAAATCATGCATGTTTGAGGTTTGATCTAGCTTATTTTCTTGAATTTGGATAAGCTTTACCGACAAAATGTCATCAGAAGACTAAAGCTGATATACAACTTTCTGCCTATCCTTTTTCTTTTGTTTCAACAGGATAAGTTACAAAGATCTCTAATATCTCTACATCTATTTTGAAGACACTTATAAGTGAAGGAATTAATTTTCCACATTTTATTTGTGTATAAAATTTGAACTTAAAAGTGTGGGCATACTACAATTATGTAGTAGTGACTCTACAAGAGAAAAAAGATGAGGCGAGCCCAAATTCTGGAAGAGATTGCAATTGATTAAAAATATTGAATTTATAGAGCAGTGTACTATTTATATATTTGAGTGATTTCGATTTCTTGTACAAAGATTTCCAATTGATGTAAAAGTTGAATTTATAGACGTATATACATTACTAAAAATGTACTAAGATATAACTTATGCAGCTGATATGTGAGAGATTCTTCCTTCTTGGCTTAAAATTAAGAAATCAGGGCCATTGATGTAGGAGCTAGTATGGTGTTGGTGTTGTAAAATTCACCCCACCAACTGGTGTGAAGGATCTTGAGTGTCTGTGGCCAAGTACATTTGCTTGCAACGTTCTCACCTTTTGCAACTCTTTTCCTTCTAGAAAATATATTTGAACTGGGTCATGAGGTTGCTGCATAAAATTGTCGGTTATAATCATTCTTCATGATTGATTGTTGATTTGGTGTTTTAAATGATTTACCCTGTTTGCATTTTGTTTCTTTGTTATAGCTGAATTTAGTCTCATTGGCGTTTAATAAAAATGGTTTGATATTGGACTTATGTTTATTTGGTATACGACATTTTGCCTATCCTTATTCTTTTGTTTCAACAGGATAAACTACATGCTCTACAAGAGAAAAAACATGAGTCAAGCCCAACTTCTGGAAGAGATTCAAAGTTGAATTTATAGACCATGTACTAGTTATACATTTGATGTGATTTCAAAAACAACAAGTTGATGTAAAAGTTGAATTTATAGATGTACATACATTACTAAAAATGTAATAAGATATATATGTATTGAGTAAATCAATAAAACATTTGAAGCACATAAGTCTGTTTGGTGACTTGTTCTCAAGCAGCTTCTCTAATAAATTTTCTTCTTCACTATATTACACTAAAAGATGGTATTTAGCAATTGTCAACAAAAGGACCTAATATGACAAACCTGACAGTTTTAAAAGAAATGCAACAACCTTCAATCAGCGTGGATAATGACTTGTTATGAACATAGATACGATACTGATACGTGGAAGCACACAAGTCATCACCTTGGAAGTTTGAAAATAGATGAATAGAAAAATCAGTCCCAAAAACAACAAACCTAACTCCATATGTACCCTTAAACCAAGCCCAGACAATTGATACATTAAAACGTATCATCTTCCATCGCCGAACTCGAAAGCTGTGGATGTCTTCACTCCTCCACACTTTCTGGATAATTTGGAATGCCCGGAATCAGCTAATCTTTGAAAACACTCCACCAAACTGGTCTTCAGCAGCGGATTTGGTGAAGCGACTATCATTGGAATGGAGCCAGAACACGTTGATCTGCAGCCACTCGAGCATTCCACTAGCTTCACTGGAGAACCTTTTCAACTTACTTACCTGTTAACTTTGTGCAACTTCTTGTTTTGGCGCTTTTTTGTTTTAGTTCTTACTATGTAACTCTTTTGTCTGTAAGCGAGAAAGGCCTGGCCTAAGTATCGCTATTTTCAACTGGTTATCCAGTCCTTTATCAAAAAAAAAACGTATCATCTTCCATCCACTTCAAGAACTTGATCTTAGCATTGTGAGATGGTCGGGAAAAACCAGCAACATCGTCAATGATAGTAAGCTTCTTACTTTTACCAATGCAAGTGCAACAATGAAACTTGATAGACATTAACTCAAGCAGGGGAGACCGACCGAGTAATAGCTGGATTAGGTCCATCTCACATTTCAAGCCACATACTCCAAAGATATTAACTGTACGGAGATTATCAAAGTCAAGATTTTCCATACTCTTGACAACTGACAGACATTCAGGGTTATTAGCTTCAGGATAGTGCGGCATCTGCATGTACATAAAACTTGTGCTGTAAGAAGAGACAGATTGTGGCATTACAGCAATAAATAAGCAAAGCATTAACATAGCAAGAATCATATACCTTGATGTCAAGTTGCTTCAAGTTAGGAGAGCTAGCACAGAGGCGGGAGATACACTTAAGGTCGTCATTATCATGCACGCAAAAATCATAAAATGACAATCTGTTCATCTGACCAAACCTTGGAAAATCATTGCACTGAGCTAAAACCTTCAATAAAAGCAATAAACAACAAATTAAAAAAAAATCATGCACTGACACAAACTTTTTTTTAAAAAAAAACCAGGTTTATTAAAATTTGTTTACCTTATAAGTATATGCTCCCAATGTAAGATGCTTAAGGTTAGTCATGTGGTAAAGAACTGTGAAGTCTATTGATGATATATTAGACCCAGTATAGAACAATTTGAGTATATCCATAGTTTGACCACTGCGTAGAGAGATGGACTTGAACTCCCCATTCAAGGACAAAGAACGAAGCTTTGAAGAGGGAATATTAAGAGCTCGATCACGGTAAATGAAGTTATCTAGCTCAACTACCTCTAGAAGCGGACAACTTGATATTAAATTGGAGACTATATCACCTTGAGCTGATAAAAATTTCCGACCATTCCTTTCCGATGGACGTAGAAAGGGAAGCTCAAGTCTCAGATGTTTAAGACCTACAGCAAAGAAGAGGGGTAACTCATTCCTCAAAACAGATATTGAGCAGGAAAATGATAACCTGGCATCAAGCAATGATCAATAATTGGTATAAGCAAGGAGAACTCACCAAGACAACCAATGTGCTGCACCAGCAGACTATTTATGATTTCCGGATAGTTAATGTTGGTCCTGTTGGACCTTGGCTTCTTCTGAATTGGCATTTTGGTAAAAAAGAAGTCGTAGAATCTTCCATCTATCAGTAATGATGGAATTTCAGTCCATCGGTGTCTCCAACTGCGGGACAAGATGCTGGTCCTTACTTGGTCAGGCAGGGGTAACTTTTCAAGGATATATTCAATCAGGACATCGGGAAGGTCACTGATTCTATCCATAAGTTCGAGATAATATGATGGGGCTCAAAAAACCTAAACGGAAGGTTAAAAACGAGGAGGAAGACACAGCTTTTGTGGATGGAGTGATGGCTAATGGAAGCAGAAAATACGAAGAAATCTGATGCCTTTTTTAGCACAAAGGAATCGAGAACAACATTGCAAGGAAACAGAAGACTGGGAGATTTCAAAAGTACAGAGAAGTGTAAAAAGGTTTGCGAGGAGGAGGAAGCAATCTAGGGGGACGAGAGTTTGAGATGATACGCTAGGTTAATTTAGTTTGGGAAAAAACCTGATCGGTTGGGTTCAAAGGCTTCAGTACGTTTATCTCGAATAAATAATCTATCCCGAATTAAAAAACAATAATATCTATCCCAAACGTCATAAAATCTGAGTCTTCCGTTAAACTAGTTGCGTCCCGTTTGTTAATACTCCCTCCGTCCAGAATTGACTTTCTTGTTTACTATTTGGACATGTCGTTTGACTTCAATATTTAACATATAAGAAAAATAATTTTTAAAATTTAAGTTTTGCATATGATTCCTTACATGATAAACTATGCATTATAAATTTTAGATTTATAAAATTATTTTATCTTATATGCTTAATATTGAAGTGGAAAAACGTGCCATAAAGCAAACAAGAAAGTCAATTCTGGACGGAGGGAGTATAAATTTAGGGGCGGTTATTTAGTCAGTTTTTTCTATATTGACGAATGGGTAAGAGAATAGATAACCAAAACACTCTATCCTCTACTATTCCCTTTTCCACTATACTTTGACCGGTGATATATGACTATTAACTGATTATTAATAACTATTGACCGGTACCAGTGAATATTGACCGGAAATTAATGATTGTTGACCGGCAGCTGGTAACCGTTAACCATTGATCTACAGGTGTTGACCGTTATTTATTTACTTTCTCAACTCAAACAAACAACCAGAAAAATAAAAAGAATTCTTTTCAAATCCTCTTCATTCCCTTTTCCAATTTCATTCTATTTCCCGCTTGAAACAAACGTCGCTTAATTTTTATAATATAATATATACTAACAATTGGATAACTTTTAAAAATCGAATGTCACCTAATCCAGGTCGATAAATTAGAAATCAGTTTAACTTGTTACATGTCGGTTTATTAAAGCCGTATTAATAGCCCAAGTGAAAGCTAATCTGTTTCACTAAATAGACAGTTCTAACGATTACTTAGGTTTTGCAGTCTCATAATATAATGTGTAGTCAATTTATTAATTAATGTAATTGCAAATTTATAGACAAATTTAAAAATATACATTCAAAAATAAAATAAACGTTTAATAAAGTTTCAAAAAAAAATTATGAAAACAAATTCAAACTAGTTACACCTATTACTAAAATTTAACTTAAAAAGATTTTTAATTATAATATAAAGTATCCTATTTTAACAACTTAAATACTGAATAGAAAAATAAATTTATAAAGCAGAAATTAAATTACAGTATTTCTTTCGTAAAAAGACTATTTATTTTTCTCTTTTGCCTATATAATATAACGGTTTCGGTGAGAACATTTTTGTAGCTGGTATAAATGGGTGGTGTTGGCATTTTTGCCCCTTAGTATTAGTGGGAATATTTTGACAAATCGCCTCATTTATGTTGTCGTCTTCATGTGCAGAGCATCTATGTTCCTTGTTCGCCAATTTGTTTTGCAAATCGGTTAAGCAAAGACCTAGAAACAAAACCGTTGGACGTACCGACCGTCACAGCAGGTGAACCCCACCGCAACAAAGGCGGAAAGACAGTTATAACGTTATAAGGACCAATACATAGAAAATGCAAAGTCATACAATGAAGGAGTAATCGTACAACACTAAGTGTGAAGGCGGGATTTCAGAAAGAATAATTAGGAATCAGTGACTACAGTAGCACTGAATACGAAACATAGGTATGGTATATACCTCAAGTGTGGAAACAACAGAGGCACTACATATTAGGTAGTAGCTCGACCTCAACCGACAGTAAGTCGGAAGAATCAACAAAGATATGTACCTGTATACACAATGAATTACCAGAAAACTGGATAGAAAATCTATAACTCATCGAATTCGCACACGGTAGGAGATACCACGCGTCGATCGAGAAACCGTTATTCCCAAAATAAAGGGATAAATGGGAGATGTACAGTACATTAAGAATATAAAAAAAAAGTGGGCGAACGGAGCCCTAAAAATTATAAGGGTCGTGCAGCAGAAGCTAGTGGGCCATAATCCTAAAGTTTAATACACATAGTGAATACGATAAATGGCTAATAATCTATGCCTAAGAAGCCTGACAGGTCCGAACCGAAACCGGTTATGAGTTAAACGAACTCCAATGAGAATTCTGGATTCAAGGACTAAACCGTCAATATGGTTAAGATCCTCTGACTGGAACACATTGTATAATAAACCGTGTGGAGGTTAAAACACTTCACGATGACAGAACATTTTAAACCAATGATAAGTAATAACACATGGTCGATTACGCGGGCGTAATCCCTTTTAAGGGGGGTAGAGCGCAAAAACGCTTAGCAAATGTTTACATACAAGTGTACGTAACGGTGTTGTGCATAGCACAAAATAATCTGTTACGATGTTGTGTATAGCACAAAACACTTTATTCTGATGATTGGTGCGTATGGTACATGAACATACGTATTCATTCATGGTTTAATTATGGAAATTGCGCACAGAAGATGCGAATACCATTGTTATAAGTGTACCTACCTTGTTAACATTGGTGGGAGAGTACAAGTGTAAGGGAGTAGGGAAACTCCCGGGGAACTAAAACCCCGATGATGTATGTTTATTTGACACCAAATATAGTATTGTGCATTCTAATTTTGGAAAAAAAAATGTATATATATATAGTATTGTGATGTATGAGTGGTATGGAACGGATATAGAACCTAGTGAGAATTAAATTCCCCAGATAAGTTGAATATAGGCAAACTGAAAATAATTGATGGACAGAGTTCATCCTTTGGAGATGTATTGCTTTGTGATTATGATTATAAAGATTAAAAAGATAGAAAATGGTAAATGTCTGAATTAGTTGCTGGTTGAAATTGAGGTGGGAGGTGAAACTTGATTCTCGGGGATCGAGGGAAACCAAACACAAATTGGGGTGGAGAGATAGTTCAACACTGATGCTGATCACATCAGGGTCGGATGACTCTTGAAGCTCCCTATAAGTGGTCACAAGTAATCACGTTAAGAATAATGCAATTAGCATAATTTGGATTTGGAGTTGTATTGCGTTTTCAAATAGAATTTTCAATTGGTACTTTCAAATTTTCAATTGGTATTTTCTAGACTTCAATTAATATTTCCAAGATTCTCAAATGGTATTTTCAAATGAAGGATTTTCTTTTACTTGACCTTGTAAAAAGGATTTTCAAATGGTATTTTCCAATAAAGGATTTCGTTCTACTTAACCTCGTAAAGAGTATTTTGTATTACTTGCTCACGAGCTGAGGACGTATGAGCCTTTGTCTTCGGACCGGTGACATGAGAAGTATATGTTAAAATGTATGTGATTGTTTTGATATTCCAAAGGACCGGGGACCAGAAGGTGTCCATCGCGACCGGTATCTGCGGGATCACAGTGTATATGTACTCGACAGGGGACTCGAGCACTGTGATGTCCTATAGTCTTTAGACCGAGCCCATTAAGAGATGTAAAAGGTATTTCTGATTGTTATACATGCTAAGACATGTTGTGTGATATGTGTGGTATATGTTATCCAGACCTATGAGTCTGAAGGTTGATGTGTTGTCCAGACCTTGGGTCTGAAGGTTTATGTCAAGTGTAATTGATATGTGAGAACTATGTTGTAAATTAATCCCGGTATCCTAAATAAATGATGCATGGGAATTGTGGAACTTTGAGGACAAAGTTCTTTTAAAGGGGGTAGATTGAAATACCCCAAACCTTTATGTGTTAATTAATTATGTAATTATGATTTCCTAAGGCTAATTAAGTCCTTAAGAACATTGGTGATGAAAGAAAAACCAAAGATAAAGGAAAACGCGTAAAAGTCACAAAATGCAAAAACACGTATTTAATTATCTTAGGAGGTATATAACCTTAACTAGGGTTATAAATATATTCGTATACCCTAATTACACACTAAGAACATGTGGGAAAAATTCTCGAAGAAAACAGACCCAAATAAGGCGTTGAAACGCTAACGAAGTCTTAAAGCGCGTTTTTCGAGGAAACCCGAAAATGTGACTTTAAACAGTCAAATGACCCCGTAAAAATTATGGTTGATCATATAACTATTATTAAACATTAATGGGAGCTTAAGAATTATTAAAATTAATAAAACGAGAAAAATCTGGAAAACGGGCCCGGATTAGTGAATAGTGTAAAAACGGGAACTTATGGGATTGTAATAAGAGTAAAATACCCCCCCCCCCCTTCATTGTAAAGAGAAATTTGAACTCTCCTCCTCTTGTTGCCCACGTTTTTGTCCCCCTCTCCTATACATATATATGCTACTTTATTCACAAAAGTACAAAAGTAAAAAGGTGAAAAAGTGGAAAGAGAATAAAACTACACACTCTCTCTCTTCCCTCTCATTTTTCTTTCTTTCTCAACTGTAACCCACACCCTCTCTCTGCTGAGCTCTCCTCCCTTCTTCTACCTTACGCCATTGAAACTCCTCCCATGGCTTCTCAATTTTCTTTAACTTGCCCAAGCTCCTACAAAGCTCCAAATGCAAAATAAATCACATATTTGAGTTCCCCTCATCAAGAGCTACATTACTCTCTTTTCAAAATCCCAAAATGATGAAGTTGACCTCCATGGGTTTTGGGCATTTGAAGAATAAACTACATTTTCTTGAAGCTTGGAGCCTCCTCTTTCGATTAAGGTAAAAATATCCATGAAAAACTCATGTTTCATCCATTCTCTACCTTGGCCGATTTTAGCCTCTAATGGAGCCTTGTTTTTCTCCTTGTATGAGCATTGTTCCAATCCGTAAAGCTTAGTGGGAGTTCTTCCTTGATTCATGAGCAAAAACCCACCCTAGGGTTTTAAAGGTAATCCCTCAATTTTGAGTTTTAAACCCTCATTTGTAATCTTGAGTGGTTAATGGATCTAAGTGTGGTACTTAGCTTTTAATGCCCCACTTAAAATGTTGGTCTAGAGTTTGGACCATGGTGTTGCCCATGATCAAAAATCAAGGAAAAGGAAAGAGGAGCAAGAAGAGAAGTGAAAAGAGAGAAGGCTTGTGAATATAAGGTAAATAATCTACCTTGGAGCCTAACTTAATGTTTTTAGAATTTTGGGATGGGAAGTAATTGAATGAACCCAAAATTGTATTAAATATGTACTTGGTGGTAGTTGAGAGAACTGTGAATTAATGCTTGATTTAAGGGCCTTGGAGCCAAGTGTGTTGTGATTTATGCATTATGGTGTATGTGGAGAATTGATGAGTTTGAATGAGATTGTGTGTTGTTAGTGCCCAAAATTGGGTATGACTAGTTTGAACGGTTTTAGGAAGTGAAAAAAATTGCATTTGGGCATGCTAAGAATGTAGGTGAGTTATAGCGAAATTTCGGTAGGAATTGAGAGGTTTGGGTGGTTTTTAAGAGTTGGAGAACCTAAGTGTTAAATAGGTGTATAGAGAGACCAATTGGAGTGATAAATCACCCTAGGATGATTGTAGAGGAAGTATATGAAAGTGCACAAAATCTGTAGCATAAATGGTGTTTCGGTGTTTAGAATTCCTAGGAAAGTATTAGTGTGCATGACTTTGTAATGGAGGATAGATTTGGGAGCTAATGATGCAATTGCCTTGGAATAATTTGGAATGGTCATATGGGTTAAGGATGAGGGAAATCTGTCAAGTGAAGTGCTAGAAATACACTAGTGTTTATAATGTGCAAGAAGGAGATGTGTGGATTTATCTAATTGAGCAAGAATTAAGCAATGGTTTGATCAATGATTAAGGAATGTTTAAGAAGTGTTTAAGGTGGTTTAACATGTTTATAAACTTGAGGAAAGATTAGGAGATTATTAGGTGTGGATTAAGGTGGGAATTGGAGTTGAAAAATGTAGTTTTAGTAGCTTTTTAGCAGGGTCCGGGACCTAGCCCTTGTATAAGGTCCCGGACCAAGCTTAAAAACAAGCCGAAAGTTGAGACAGCAGGTGGTCCGGGACCTAGGTTCAGGACCAAGTCCCGGACCATAAGTAAAAATGAGCCGAGAGTGTGTTTCAGTGTTGGTCCGGGACCTTGGGTCCGAACCAAGTCCCGGACCAGACCAAAGATTGTCCAAAATGTGTTTTAAAGGCTTCTAAAGATGGGGGATTGATGGGTAATGGTTTTAGATGTTGTTAAGGCCTTGTTTGGTGACTTTTAAAGGTCCTAAGAAGCATAAACAAGTGTTAGAAATGAGTGAGAAGTAAGGACTTAAATTGACAAGAGTAAAACTAAGTATAACGGGGCAACAGGTTAAGTACGGGAGTGATAGTAGCTTACATACTGTATAATCATGATGTTAATAAAACGTTTGAAATAATACCAGTTGTTCGGAAACTACCTGAGGAGCGTGAGGTGACACGTTAAGAGTAAATCCTCGGGGACACGGTAGAGTAACCCATGGTGTAAGGTATGGTTTTCTTGCAACCTGTGTCCTACCGGGTTACACCGGCTTGTATGCCAATGTGTTTTTCTGAATGTTTGCCACCTTATAAGATAAAAGCACGTAATGAGTTTACAATAATTCATTTATGTGGCGTAATTAGTTCTGTAACCGTTTAGCCTCGAATATGTGTTAAACTGTAGCTAAGCGACTCTAGGATCACATAAGAGATCGGTATTCAGACTTAACGTCCCAACCTACGGGAACGTTCTAACTACGGCTATCAGTGCGTTAGTTGTATTAGGTGGTTGTGTGTATGATGTGTGTTGCCCTTTTGAGTAGGTCGTTATTTAACGGTTGTTGTTGTTCATGTATGTCGAATGGTATGTTACCTCCCTTGTGTGTTTAACTAAGTTGTAACACCATGTGGTGGCATGATGTGATAAATTCCATAAGGGAACTTCTAACTAACGTATAATTGGGGGGTGAGGAATCCGGGTGTCCGGTCGCGCGCGTATGTATGGGGGTTGATATCTATATCTGGTTCAACTCTCTCCCTTGTTCGGCTGTTTTCCTTCTTGGAAGCCAATCTCCCACGAGCCAATAGCTGGCTCTCCTACCTTGACTATTATTAGGGGCTAGGGGGATATGTGTATGGTGTGTTCGGGTTCATATTAGGACCGACACATCTAAGTAAATAAATTGTGTAGGGTGTGATCGGGCCTATATTATGGCCGACACATCTAGGTAAAGTAAATGTGTATGGTGTGTTCGGACCTATATTTTATCTGACACATCTTAAGTAAAGTGTAAGTTCTCTAAGAAGAATAGTATTATGTTGTGTATATGTTATTACGTGAAGTGTGTTGTTATGTTGGGTACGTTGATCACCGAAATCAACCCCATATTAATGTAAGAAGTAATTAGTTGTAATCCGATCAAATGGGTAAGTGTTGTCGAATAAGAATTTAGTTCCACTAAGGTAGAAACCCTCAAGGGTCAAGGAACACAATAATTTGATCTAACAAGTGTTGATGTGTTAACCTTCTTGGTTGTATCCTATTGATTGGATATGTGTGACTTATAAGCATGATATGTGTTTATAGTATTTCTTGCATGCTCTAAATAAAATCAACTTCATGCTCACACGACAATTAGTTGTGCGTGGCCCGGTAGTATGCGGGCTGCACGATTACCATACCAGTAAAGGTGCTGAGCCCCTTTGGGGCCACCCTTGTTCTTTTCAGGTACAAAGGAGCTGACAGCCGTTCGAGAGTAGTACGGGGTAGCTGGTTATGCATGGGTAGTTATTTAGTTACTTATGCATTTGTAAGTTTAGTAAGACCGAAACTGTTGTCGGCATTAGTTTGTAAATACTCGGTACAGTTGGAATGTAACTGTAATAGTTGGTCAGAAATGGAACGGTATTGTAATGTGTCAGTGCTCGGGAATCTGGTCCATCAGACCGATACAATGTGTAAGTATTAGCCTTGTTAGCCACGTGGGTGGCTAACGGCGTGTAACACCAATGATTAAGTTAAATGTTGAGTTTTAATTCCGCTGCAATCGTTTGTTAAGTGTTGTGTTACTAGTTGGGGTGTTACATGTGCTAACCAACCATGTGTGTTTGCGTGGTCTAACTTAATGTTGTAGACCGACTCATAGATGAGTAATGCGTGGTTAGTGACTCGTAGTGAGAGTCGATACACAAATAATTAAACGTGGAGAAACCCGTAAGAAACTCAATTTAGAGAACAACGATAATGCAACCTTATGAACTCACTAGAACGTGAGAGGGATGCATGGGACTTGTAAACTCCCGTTAACACTTAGAGGACCGAAACGAAACAATCCACAAATAATTAATAGTGGAAAGTAGTAAAGAACCTCTATTAAGAGAACAAAGATAGTTCAAAGATATGAACTCATGAGAAAAGTAAAAAGAGATACAAGGGACCACCAAACTCCCTTTATAAGATAGTTGACCTCCTAAATGAGGATTCGACCCGGTATGAGGAAATGACCCGAATGTATAGATATTCGAAAAGTTGGGGAAACCCTTAAATCTGAGAATACAAGATTTTGAGAAAATTCCCGAAGTCATTAGATGACATCGAGAGTGATGCTTCTAGACTAATATACGTAGATATGTTATGACTCCGAGAGAGGAGTATTTGGGAATGTGAGTAGTCCGGTAGAGATACGGACGTTTGTGCAAGTAAGGAACTAAGATAGTAGTTCCGGTAGCTAGTTGAACCTTCCCACCATGCTAGACCCAGTGTAGGGTCGAAACCGGGGAAGTAAGACTAGTAACGTTTAAGCCCGGTGGTGAGTCTTGTGTATGACTCTGCCCGGAGGTCATGTGTATTGACTGAAGAATTGTGTGAGTAAGGAATAATTGAGAAGGTATGATTGAGACCGTAGTGTCTAAAGAATTAAGAGAACAAGTAAAGTATCCGAGGAGAATGGATAAGACATTGAATATTAAGAATGGGGCTTATTGATGAAAAACCCTCAAGGCCTCCAAGCGAGTGACTAGACTACATAAATACTCGATCAAGTTAAAATATAAGTAGATATTCAATTATAGCCTATTTTTATTATTCTTCATTAATATTTAGTTACAATTAATTTATAGTATATATACATATTAATTATAAATAAACCAGTTATTATGAGCAAATATTAGATGTAATATATATTAAAAAAAATATTTATGCAGTATATAATATTATCTAATATAAAAAACAAATATATTAATACTTAGAATAGGGTTATTTTAATTTTAAATGGAATTAATAATACCACTGAAATTTTGAAAACAATTCTTACAAATATTTAAACAATTGACTATAAGAGAATATATATTTCTTAATGAAATCCAAAAACGTAAATTTAAATTTAATACTGGATATGCCAAGAAATAAAAAATATAGTATATTAGCATGTAAAATTATTCTTTTATTATTAAGCACGGTGTAAAATCTATTATAACTTTGATATATAGTTAAAACCTAATAGTTCGTTGAAATAATTTTATAATTAATTATTACTTAACAAGTGCAACACTTATAATTAGTCATTGTGAAATATACTACAAATATTTTGTACTAATTTTAATAAAATTAAAAGTTTACATTGTAATTTTATTAGTTTGTTCTGTTCCTTGTAGAATGTTTTTATTGAGGTCTTCCTTTTTTAGGCCCAAGTGAGGATGTCATTCCCACTCTCTTCAAAAGCACTGCTTAACAAAAGCGTGAACACGTCAGTTAGAGATTGTCTATTCTCCCAGGTTAGTGAGGTTGGTGTATTTCTGTATGAACAACTGTGGATTGGATTCTATAGTTGTAATGAGTAGTTTCTCATATGCTATATTTGTTGTGATTAACTATTTGTTTATTCTACACAGTGATCAGTACGATTTGAGGGAGTGAAAGTTGTGGTATTAGGTGATGCTTGGGTTGCTGCTGTGACATGCCTTAATTTTCTCCGCATCTGTACAGAGGGTGGCTTGCAGGTGTGCTATGCACTTTTTCACAATTTTATAAGTTTCATAAATTTTATTATTGTTAACTTTGACACCTATCAACCTTTTATTGCAATATGTACCTTAATATATATATAACTTATGCAACTGATATTCAGGAGATTCTTCCTTCTTGGCTTAAAATTAAGAAATCAGGGCCAATGATGTAGGAGCTAGTATTCACCCGACCAACTGTTGTGATGGATCTTGAGTGTCTGTGGCCAAGTACGTTTGCTTGCAACATTCTCACCTTTTGCAACTCTTTTCATTTTAGAAAATATATTTGAACAAGTTGCTGTGTAAAACTATCGGTTATGATCATTGTCGATTTGGTTATTTTAATGATTTACTCTGTTTGCATTTTGTTTCTATGCTATAGCTGAATTTTAGTCTCATTGGTGTTTAATAAAAATGGTTTGATATTGGTCTAGCTTATTTTCTTGATTTCTGATAAGTTTTAGCAACAAAATGTCATCAGACGACTTAGGCTGATATACGACATTCTGCCTATCCTTATTCTTTTTGTTTCAACAGGATAAATTACAACAAAAATGAGTCATCACCTTGGAAGTTTGAAATTAGAAGAATAGAAAAATCAGTCCCAAAAACAACAAAAATGAGTCATCACCAATGCCAAACAATGGATACATTAAAACGTATCATCTTCGATCCATTCCAAGAACTTGATCTTAGCATCGTGAGATTGTCGGAAGAAACCAGCAACATTGTCAATGATAGTAAGCTTCTTAGTTTTACCAACGCAACACTGAAACTTGATAGACATTAACTCAAGCAGGGGAGACCGGCCGAGTAATAGCTGAATTAGGCCCATCTGAATTTTCAAGCCACATGCTCCAAAGATATTAACTGTACGGAGATTATCAAAGTCAAGATTTTCCTTACTCTTGACAACTGACAAACATTCAAGGATATTAGCTTCAGGATGGTGCATCATCTGCATGTACATAAACCTTGTGCTATAAGAAGAGACAGATTGTGGCATTACAGCAATAAATAAGCAAAGCAAGCATTAACATAGCAAGAATCATATACCTTGATGTCAAGTTGCTTCAAGTTGGGAGACCTAGCACAGAGGCGCAAGACACACTTAAAGCTCGTCAATATCATCCACGCAAAAATCATAAAATGACAATCTGTTCATCTGACAAAACCTTGGAAAATCATTGCACTGAGCTAAAACCTTCACCAAAAGCAATAAACAAACAAATTAAAAAATCATGCACTGACACAGTCTTCTTTAAAAATAACTAGTCTTATTAAAATCCGTTTACCTTATAAGTATATGCCCCCACTGTAAGATGCTTAAGGTTAGTCATGTTGTAAAGAACGGTCAAGTCTATTGATGATATATTAGACCAAGTATAGAACAATTTGAGTATTTCCATAGTCTGAGCACTGGGTAGAGAGATGGACTTGAACTCCCCATGCAAGGACAAAGAACGAAGCTTTGGAGAGGGAATATTAACATCTTGATCCCTGTAGTCTAGTCCTTTTAACTCAACTACCTCTAGAACAGGACAACTTGAAATAAAATTGGAGAGTAAAGGACCTCGAGGTGATAAAAATTTCCGACCATTCCATTTCGATGGACATAGAAAGGTATGCTCAAGTCTCAGATGTTTAAGACCTACAGCAAAGAACAGAGGTAACTCAAAACAGATTGAGCAGGAGAACTCACCAAGACAGCCAATGATCAATAATTGGTATAAGCATGGACAACTCACCAAGACAGCCAATGTGCTGCACCAGCAGACTATTTATGATATCCGGATAGTCCTCAATAGGGGGTAGCTTAGTGTTGGTCCTGTTGGGCCTTGGTTTCTTCTGAATTGAGTTTTTGGTAAAAAGGAATTTGTAGAATCTTTCATCTATCAGTAATGATGGAATTTCAGTCCATCGGTGTCTCCAACTGCTGGACAAGATGCTGGTCCTTACTTGGTCAGGCAGGGGTAACTTTTCAAGGATATATTCAATCAAGACATCGGGAAGGTCACTGATTCTATCCATAAGTTCGAGATAATATGATGGGGCTTAAAAAACCTAAACGGAAGGCTAAAAAGTGAGGAGGAAGACACAGCTTCTGTGGATGGAGTGATGGCTAATGGAAGCAGAAAAGAAGAAGCTAGAAATCTGATGCCTTTTTGCGAGGAGGAGGAAGCAATCTAGGGGGACGAGATTTGCTAGAGGCAGAAAGAGATGATACGCTAGGTTAATATAGTTTGGGAAAAAACCTGATATGTTGGGTTCAAAAGATTGAGTACGTTTATCTCGAATAAATAATCTATCCCGAATTGAAAAACAATATCTATCCCAAACGTCATAAAATTTGAGTCTTCCAATAAACTAGTCGCGTCCCGTTTGTTAATACTATAAATTCAGGGGCGGTTTTTTTGGGTAATAGGAACTATTTATTGTTTGTTTAGTCAGTTTTTTCTATATTGACGAATGAGTAAGAGAATGGATACCCAAAACTCTCTATTCCCAACTAGAGAATGCGATTCCTTTCCTCACCATATTTTGATCGGTGATGTATGATCATTGACTGATTATTAATAACCATTGACCGGTACCAGTGAATATTGATTTGAAATTAATGGTTGTTGATCGGCAGCTAGCAGCCAACCATTGACCTAGGGTGTTGACCGGTTATTTATTTACTTTCCTCAAATCAAACAAACAATCAGAAAAATAAAAAAAATTCTTTTCATTTTCTCTCCATATATTTCCCAATTCCATTCCGTTTGCCCGTTTGTTTCAAGCGCACCACAATTTTTATAATATAATATATACTAACAATTGGATAGCTTTTAAATATCGAATGTACCACCTGATCCTGGTCGATAAATTAGAAATCGGTTTAACTTGTTACATGTCGGTTTGATAGATATTAAAGCCGTATTAATAGCCCTACAGAAAGCTAATCTGTTTCACTAAATAGACAGTTCTAACGATTACTTAGGTTTTGCAGTCTCATAATATAATGTGTAGTCAATTTATTAATTAATGTAATTGCAAATTTATAGACAAATTTAAAAATATACATTCAAAAATAAAATAAACGTTTAATAAAGTTTCAAAAAAAATTATAAAAACTAATTCAAACTAGTTACACCCATTCCTAAAATTTAACTAAAAGATTTTTATTTATAACATAAAGTATCCTATTTTAACAACTTAAATACTGAATAGAAAAATTTATAAAGCAGAAATTAAATTACAGTATTTCTTTCGTAAAAAATGACTACTATGTCTATCCATTTATTTTTCTCTTTGCCTATATATAATAACCGTTTCGGTGAGAACATTTTTGTAGCTGGTATAAATGGGTGGTGTTTTGCCCCTTAGTATTAGTGGGAATATTTTGACAAATTCGCCTTATGAAATACCCCAAATCTAAATAATATTATTAAACCATTATTTAATGGAAAATAATTCTATTATGAATCATTTCACGTACGCATGCAAACCCATGCATGAGAACGTTACGTAAAAACAGTCGTTTCTCCTTAAACGCTAAAACGCCTTAGAAGCATATGGTCAAACATGACCTTGTATGACCCTCTAATACTCAAACCAAATGGTTATACAATTATTATATGAATATAAATATATTCCCTAAGCTATTCAGTCAAAAACGCAAAACGCTCGGGAGTGCTCACGCACGTTCCTTAAAGCACGAAAGGTCCGGAGAAGTGCCGAGGTGGCACGAACTCCTATAAAATTAATTCCTTGAGTTCCTAACATCAATATTAACCATTATAAAGAGATCCCACGAAGTGGTATCACAAAATTCAACAAGAAACACAGGGAGATTTCTTAGCGCTCCTTTTTGCCCGGGTGTCCCGATGGCCGTAAATTATGTCTTGGTTGATGTAACCCCATATAACTTAATGTCATCTTAAATATGTTTATTTACCATAATAAGTGGTTACAAACACTTGGAACTCATAAAAAATTTGGTTCCCAAAGATTTCCTTAGAGCACAAAAACACACTTTCGGGTGTCACAAAAACGCGTTTTACGCAAATACCTTGTAGTTTTTGACATGCCACGAATTGGTAATCTTAAAAAGGGTTAAAATGACCTTCTAAATCAGTTGGTGTGACTAGTCAACAGGTCTCCTATAGGGGCCGAAATTGTGCTCAAAAACTAGTATAAAACATGCTTTAAAAATTTATAAAAGGCTTAAAACATGGTGACTCACCTTCCCATGTGTTATATTACTTAATGTCAAAGTATGTAGGTCTCATTTGACCATGTGACTGTCGGAATATGGAGATAAAAAGGCCATGTGAGCTAGGAAGAAAACAAAATGTAAAAAGGCAAAAGTGGATCTAGATTCCACCTTTTCATTTCTTAAAATTCAAGTGACCTTACATGTTTTTCCATGCATGTTCTTAGCTCTTCTTGGCCGATTGATGAGCTCCATATACCCCTTGAAAATCGTGCATGTACAAGAGAGGAAGAAGACAAGTTATAACATTGAAAATCAAGGAATAAACTCACCTTTTCTTGCCTTGTCTTCTAGCCAATATCATTGCTTTGCCAACTCTTGCTTAGTCACTCTCCATGGCGTTCACATGCCCATGTTAGCCTCTAATTTCGTCCAACAACAAGAGGAGAAGAAGACAAGCAAAGCTTAGAAAAATCAAAAGGAGATACCTTACCTTTTCTCACCTTGTCTTCTAGTTTGCATTATTTTTGCTCCACCTTGCCTTGTCCTCATCATGGCCGATTTCAATGCTGGAAAGGAGGCATTTATTGAGCCAATAACTCATGCAATAAACTAAGGAAAAAGCATTGTCAAATGACATTAAAAATTGACAAAAGAAAATCAAATTCTAAGGGCATTTTCAATGTTATACGTGAGCTGCTCTCACTTTCTTCCTTGCCCTCTTCTTGCACGGTTTAGGTAAGCCTCTCCTCTCTCTTCTAGCTTCATCTTCTTCCTTTGAAGCTCTTAAGTCCATTAATGGAGTTTTAACTTCTATCTTCATCTTAAGGTAATTTCCTAGCATTTCTTGGCAAGTCTTGAAACAAACTCTTCCTAGCATATCAAGAGGGGTTCGGCCACACTTAAATCTCCAAGGAGGTTGTCCAAACCAACATTAAACCAAGGAGCATCTCAAGGTTATCTTAAGGTAGGTTTCAAAGCTTGAAAATCCTTAAAGCACATTTTTATGTGTAACCAAGTTCTACTTCTTCTAAGTCTCTTTTTTCTTCATTTTGATGAAGGAAAACTTGCTCTTCATCTATCTTGGGTGAGCCGAAATTGTAAGAGAAAAATCTAAGGTAAAGTCTTGTAAAACTACTTCCAAATCTACTTAAGATCTTTGTTGAAGATCTAACTCCTAAACATCCTTCATCTCTTGCATAAAACCGAAAAGGAGCAACAAAATTACCTTGGAGAAAGCTTGGAGATTCAAGAAGAAGTTCAAGCACTTAACCACCTTGTTAAGAAGTAAGTTTACTATATAAATCTTTATATTATAAGCTTTGTTAAGCTTCTAAAAATTGTACAAAAATTATGTACACCTCTTTAAGTAATAAACCGAACCTACATGGTTTTATTTGCCAAAATATAATCTATAACATATATAGAAAATATTTACCTTAAGACACATTTTTTGTCACAAAAATTATCTATGTTACAAATTTTAGGCCGAATTGTCTTGGGCAAAAATGCTTTATTTTGAGCTAAGAATTTATATAAGACATTACAATAATTTATACATGAGTTATATGACTCCTATGAATTTATCTATAATTATTAGACATATAAATCCACTTTTATATAACATATGGTCTCATTTAAATTATGGCCGAATGCTTTATGTGTTAAATGGATTTTAATGAGCTACTTAGGTATATAAATTTATATCATAAAGTTTGGTGAGTTAAAAATATTCTATTAGTGTTTAAATGGCTAATTAATTTAGTTATGTGGCTTAAATGTAATTTTACAAAGTTTAGTGTATATATTGTGAAGGCCGAGAACAAAAGGGCTTTGGTGTAATTATATAATATAAGGTTAGGAATTAAGTTTATGAATTTTAGATAATTTAAACAAGCTTAAAATAACTTTTTTAAAGTTTTGGGCTATTATGTAATTTATAAAGTTGTTATTAAAGTTTGGAGTTGAATATGGGCGAATTCATAATTAAGAGAATTATTGGGGTTACTTTCGAAATTTGGAAGAATTAAATATTTAAACTTTAGTTTATAAGTTATTAAGTGACTATTATAAGTTTTGGGGTGAAAATGTAATTAATGGAAAGTTCTAGGCTAAAGCCGAATTAGTTGGGTTAGTTTGGTAATTTAAGAATTTATATATATATTAGCATTTATGGAGAATTAAAATTAAAACTATAGTTTATAAGGTGATTATGTAAAGATTATAAGATTTTGTGGTTAAATGTAATTATGGAATTAATCATGCCGAAATTTGAGGGGCTAATGTAATTTTGAAAGTTATAACATTTTAAGTTATGTCCAAAAATATTAGTGGTAGTTTTGTAATTTAATTAAATAAGGAATTAAAACTATGTTATATAAGAGATTAGAATTTAAATGTAAAGTTTGTGAATTAATGTGGTTGTTTTGTAAATAACCGAAATATAAGTTAATAAATTTAGATTTAAATAAATATAGGTCCTACATGGATATTTGGAGGATTAGAAGAAAGAATTTTAATTAAAGGAATTATGGAATTAGAACTATATGGCTTATTAGTTAAAGGAAGTTAAAGAAAACAATAAATATTGTTTATGACAAAAGGAGAATAATGAGATATAAGAATTATGTCATTGTAAGACATTTAAATATAGTTAAGAAAATTATAAGTTGTTATGTCACTAGACAATTAAAATAAACAAATATAGTACATGAATATGAATATACATTGTACATTAAAGGATTATAAATAAATCAAAAGGAATAACAAATAAGTTATACATAAATCATGAGGTAATTAAAAGAAAAAACCTCACATGAAATAACAAATACGAGATTTGTTAAAATCCAATAGAATTATTATAAAGGGTAACATAAATTAACCCTCTCAGTTAATCCTATTCTAGGACTTTGTTTGACCAGACGTTGACCGGGAAATCAACTACACCTACGGTGAACGGTATGGGATTCTTGCAACCTGTTTTCTACCGATTACACCGGCTTGTGTGCTATCTGTTGTTTGAATAACGACCAAGATAATTAATGTAAACTGTTGTTTTACTCTTGTGCACTGTTGTATTATTTTATGTGCGTGAATGTGCTGACTACTACGTGTATGTCCCACGCATACAAACACTACTATACCAGTGGATTAAATACCTGCGTTCAGTATACCGAGGACTTGTACTCAAGTCTCTCACTAACTTCACTTTATAACAAACGTCATTATCCTAAACGTGATAATTGACAATACATTGTGTTCTTGTTTAATCTTTATATGACACTTAACAATTATATACTAGAGAATGAGGAG
This sequence comes from Limonium bicolor, assembly GCA_023374045.1. Lineage (NCBI taxonomy): Eukaryota > Viridiplantae > Streptophyta > Magnoliopsida > Caryophyllales > Plumbaginaceae > Limonium > Limonium bicolor. Next base: position 191,068,832 of record CM041780.1, read on the forward strand.
CCCAGTTGGATCTGGCCATGCATGCTACAGGAGCTGTACCTGTCTCAGGTCGTCTCCTATCTACGTCGCGACGGAACTTCAGTTGGGAGGAAGACTCTATTCTCCCGGGTTTAATGCCCTTCAGTTTGAGGAAGACTTCATTCCTCTAGTGGGATTCTTTTCCCACGCCATCAGTTCAGGGTTTAACTACGTTATCTCCTGGGGTTTTTATACCCAACCTTTCATTTAACGAGGTCACTATACCTCCACTATTTAGATATTCAGTTATATGTCAGTCCCATTGTGTGGACCGACTACATTAAAGATTTCAGTTCAGCTAACTTGACCTTCTGCAGTCTTGTTCTGTGACATTATTGTCCTTGTGTGGTATTGTTTACCATGCTATGCTTATTTACAGCTTTATAAATGAACTGCATGTATTCGACAATTAGTTGGTGTGGCCCGTAGCGATGGGCTGCACGTTTTCATACCGGCAAATTATTTTGCTGAGCCATTTCATGGCAAACATTCAGGTACCTGAAGATTGAGAAGATCACACACTGAGTGTAGGTGGGGTAGACCAAGCTTGGGAGTCTACTATTAGTTATTTTTTATTTCAGTATTGTACTATTGAGTTTATTCCTAGTATCTCGGGTTGTATTCGTATTCCAGACCGTGACTTTTTGAGGATTGTATTTGGACTTAGCCTTGTTGGTCACAAGGGTGGCCAACGGCATTGTAATACCGCCCGGTTGTTGTATTTATTTCCGCTGCAGTTGTATTTTATTTGGGAGTGATCGCCGTTCAGTTTATTGGATTTCGGGTTGGGGTATTACAAAAAGTGGTATCAGAGCGTAGTTACGCTCTGGATACAAGGATACACCGAGATTAGGATTCTAAACTTTAGATTAAGGGTTGAGAGATAGTATTGAAAGGAGTTTAAGTTAGTATTACTTAGACTACTATCCAAGACCAAGATTGTGACCTCAGTATCTAATATACCTCAACATCCTGCAGATGTCAGGAAGAGGAGGACGACGTGGACAGGCTGATGAGGAGCCATCCATCAGGTTGGCAGACATTGCTACCTAATTGCTCAGGCTTTGCACAGGCGGGGGTTGCACAGCAGCAGCAGCTACCTCCACCACCACCACCCAGAGAGAGATTGGGTGAAGAGTTTGGCTGATCTCAGGCCAACTCCCTTCAAGGGGCAGACTGACCCTACTCACTTGGAGACATACATCATGGAGATGGAGACAGCGTTCGAGACGCTTGCAGTCCCACCTAGGGAGAAGGTAAGGCTTGCTGCCTTTTACCTAAAGGATGCAGCTAGAGATTGGTGGATATGGTGAAGAGCCGACCACCTGGATGACCCAGCTTTTACTTGGGGACACTACACTGCACTACTTAGGGGCAAATACTACCCGGCCCACACCAGGATGGTGAAGACTAGGGAGTTTGATGCATTGGAGCAGACGGGGAAGATGACCGTTGATGAGTATTATGCTAAGTTTACTTCACTACTCCGACTACTACCCGGGATAGGACTCGGACCAGATTTTGGTCGACAGGTTTATGGGGGACTGAGCCCTCGACTTCAGTTTGGGATGGGACCAGTCATCCCCACCACCTTGCAGGTAAAACAGGAGTAATGTGATCAGTTGAATTTTTATTACCTACTTCATCATGAGAGAATTGGGAATTGATACCTTGAGATTTCAGGAATGTTACCATGCTGCCTCCGTTGTGGAGATTACTGCAAGAGAAGGGATGCTTTGAGCTCCCAAAAGAGGAAGGACGGACCTGGTGGCGAAGATGCCAAGCAGGGGAACTTCCAACAGAAGGAACAAACCCTATCAGAGAGGCCAGGGGTCCTATCAGGGAAAGGGAACCAAACTACTGGGAACCCCCAGTCAGGAACCTACGGCAGCACTCCACAGAAAACCTACCCACCTAAGGGTAGGCACTCTAATCGACAGTTAAATTGAACTTTTGTGATTACTTCAGTACCGTTGGAATGTATAATTAACCTTGATTGTATTAGGTTCTGGATCTGGCTCAAACACGGGCCAGAAGTATGTCCGCCGTTTCAACTGTAAGCAGTGTGGAAAGGATCACCCCGGCGTGGACTGCCAAGGGGAGAAAGTCCATGCCGCTACTGTCAGATACTCGGGCATCGTGCCTTCGAGTGTATCCGAAACCCGGAGAGCAGGAACTACCGCCCGGGAGCAAAGCCAAACACCGGCCCTAAGAATGGAGCTAGCGATACTCGCCCTCCACCAACAAACCAGGCTCAGGGGTATAAGGGCAAAGGCCCAGCATCGGGACCCGCCCTGCATGTCATGGACCGCTCAGATGAGGCTGGTCCTTCTACTAACCCAGGTATTTCTAAACCATGTGAACCGTTATTGAGCAATGATGTGAATGAGTGCTTGCATGCCTTGATTGCCTAATTGAGTAGGAAGAATTAGTAAACTCACTAGTAAAATTTAAACCACGTAGGAAGCTATAAGATATGCTTTCCTATCCCCTCACCACCCTCCCTGGAAGAAAACATTATCAAAGTACAAGAACCAGAACGAACAATGTAAGGTTATCCAACCAGGTTTGATATTACTCAAAGGATACCTAACACCGGAGACACAAATTGCAATCATTAGAAAATGTCAGAATTGGGAGCAGGACCAGGAGGGTTCTACACTCCAGAATTTCCAGGAGGATCAAAAATGAAGCTGAAAATGATGTGCTTAGGAAAGGATTGGAATCCTACTCAAAGACCTACCAGATACAAGAAATGGAGATGGAGCACAAGTGCCAAAAATCCCAGAAGAATTTTTACAAATTGTGGAACAAGCAGTTACTACAGCTCAGCAGTGGAAGAAGATCCAGTTCCCAACTTAAGGGCTGATCTATGTATCATCAACTTCTATGAAGAAGGAGGCCGCTTAGGACTACATCAGGACAAGGATGAAACACAAGGGTCCCTCGATCAGGGGATACCAGTATTGTCTTTGTCAATTGGAGATGACGCAGAGTTCCTTTATGGCGAGCAGAAGCGTGTGGACCTTGCAAAGAAAATTATATTGAATTCAGGAGATGTTTAATAATGGGTGGAAAGTCAAGGTTGCTATACCATGGATTAAAAGGATTAAACTAAACACAGCACCTTCGACAGTGATAAACACCACCCACATGAAACCAGGAAGATTAAATTTGACTTTTAGACAGTATTAGTGTTGTAATTGTTTGGACATCCGAAAGGAGATCATCTCATCAGTGAAGCATTATTGTTTGTAAAAGTGAATGTCTTTAGACCCCATCATATATCAAAGTACTTACTCAGATTCTGTTATTAGGTTGTGCTAAGGAGACGGAAGGTGCCTTAAGTATACTTACTGAGGAGGAGGCCAGCAAGGGCGGCTCGATCTCACTGGTACCTTTCCGGTTAATGGAGTGGATGCATTAGTACTGTTCGACTCCGGAGCCTCACATACTTTCGTTTCGCCTTCGCTTGCGGGGAAGTTGGGGCTAGACGCTGTAGAGTTACCTATTTTAAGGTGGCACTCCCGTCTAAGGAGAAGATCAGTTGCACTCGTCTTTATAGAGGAGCCACTATCAGCATTAAGGAGGAGGAATTTCCTATTGACCTTATTGAGTTCAGAGGTCTAGGATTCGATGTTATAGCCGGGATGGACTGGCTGGGGCGGCACAGAGGCCGCATTCTTTGTGCAGAGCGCAGACTACTACTTAAGAGCCCATCAGGAGTGACAGTATCTTACCGTCAGAGCCCTAGGCACCGTCGATAAAGTTATATCTGCTATGTCCATGTACAAGCAGTCAGGAAGCAGAAGGAAGTATACTTATGCTATGTTCAGGATGTAGACACCCTGATTTTGATCCAATATGCCAGTGGTGTCAGATTTCCAGACATTTTTCCTAAGGAACTTCCAGGCTTACCGCCACCCAGAGAGGTAGAGTTCTCCATTGAATTACTACCAGGTACCGGTCCCATAGCTAAGGCACCGTACCGTATGGCACCAGCAGAGATGGCTGAGTTGAAGGCAGTTGAAAGATTTATTGGACAAGGGATACATACGACCTAGCGTATCTCCTTGGGGAGCACCAGTTCTATTTGTGAAAAGAAGATGGAAGCCTTCGTTTGTGTATTGATTACAGGAGCTTAATGCAGTATCGGTGAAGAACAAATATCCACTACCACGGATTGATGATTTTTGATCAGTTGAGAGGAGCAAAAGTGTTTTCTAAGATCGATTGAGATCAGGCTACCATCAGATACCCATCAGGGAGCAGACATAGAAAAGACAGCATTCAGAACACGGTATGGCCACTATGAGTTTACAGTTATGCCTTTTGGCTTGTCAAATGCACCTGCAGTCTTCATGGATTTGATGAACAGATTATTCAGAGAGCAGTTGGATAAGACCGTGGTTGTATTCATCGATGACATCTCATCTATTCTAAATCTAAGGAAGAGCACGAGAGTCACCTCCGACATGTACTTGAGATCTAAGGGAGAACCAGCTTTATGCTAAGTTCTCCAAATGTGAGTTTTGGTTGGACAGAGTTTCCTTTTTAGGACATGTTATCTGATGCTGGGATCGCAGTGGATCCAGCAAAGATAGAAGCAGTTCGCACTTGGCCTAGGCCAAAGACAGTTACAGACATCAGGAGTTTCCTTGGTTTAGCAGGCTACTACAGAAGGTTTGTCAGAGACTTCTCCAAAATAGCCAAACCTATGACCAGCTTAATGAAGAAGGACGCACCTTTCACATGGACTACTGAGTGTGAGACCTCATTCGAGCTTCTGAAGAATGCTTTGACATCAGCACCAGTTTTGACTATACCTGAGGGCACAAAAGGTTATGAAGTTTATTGTGACGCATCAGGCAGGGGACTAGGGTGTGTACTCATGCAGAATGGGAAGGTAGTCGCCTACGCTTCCCGACAGTTGAAGAAACATGAGGAAAACTATCCCACACATGACTTGAGCTTGGAGCTATTGTTTTTGCCTTGAAGATCTGGCGCCACTACCTGTATGGTGTCCAGATGACCGTATATTCGGATCACAAGAGTTGAAGTATGTATTCACCCAGAAGGAGTTAAACATGAGACAAAGAAGATGGGTTGAATTCTTAAGGACTATGACATTGATTTGCAGTACAAGGAAGGGAAAGCTAATGTTGTAGCAGACGCACTTAGTCGACGAGCACATTCTCTTAATGCCATTGTGGCTAGCTCGAGTCTTATGGACGACATACGCAGAGCACAGCAGAGTGATCAGCGAATGATGGAGATCAGTCAGAAGTTGTCTGACGGTACGTTTGAGAGTGGTAAATATGAGTTTCAGCTACATGATGATGGACTATCAGATTGAAGGGAAGATTGTGTATTCCCAGAGACAGCACAGATATAAGGAGCATATTCTTCGAGAGTCCCACACTTCTTCCACATCTGTCCATCCAGGAGCTTCTAAGATGTACAAAGATCTGAAGAGGTATTTCTGGTGGAGTGGTATGAAGGGCGACGTGACAGAGTATGTGATTCGATGTCTCACTTGTCAGAAAGTGAAATTCGAACATAGACGACCAGGAGGTATGGTGCAGTCTATGCCAGTTCCAGAGTGGAAGTTTTATGATATCTCTATGGACTTCGTGGTGGGACTACCACCTACGAGAGGAGGCTTAATATGATATGGGTTGTTGTTGATCGACTGACTAAGGTTGCTAGGTTTATTCCGATGAAAGACACTTGGAAAGTGCCTAAGTTAGCAGAGCTATTTGAGACAGAGATTATCAGACATCATGGAGTACCTAAGACTATTGTTTCAGATCGAGACACTAGATTTCTCTCACGATACTGGCGAGCTACTCGCGAGGCACTTGGCACTGAGTTGAAGCTTAGCACAGCATTTCATCCTCAGACAGATGGTCAGTCAGAGAGGACTATTCAGACCTTAGAGGACATGCTACGAGCATGTGCCTTGGATTCCAGGGCAGCTGGATAGATAGATTACATCTCATCATTGAGTTTGCATACAATAATAGCTATCACGCCTCTATACAGATGTCACCTTTTCAGGCTTTATATGGCAGACCATGCCGCACACCTTTGTGCTGGGACGAGTCTAGTGAGACCGTCATCATTGGGCCTGAGTACTTAGAGCAAGTCCAGGCAGAAGTACAGCAGATCAGAAACAATATGAAAGCAGCACAGGACAGACAGAAATCATATGCTGATGAGAGGCGACGAGACCTTGAGTTCGCAGTTGGCGACCAGGTATTTCTACGAGTTCACCCATGAAGGGTGTATTCAGATTTGGTCAGAAGGGCAAGCTAAGCCCGAAATTTGTAGGACCCTACGCTATCATAGAGCGGTGGGCCTTGTGGCATATCGACTTGATTTGCCAGCCGAGTTGGGCAAAGTACACAATGTTTTTCACGTGTCTCAGCTTAAGAAATACATGCCTCATCCTTCTCATGTTTACAACCAGAACACTCTCTTTAGAACCAACAATGCGGTATGTGGAAACACCGCAAAGAATCTTAGATAGAAAGACACGAGAGACTCGAAACAAGTCTGTGAGCCTCGTGAAGGTTCTTTGGTCGAACCACGATGTGGAAGAGGCCACATGGGAACTAGAAGCTGATATGCGAGCGAAGTTTCCCTCATTATTTACCGACTAGGCACTTTAGTCTAGGGTACGGGGGCGTACCCCTCTTTTTGGGGGGTAGAGCCTTTTTCATTTTGAGTTCAGTGTGCATTTTGTTGCACTTTTGCATTTCAGTTTGCACTTTTGCATTTCAGTTCACTTTTGTGCATTTCAGTTGCACTTTTGTGCGTTTCAGTGACATCTTGTCTTGTATGTGTTCTTATGTAACACTGTGTTTGAATGAAAAGTGACTGTGTTATTACATTACACTATATTGTTCCAAATATTCCTGTTGTGTTTGATGTACACTGTGAACTTAGGAATATAGAGACTTGGGACTTGATCCCTAAAAACTAGATTGAGTTGTGATACTTAGTGGAACTTGATTCCCCACAACCTTATAATTTAGATATGAGACTTCGGGGCGAAGTCCTTTTTAAGGGGGGTAGATTGAAATACCCCAAATCTAAATAATATTATTAAACCATTATTTAATGGAAAATAATCCTATTATGAATCATTTCACGTACGCATGCAAACCCATGCATGAGAACGTTACGTAAAAACAGTCGTTTCTCCTTAAACGCTAAAACGCCTTAGAAGCATATGGTCAAACACGACCTTGTATGACCCTCTAATATCAAACCAAATGGTTATACAATTATTATATGAATATATAAAATATTCCCTAAGCTATATTCAGTCAAAAACGCAAAACGCTCGGGAGTGCTCACGCACGTCCTTAAAGCACGAAAGTCCGGAGAAGTGCCGAGGTGGCACGAACTCCTATAAAATTAATTCCTTGAGTTCCTAACATCAATATTAACCATTATAAAGAGATCCCACGAAGTGGTATCACAAAATTCAACAAGAAACACAGGGAGATTTCTTAGCGCTCCTTTTTGCCCGGGTGTGTCCCGATGGCCCGTAAATTATGTCATGGGTTGATGTAACCCCATATAACTCAATGTAACATCTTAATATGTTTATTTACCATAATAAGTGGTTACAAACACTTGGAACTCATAAAAACAATTTGGTTCCCAAAGATTTCCTTAGAGCACAAAAACACACTTCGGGTGTCACAAAACGCGTTTTACGCAAATACCTTGTAGTTTTTGACATGCCACGAATTGGTAATCTTAAAAAGGGTTAAAATGACCTTCTAAATCAGTTGGTGTGACTAGTCAACAAGGTCTCCTATAGGGGCCGAAATTGTGCTCAAAAACTAGTATAAAACATGCTTTAAAAATTTATAAAAGGCTTAAAACATGGTGACTCACCTTCCCATGTGTTATATTACTTAATGTCAAAGTATGTAGGTCTCATTTGACCATGTGGCTGTCGAAATATGAGATAACAAGGCCATGTGAGCTAGGAAGAAAACAAATGTAAAAAGGCAAAAGTGGATCTAGATTCCACCTTTTTCATTTCTTAAAATTCAAGTGACTTACATGTTTATTCCATGCATGTTCTTAGCTCTTCTTGGCCGATTGATGAGCTCCATATACCCCTTGAAATCGTGCATGTACAAGAGAGGAAGAAGACAAGTTATAACATTGAAAAATCAAGGAATAAACTCACCTTTTCTCACCTTGTCTTCTAGCCAAAATAATTGTCTTGCCAACTCTTGCTTAGTCACTCTCCATGGCCGGTTCACATGCCCATGTTAGCCTCTAATTTCGTCCAACAACAAGAGGAGAAGAAGACAAGCAAAGCTTAGAAAAATCAAAAGGAGATACCTTACCCTTTTCTCACCTTGTCTTCTAGTTTGCATTATTCTTACTCCACCTTGCCTTGTCCCTCATCATGGCCGATTTCAATGCTGGAAAGGAGGCATTTATTGAGCCAATAACTCATACAATAAACTAAGGAAAAAGCATTGTCAAATGACATTAAAAATTTGACAAAAGAAATCAAATTCTAAGGGCATTTTCAATGTTATACGTGAGCTTGCTCTCACTTTCTTCCTTGGCCCTCTTCTTGCACGTTTAGGTAAGCTCTCTCCTCTCTCTCTCTAGCTTCATCTTCTTTCATCTTCTTCCTTTGAAGCTCTTAAGTCCATTAATGGAGTTTTAACTTCTATCTTCTCCTTAAGGTAATTTCCTAGCATTTCTTGGCAAGTCTTGAAGCAAAACTCTTCCTAGCATATCAAGGAGGGTTCGGCCACATCTAGTTTCCAAGGAGATTGTCCAAACCAACATTAAACCAAGGAGCATCTCAAGGTTATCTTAAGGTAGGTTTCAAAGCTTGAAAATCCTTAAAGCACATTTTTATGTGTAACCAAGTTTCTACTTCTTCTAAGCCTCTTTCTTCTTCATTTTGATGAAGGAAAACTTGCTCTTCATCTATCTTTGGGTGAGCCGAAATTGTAAGAGAAAAATCTAAGGTAAAGTCTTGTAAAACTACTTCCAAATCTACTTAAGATCTTTGTTGAAGATCTAACTCCTAAACATCCTTCATCTCTTGCATAAAACCGAAAGGAGCAACAAAAATTACCTTGGAGAAAGCTTGGAGATTCAAGAAGAAGTTCAAGCACTTAACCACCTTGTTAAGAAGTAAGTTTACTATATAAGTCTTTATATATAAGCTTTGTTAAGCTTCTAAAAATTGTACAAAAATTATGTACACCTTTTAAGTAAAGTAAAACCGAACCTACATGGTTTTATTTGCCAAGAATATAATCTATAACATATATAGAAAATATTTACCTTAAGACACATTTTTGTGTCACAAAAATTATCTATGTTACAAATTAATTTAGGCCGATTTGTCTTGGGCAAAAATGCTTTATTTTGAGCTAAGAATTTATATAAGACATTACAATAATTTATACATGAGTTATATGACTCCTATGAATTTATCTATAATTAATTAGACATATAAATCCACTTTATATAACATATGGTCTCATTTAAATGATGGCCGAATGCTTTATGTGTTAAATGGATTTTAATGAGCTACTTAGGTATATAAATTTATATCATTAAGTTTGGTGAGTTAAAAATATTCTATTAGTGTTTAAATGGCTAATTAATTTAGTTATGTGGCTTAAATGTAATTTTTACAAAGTTTAGTGTATATATTGTGAAAGCCGAGAACAAAAGGGCAATTTAGTGTAATTATGATATAATATAAGGTTAGGAATTAAGTTTAAGAATTTTAGATAATTTAGACAAGCTTTAAAATAACTTTTTATAAAGTTTTGGGCTATTATGTAATTTATAAAAGTTGCTATTAAAGTTTGGAGTTGAATTGGGCGAAATCATAATTAAGAGAATTATTGGGGTTACTTTCGAAATTTGGAAGAATTAAGTATTTAAACTTTAGTTTATAAGTTATTAAGTGACTATTATAAGTTTTGGGGTGAAAATGTAATTAATGGAAAGTTCTAGGCTAAAGCCGAGTTAGTTGGGTTAGTTTGGTGATTTAAGAATTTATATATATATTTAGCATTTGTGGAGAATTAAAATTAAAACTATAATTTATAAGGTGATATGTAAAGATTATAAGATTTTGTGGTTAAAATGTAATTATGGGAATTAATCATCAAGGCCGAAAGTTTGAGGGGCTAAAATGTAATTTTGAAAGTTATAACATTTATAAGTTTTGTCCAAAAATATTAGTGGTAGTTTTGTAATTTAATTAAATAAGGAATTAAAACTATGTTATATTAAGAGATTAGATATTAAATGTAAAGTTTGTGAATTAATGTGGTTGATTTGAAAATAACCGAAATATAAGTTAATAAATTAGATTTAAATAAATATAGGTCCTACATGAATATTTGGAGGATTTAGAAGAAAATTTTAATTTAAGGAATTATGGAATTAGAACTATGGCTTATATAGTTAAAAGGAAGTTAAAGGAAAACAATAAATATTGTTTATGACAAGAAAGAAGAATAATGAGATTATAAGAATGTTATGTCATTGCAAGACATTTAAATATAGTTAAGAAAATTATAAGTTGTTAATGTCACTTAGACAATTAAAATAAACCACAAATATAGTACATGAAAATATGAATATATATATGTACAATAAAGGGATTTATAAATAAATCAAAAAGGAATAACAAATAAGATATATATTAAATCATGAGGTAAATAAAAGAAACAAACCTCACATGAAATAACAAATACGAGATTTGTTGAAAGATCCAATAGAATTATTATACAAGGGTATATAAATTAACCCTCTCAGTTAATCCTATTCTAGGACTTTGTTTGACCGGACGTTGACCAGGGTATAATCAACTACAACCTACGGTGAACGGTATGGAATTCTTGCAACCTGTTTGCTACCGGATTACACCGGCTTGTGTGCTATCTTGTTGTTTGAATTAACGACCAAGATAATTAATTAAAATGTTGTTACTCTTGTGCGCTGTTGTATTATTTTCATGTGCGTGAATGATGCTGACTACTACGAGTATGTCCCACGCATACAAACACTACTATACCAGTGGATTAAATACCTGCGCTTCAGTATACCGAGGACTTGTACTCAAGTCTCTCACTAACTTCACTTCATAACAAACGTCATTATCCTAAACGTGATAACTGACAATACACATTGTGTTTTTGTTTAATGTCTTTATATGACACTTAACAATTATATACTAAGAGAATGAGGAGCCCAGTTGGATCTGGCCATGCATGCTACAGGAGCTGTACCTGTCTCAGGTCGTCTCCTATCTACGTCGCGACGGAACTTCAGTTGGGAGGAAGACTTTATTTCTCCCGGGTTTTTAATGCCCTTCAGTTTGAGGAAGACTTCATTCCTCTAGTGGGATTCTTTTCCTACGCCACTCAGTTCAGGGTTTAACTACGTTATCTCCTGGGGTTTTTATACCCAACCTTTCAATTTAAACGAGGTCACTATACCTCCACTATTTAAGATATTCAGTTAAATATGTCAGTCCCATTGTGTGGACCGACTAACATTAAAAGATTTCAGTTCAGCTAACTTGACTTTCTGCAGTCTTGTTCTCAGTGACATTATTGTCCTTGTGTGGTTAATTGCTCTTACCATGCTATGCTTATTTACAGTTTTATAAATGAACTGCATGTATTCGACAATTAGTTGGTGTGGCCCTGTAGCCGATGGGCTGCACGTTTTTCATACCGGCAAATTATGTTGCTGAGCCATTTCATGGCTAAACAATTCCAGGTACCTGAAGATTAAGAAGATCACTACACTGAGTGTAGGTGGGGTAGACCAAGCTTGGGAGTCTACTATTAGTTATCTCTTTTATTTCAGTATTGTACTATTGAGTTTATTTCCTAGTATCTCGGGTTGTATTTGTATTCCGGACCGTGACTTTTGAGGATTGTATTTGGACTTAGCCTTGTTGGTCACAAGGGTGACCAACGGCATTGTGATACCGCCCGTTTGTTGTATTTATTTCCGCTGTAGTTGTATTTTATTTGGGAGTGATCGCCGTTCAGTTTATTGGATTTCGGGTTGGGGTATTACACCTTATGTTGTCGTCTTTGCGCGCCGAGCATGTATGTTCCTTGTTCGTCAATTTGTGCTGCAAAATTATTGTGAGTGAAGAGAGACAGAAGCGTAAAGCATGTATGTTCCTTGTTCGTCTGTTAGGATTGCAAATTATCATGAGTGAAGAGAATCAACAGAAGCACAGAGCATGTATAATCCTTATTCGCCAGTTTTAAAGTTGCAAAATTACCATTAGTGAAAAGAATCAATGGAAGCGTAGAACATGTATGCTTCTTGTTCACTACTTAGGATTGCAAAATTACCGTAACTGAAGAGAATAAATAGAGGCACAAAGCATGTATGTTCCTTGTTCGCCGGTTAGGGTTACAAAATTACCGTAACTGAAGAGAATAAATAGAGCCAGGGAGTATGTATGTTCGTTGCTCTCCAGTAAGGGTTGCAAAATTATCATGAGCGGAGAGAATAAACAGAGTCGTAGAGCATGATATTCCTTGTTCGCGAGTTCATGTTGCAAAATTACTGTGAGTTAAGAGAATGAATAGACCTTGGTCACCAGTTGGGGTTGCGAAATTTTCGTCAGTTAGAAGAATGAATAGACCTAATTGAAGAGAATGAAGATGACCGTGAAATTCTTTCCAAAAAATTTACTTCTTTAATTACCCTTCTCTTGATCGTTCGCTGGAAGTGTCTTGATTGTTGTCATTGTCTTCAGTTTCACCCCATGCAGCAACAAGAGCCTCATTCTTCTGTTTCCTTGTGAATTGAGGTCTAGCTGACTTCTTGAATGTGTCAGTGACAACTCGTGGTCATTGCGAACAGACCTTGAATCGATGTCCTTGCTTGTTGCAGCCAAAGCACTTGACTTTGACGTTCCTTTGTTGATCATATGGCTCTCTTTCCTCACTCTTCTTCAAGAAGTTTCGGTTTAATAGATTTTTTAAATGCTTCTTGGCGTATAAAACCATCTTGTCTTATCTGAATAAGATCCAGACTCACTTTCCTTGGCTGCATGAAGAGCCAGTCATTTGCCTTTATCCTTTTTGATAGAGTCGGTGTTCCTCTGTTCCAACTTCATTTCAAAGGCCATCAATGAACCTAACATGTCAATGAGTGACATCTTGGACAGATCATGGACTTCCTAAATTTCATTTACCTTGTTTTCAAAGGATGCTGGAAGTATCTAAGAAACTTTTATATATGATCTTCTTTGGAAATGGTTCTTCCAAGCACCAGCATCTTGTTTATGAGTTTGATGAACAGAGTATGCATCTCGCAGATGGATTCCTTCTCATCCTTCTTGAAGAGCTCCCAATTTGTAAGATAAGCTCAATGCACGTCTTCTTGATTGGGGGAACCCTTAAATCTGAGATTACTAGACGTTGGTAATTCCCTAAGCTAATAGAGGTTATCGAGAGAGATGCTTCTAGGCTAATCCATGAGATTGTAAAATAACTCCGAGAGAGGAGTGTTGGGAATTTGAGTAGTCCGGTAAAAATGGACATTTGAGTATTGGAGGAGCTAAGTGTATAGCCCCGTTGTATTTGTAAGCCCGGTGGAAAGTCTTGCGTATGACTCCGCCCGGAGGCTAAAAGTAATGAGTATTGAGCAATGCGTATGTATGAGTAAAGTAATGTATTGAGTAAGGAGTAAGTATTAGTAAAGTAGTGAGTAATGAGTAAGTACGAGTAAAGTAATGAGTATGCAGTACAGAGTATGAATGAGTAAAGTAATGAGTATTGAGTAAGGAGTAAGTATTGGTAAAGTAGTGAGTATTGAGTAAAGCACGAGTAAGGTAATGAGTAAGGTAACGAGTGAAGTAGAAGTAAAGCAACAAGTAAGTAAGAACATGAGTTGTGTAAGCCCTATGAACCCGAACGGGGAAAAAGAGAGCATCCGATTGAACCGGATGAATATAACTAACATGAACGGTTGACTGACGAATTGTCTTCCCTAGTAAGTATGAATCTTGTATATGTATGTAAGTATCGATGCTTGTATTGTCGTAGTATTAGTATGTATGTATGCATGTAAAACGAACTCCATGTATATGCGACCAAAAGTAGTCGGCGTACCCCGGTTAGCACGCGGGGTATGCGAATTTCATATGCAGCAATTTACTGAGCCCCCAGGGGCACCGTTTTTATTTACAGGTACTTCGAAGCCGACCACCGTTCGAGAGTGTAGGACGGGGCTGCTGTATAAGCATGGGTAGTTGAGTAATAGGAACTGTATTTGTATTGTAATGCGAGATTGGAAGTCCAAACTGTATCGGTAACTTGAGGATTGTAGTAGACTCGTTATAGTATTGTATTGGAGTTTGTATTTGAATTATGATATGAGTATGGAATGGAAGTAATGTATTGTGTAGAGTACTCGGTATGTTCAAGTCATCAGACCGATAGTATGTTGTATTGTAACTGGTCTTGTTAGTCACGTGGGTGACTAACGGCATTGTACACCCACCGTTGCGTATGTAATATCCGCTGCGAAGGTAAGTAATTGTAAGGTAATGTCGGGATTAGCGGTAGGGGTGTTACAAAAAGTGGTATCAGAGCGAACTTCGCTCTGATGGATGAAATACCGAGTTTAGGAAAATACCGAGTTAGGAATTAGTGACTTAGGGCTAAGGGTTGAGTGTTAGCGTGTGAGGTACGCTAGTTAGGATCTTCCAGTGTGATCTGGATACCTACAATAACCATACCCGCCCTCCACGTCCCCCGTTGTAAAGTTGGGACAAGAATGCCAGAGAGATGGAAAGACCTCTCATACTCGGGTAAAACCCGATCTGACAGTTGCAAAAATGAACCCTATAAGAAAAGAACCAGTCATACGGTGGATTCCAAGAACTGGAAATCCCGAGACAGTTCCCGTTGGAACAACAACAACCGCAATTCGAAGATCCTAAACACGGGATAATGAAAGTTACGGCACCATGGGTGACCTGTTTCGCAGTCGCGAGAACCATGAGTAGCCAGCAAGAAGAGGAGCACAACCGCGCAATGAAGCGAGGAGGATAGAGTAACAAACCCGAGACAAGAGAGTCTACGGACCGGAATGCTTGATAATACCTATAACAGTATGCAAATCGACTAAGGAATTAGTCGAGGTTGGATTAACACCAAACCTACACGCCAAGAGGCCGTAATAACCGAACGACATAGTTCAGATAACTATGAAAGTATTCATAGGACATACTCCTATAGGACTACAACGTAGTTCCGAAGGATAAGTCAAGTCTCGATAACCACAGTGAAGGTGTGAGACACCCGGATTGACGACAACCGTGTCAAGAACACTGAAAAATGACTCATGAGATTGATCTCTAAGGTCAAAAGATCAAAGGAAGATCTAATAAGACCACCAAATGTGGATGGAAACGATACCGTAACCGGTATACGTTAACCAAAAAACAACCTACCCGCGCACTTGCCTAGGGCAAGTGCAGCAGAGGCAAGACAGTTGGAAGACTTGTAATGACAACAAGTACCTAATAAAGTACCTCCATGAGGATTGAAGCAAATATAGGATCACTAATCCTAAGAATTTGAAACAGCGAAACCTTGGAAAGGCCTAATGGCCCGACCATTGTATTAAGAACATACCAGTCAGCGAGAAGCTGGACTTGGTCAAGACCTCAGACATGGCAACGCCATGAAGAATTTCTTTTAACACCGAACTGTTATCTCAAAACCCAAATTTTCCTTTCAAAACCACAAACCCTTCCTTTAAACCTCTGATTTTTAAAACCAAACCAACGGAATTACGGTGAGTATCATAGAATGATACAAGAGGAGTTGACAATAGAATACTTCACCTAGGCGTGTGACGAGCACTACGAGTGTACCCAAATACGGGATGTGGGACGACCACTCCGAAGGAGCTTGCGGGCCTGACAGATAGTCAGGTAAGTGGTAACGTGCCAATAAGGTACCCCACGTATGTACACAAGTGGTGTACGAAACAAGGGAAGTAGTTGACTCCGTTCTACGGACCATGAGTAAATTGAAACCAAAACAGCTGGACACCTCGAACGAGCAAAGGAAACTCAGATAAGCTTACAAGCTAAGGAGTCAAGAACTCACTCCAGGAGGATGATTAAGAGTTAAAAGTGCGAGAAGCGCCAACAACTGAATAAAGACATTGGATATGTCTCGAAGATATTGAAGTAAAGCATGATAACTGGAAGGAATACCCAGTCTAAACACTGTAAGGCAAAGGCCTAACATTAACACATCAGTGTTAAATGAACGGGATGGAATTCCCAGGACAACTACCATAAACACACAAGGTGATCATATAAGGTACCGGAGGATACCATTCACCACTAAAGGAAATACCAAACCGGTTAAAAATATAAGAGAGTACCCATGGTCTACCCTAAGAACGGGAGACGTTATAACCCTCAACGGGATAACTCAGATCCAGAACCGCAAGGTAGGATAACAGACTAGACACACCCATAAATATTAGTTAGATGTAATTGCATCACTTAACAACACCCAGGAGCAATCCTTGAAGGGTCTCGGAAGCGTGATAAAGTACAAGAGCTAGAATGGACACTCGGTTAGAACACCGAAGGGATTCCACTTACTAGGGGATACCCTAAATTAACAATGACAACAATTAACATCAAATTACTTACCTCCAAACCAATTGATGGTATAAGGAGAAGCAAAGCTTGTAAACCGCCTGAGATGAGCCGAGCTCTAGGCAATGTGGCTAGTATGCCATAAACCTATTACAGGACAATGCCCAACGATTGCAAAAACCAATGTGAACAATATGAAGAGTTGCCAAGAACGACACATGTGAGATCGTTTAATAACTAATGAGCAAAGATACCCCTCGTTATTGTGGTACCGCAAGAGCGGTGAACATACAAATCCGAGAGAAGAGGATACCATCAACAAATGTCTGAAGATATACCCCTTTCAGAACTACTAATGTAGTGAAGCTTGAGCATACAATTATTGCCAAGCGATGTGAAATAAGCTTCAATAATAATTGTTGACAACCAAGGAGAAATCGGTTAAGAGGAAACACCGTATGTGGAAATGTGAAGTGGAAAATCAATAACGCTCAAGGAGCACAGAAATACAAGTATAGTATATTCAGCAAACAACCAAATAAAGGCGAACCATTATATAACTGGTAGGAACACATGGGTAGAAGCTAAGTGATAGTAGATGCCATGGAAACCAAATTTGGGAATAAACACGAACATGGTGTGCAGCAAGCGATCAGTCTATGTTAATAACCACACAATGACATGGAATTGCTAAATACGAGATGGCAGACAGAAATGAACATTCCTATTGTGATCACATAAGAGTTTTACTGCCAAGGGTTTACGCCTCTGCACTCGGTAGGACTGAGTGTTTTTGTATTGCACTTGTGCAGTTAATGATCTAGTGGGATAACTAGGAATATGGAAATGTCGATCGTGGTAAATTCTTCCTTTCACCAACGAACATGGCATAAGTCAGCTAAACAAAAGCTTGGAAACAAACTGTGCGGCCTAAGGCCAAATAAGCACGAAGAGTGTGAAACACACCAACAATCACAAGATGTGAATTCCATCGGAATAAAAAGGGAAAGGAGACTTAGGAAAGTCACAAGGACCGACGCATAGAAAATGCAAGGTCATACAAGTAAAGAACACTTGTACTGAACCAGATTGAAATGGCATAATTAGAAGCTACTGACAACAGAGGAAGCACTACAACTAAGTAGTGGCTTAACCTCAACCGACAACAAGTCGAAGGAACCCAGTGAATGATCACTATAATACACAACAGTATGTAGAGCGGGATAGAAAATCCAAAGCTCATTGAATTTGCGTACGGTAAAGCAATACCACGCTCGATTAATAAACCTTATTCTCAAGATAAAAAGGGATAAAAGGTGATGTGTAGCACGTTAAGGATAACAAGCAGGGCGAATAACCCAAGTTATCAGGGTCGCGCAGCAGAAGCTAGTGGGCCCAGAATTCTAAGTGAAATACACCTAGTGAATAAAGGTTAATCATCAATGCCTTGAGGCCTGAAAGGCTAGAACCGAACCCGGTTATGAGTTAAACAACTCCGATGAAAATTCTTGACGCAGGGACTAACCGGTAATACGGTTAAGACCCATTGATCAAGGAACATTGTATAATAGACCGCATGGGAGCTGAACCACTACATGACGGCTGAATGCCTTCGACCAATGTCCAATGTTGACACATGGTAGATTACGTGGGCGTAATCCTTTTTAAGGGGGGTAGAGTGAAAACCGCGAAGTGTAAGTTTTACATGATAAGTGCGTAAACTACAATGCGTATAGCGCAAAAGAATTTGTTCTGATGATTGATATGTTACATAAACATTTGTATTCACTCATCATGTAATTGTGGTTATTTGGGAAATAAAAATAGGAAAGGAGTAGAGAAACTCCAGGGGATGAGAATCCCGATTGGTAATAGTATGAGAAATGAGTACGTTTGGGAGATTTGATGTAACGACCCCAAAACCACCCTGGTTGGGAGACCGTTACACGCCGCGCGCTTATTACCTAAGACACGCAAGGCTACACTATCGAAACCCCAAAACAGAAACTGATGCTCATATATTACCAGATAAACGATTACAAAATGTTACAATACACAGGCGGAAGCCAAACTGAATTACAAGGCATATCCTAAATACAACTGGGCCCTAAGGCCAAACAAACTAAATACAAAACCCAAATGCCAAAACGAAAAGTAAGAGCTGAACAGAGGGCCAAAGCACATCAAATGGATCATAATCCTTTATCAAACAAAAGTCATACACTGAATAGCAAACACGAAAACCAACCAGAAGCATAGAAGCTCAAACACTCTTTCAGAGCAAATCAGAGTTCAAAGGCTTATTGAAGATTTTCAAATACAATTGCACATATACATGTGCTAAAACATATCTAAACAGATAGTACTCGAAAAGAGGAATCCAACGCCGCAAACGGCACTCAAAACGGAGCTCAGACGAAGAAGTTATGCTAAAACAAAGGCCGGTCCGAACATGCGTCCGACCTTGCATGTTCGGACCTAATTCGAGAGTCAGAAAATCTTCCGGCGTATGATGTCCGAACTTCAATGTTCGGACACATGTTAGGACACTGCGAAAACTGCAAAATCACTTGCGGAAATCAGCCAGAACCAAGCCACAAATCCCCCACAAAACATACATAACTTTTAGTAGCAAAATAGCCAATCAAAAACACATTTCCATGGGGGTTTTAACGCATCAAACGCAAATCAAGATCAACCAAAAACATCACCAAATCAAAGAGTTAAACAATCATATACGAAGAACAAACAAAATCAGAAATCCCCATGGACAAACACACACAACCGAATCCATTCACCACCTACCTCACATCCGAAGCAAAGCAATCTCTTGGGACTCTACGAAACACTCTTCTTGAATCTCCACTCAAATCTCTACTCGAACCATGAACACTCGATCGAAATTAGGAGAAGACCAACGCCGGAGAAGGAAACGAAGAAGCATCAATCAGAACTCGAAACCCTCAATTAGAGATCTCACGGACTCGAATAACGAAACAGCAGCACCATTGAATTGTAGGAACGCGAGATTGAAGAAGAGGATGAGCAGAGGGAGAAGAAGTTACGCGAAGAGGATGAAACATTAGGAGAATGTTATAAACATACTAACGTAAGATTAAGATTAACTCGAACTCCCTTTGGAATTAGAAGGAAAGTAATACAAGATAAAATAAAAAAAAATCTGGGGCATAACAACATACCCCTCTTAAAATGAATTTCGTCCTCGAAATTCGACGAAACCCAGAACGTGAACAAATGCACTTCCAGTGCCAGAATACAATGAACACTCACAAGGCCAACACTCAGAACTGGTTGCTGATTGGCGGATAAAAGACCATGCAGAAGATGATTACTGAAGGCTATGCACGAAGGCACAGGAAGAATGCTCACACATCCCAGAAGCTCGAACCCCACACGAGCTAACACAAAAACCTCACTGGCTGACTCATTAACATAACGAACAAAGCAGAAGACTGTAGAAGGTTAATCTTGAAGAATTAGGAACATCACTCACACTCACTGGTCATTGACTAACATTAGCACAAAGCAGAATATTTTTGGAGATTCAGCCTAAAAGCACAGAAGGAAACGCTTACACATCTCAGGAGTCCACACCTCACAGAGCTAACACTCAGAACTTGTTAAATGTCTCACTGATTGAAGGGACAAGGAATAATTACTGAAAATCAACTTGAAGCCACAGACATAACACTCAGATTCACTGCTGACTGGCTAACAGAGGAACACACCAGAAGATTATCCCTAAGGTTAAGAAAGTCACTCACCCTCATCTCAAAAGCTCCAACTTACACGAGTTAACACATCGAGCCTACTGGCTCATTCACTAACAGAAGAAACGAAGCAGGAGAGTACTAACACATAGCTTCTAAGGCACAGAAGGGAACACTCACAAAGTTACGCTCAGAATACACTGGCTAACTCGCTGACAGAGGAAACAAAGTAGATAATCATTAATGCTTAGCACAAGGGACAGAAAGAACACTCACTCATTTCAGAGCTCAACCCGAAGAGCTACACTCAGATACTAGCTGGCTCACTGACAAAAGAAGCAAAGCAGATGATCACTGAAGGCTCAGCACAAAGACATTGGAGGAACGCTAACATATCTTAGAAGCTCTACTTACACGAGCTAACACATGGACCTCACTAGCTGATTCACTAACAGAATGAGCAGAGCAAAAGATTACAAAGGCTAAGCTTGAAGGAATAGGAACAACACTCACATATCTCATAAGCTTGCACCTCACAAATCTAGCACTCAGAACTTATTAGCTGACTCACTGACATAAGAGGTGAAACAGAAGATTACTAACACTCAACCTAAATGCACAAGAACTCTTAGAGGTGTCCTTACCTAAAGGACCAACATACTCGCGAACTCCCACCATAACACAACACAGAACATACAACACAAGCACGTAACACAAGCTCACAACTGAAGCACACAAACTCTGTCAAACAAGAACTCACATTCGGTCATCCTTTCCCAAAGGACCTGACTCCCTCAGACTCACTTTCAAAACAAGAATAACACAGACAAACACTACGCTTCCGTTGCGCTACTCTGATGGCGGACAACCACATAGCAGACACACATAACAGACACCAGATAGCAGACAAGTCACGCAACAGCCAACACATAGCATATAGTAGGCAAAGACACGAAGAAGCGTAGACATGCAGACACCCCAAACCCAACGAAAACCAACCTGGCTCTGATACCACTAAATGTAACGACCCCAAAACCACCCTGGTTGGGAGACCGTTACACGCCGCGCGCTTATTACCTAAGACACGCAAGGCTACACTATCGAAACCCCAAAACAGAAACTGATGCTCATATATTACCAGATAAACGATTACAAAATGTCTTTACAATACACAGGCGGAAGCCAAACTGAATTACAAAGCATATCCTAAATACAACTGGGCCCTAAGGCCAAACAAACTAAATACAAAACCAAATGCCAAAACGAAAAGTAAGAGCTGAATCTCCAAGCACGAACTAAAACCTGCAAATCAGACGGAGATAGGGGTGAGCAAAACTATTGCTCAGCAGGTGATAAACTTCATCAGCTGAGCATGCTCAAAACAGATACTGAACATACATATACACGTATACGAAAGCGCTTAGCCAGAGCAAAATCAGATGCAAAGCAGAAGTCTTTCAAATAGACTGAAGTCTAAAACACAAGAAGCTAAGCGGTGGTCAAAACATACACTTAATAGCAGAAGGTAAACTGAAGCTGAAAGCTTGACGAAATCAGAAGCTCAAGAAACTCAGAAGCTTAAACACAATCAGAAGCTTAGCAAAATCAGAAGTTATCAAAATCAGAAGCTTAGAAAAATCCGGAACTTATCAGAAGGCGGTAAGCACACAGCAGACCGTCTCAAATCAAATACAGATAGAGAGCAGACGAAGTGGAGCACTTTACAAATCAGAAATCCTCAATAGACGGGAAGCACACAGCAGCCTATCAGAGTTTGAAAACAAACAGAACTGGCGGAAGCAGTACAAACAAACATAGGTGTTCAAAGGACAGAAAGCACACAGCAGTCTGTCAAATACAAAAGCAGAGAGAACAGACAGAAGCCGAACAGAACACAAACAGAAGTGGGACACTAGCACCAAGCATAACACTCAGAAAGGGTCGAAGACCCATGGATCTAACAGATCCCTCGACAACGCAGAAATGACCCGAAGGCCAAAGGGTTCGTCAACCCCACAGAACAGATTGGGCATGACCCACACTCAGAATGACGTCTACATGGTATACCACGGAATAGCTCGACCCAGCCATTCACGGCTCAGAAGCAGAGTAACTAGGTCCCAAAACGGAAGCTTAACAAACAGAAGCTTTAAACAGAACGGGACAAAAGTCCTTGTCAGAACAGAGCAGAAAGCAGAGCTTTTAACAGAACAGAACAGAGGGCCAAAGCACATCAAACGGATCATAATCCTTTATCAAAACAAAAGTCATACACTGACTAGCAAACACGAAAACCAACCAGAAGCATAGAAGCTCAAACACTCTTCAGAGCAAATCAGAGTTCAAAGGCTTATTGAAGATTTTCAAATACAATTGCACATACACATGTGCTAAAACATATCTAAACAGATAGTACTCGAAAAGAGGAATCCAACGCCGCAAACGGCACTCAAAACGGAGCTCAGACGAAGAAGTTATGCTAAAACAAAGGCCGGTCCGAACATGCGTCCGACCTTGCATGTTCGGACCTAATTCGAGAGTCAGAAAATCTTCCGGCGTATGATGTCCGAACTTCAATGTTCGGACACATGTTAGGACACTGCGAAAACTGCAAAATCACTTGCGGAAATCAGCCAGAACCAAGCCACAAATCCCCCACAAAACATACATAACTTTTAGTAGCAAAATAGCCAATCGAAAACACATTTCCATGGGGTTTTAACGCATCAAACGCACATCAAGATCAACCAAAAACATCACCAAATCAAAGAGTTAAAACAATCATATACGAAGAACAAACAAAATCAGAAATCCCCATGGACGAACACACACAACCGAATCCATTCACCACCTACCTCACATCCGAAGCAAAGCAATCTCTTGGGACTCTACGAAACACTCTTCTTGAATCTCCACTCGAATCTCTACTCGAACCACGAACACTCGATCGAAATTAGGAGAAGACCAACGCCGGAGAAGGAAACGAAGAAGCATCAATCAGAACTCGAAACCCTCAATTAGAGATCTCACGGACTCGAATAACGAAACAGCAGCACCATTGAATTGTAGGAACGCGAGATTGAAGAAGAGGATGAGCAGAGGGAGAAGAAGTTACGCGAAGAGGATGAACGATAGAACTGTTGACGATAAAGATGAAGGAGAGGGACTAATTGATCGTGAATTAGAATGAGTGAGAGGGAGGAAATAAAAATAGATTAATAAATCTCTCCCTTAAGAAAATAATAAATAACAAAAAGAAAGAAGACAAATGTAACCCTCCTTCCTCAAGCTAATATATTAACATTAGGAGAATGTTATAAACATACTAACGTAAGATTAAGATTAACTCGAACTCCCTTTGTGAATTAGAGGGAAGTAATACAAGATAAAATAAAAAAAATCTGGGGCATAACAACATACCCCTCTTAAAATGAATTTCGTCCTCGAAATTCGACGAAACCCAGAACGTGAACAAATGCACTTCCAGTGCCAGAATACATTGAACACTCACAAGGCCAACACTCAGAACTGGCTACTGATTGGCCGGATAAAAGACCATGCATAAGATGATTACTGAAGGCTATGCACGAAGGCACAGGAAGAATGCTCACACATCCCAGAAGCTCGAACCCCACACGAGCTAACACAAAAACCTCACTGGCTGACTCATTAACATAACGAACAAAGCAGAAGACTGTAGAAGGTTAATCTTGAAGAATTAGGAACATCACTCACACTCACTGGTCATTGACTAACATTAGCACAAAGCAGAATATTTTTGGAGATTCAGCCTAAAAGCACAGAAGGAAACGCTTACACATCTCAGGAGTCCACACCTCACAGAGCTAACACTCAGAACTTGTTAAATGTCTCACTGATTGAAGGGACAAGGCAATAATTACTGAAAATCAACTTGAAGCCACAGACATAACACTCAGATTCACTGCTGACTGGCTAACAGAGGAACACACCAGAAGATTATCCCTAAGGTTAAGAAAGATCACTCACCCTCATCTCAAAAGCTCCAACTTACACGAGTTAACACATCGAGCCTACTGGCTCATTCACTAACAGAAGAAACGAAGCAGGAGAGTACTAACACATAGCTTCTAAGGCACAGAAGGGAACACTCACAAAGTTAACGCTCAGAATACACTGGCTAACTCGCTGACAGAGGAAGCAAAGTAGATAATCATTAATGCTTAGCACAAGGGACAGAAAGAACACTCACTCATTTCAGAGGCTCTAACCCCAAAGAGCTAGCACTCAGAGTTTACTAGCTGGCTCACTGACAAAAGAAGCAAAGCAGATGATCACTGAAGGCTCAGCACAAAGACATTGGAGGAACGCTAACATATCTTAGAAGCTCTACTTACATGAGCTAACACATGGACCTCACTAGCTGATTCACTAACAGAATGAGCAGAGCAAAAGATTACAAAGGCTAAGCTTGAAGGAATAGGAACAACACTCACATATCTCATAAGCTTGCACCTCACAAATCTAGCACTCAGAACTTATTAGCTGACTCACTGACATAAGAGGTGAAACAGAAGATTACTAACACTCAACCTAAATGCACAAGAACTCTTAGAGGTGTCCTTACCTAAAGGACCAACATACTCGCGAACTCCCACCATAACACAACACAGAACATACAACACAAGCACGTAACACAAGCTCACAACTGAAGCACACAAGTTTGTCAACCAAGAACTCACATTCGGTCATCCTTTCCCAAAGGACCTGACTCCCTCAGACTCACACTCAAAACTCAGAATACACACAGACAAACACTACGCTTCCGTTGTGCTACTCTGATGGCGGACAACCACATAGCAGACACACATAACAGACACCAGATAGCAGACAAGTCACGGAACAGCCAACACATAGCATATAGTAGGCAAAGACACGGAAGCGTAGACATGCAGACACCCGCAAACCCAACGAAAATCAAACCTGGCTCTGATACCACTAAATGTAACGACCCCAAAACCACCCTGGTTGGGAGACCGTTACACGCCGCGCGCTTATTACCTAAGACACGCAAGGCTACACTATCAAAACCCCAAAACAGAAACTGATGCTCATATATTACCAGATAAACGATTACAAAATGTCTTTACAATACACAGGCGGAAGCCAAACTGAATTACAAGGCATATCCTAAATACAACTGGGCCCTAAGGCCAAACAAACTAAATACAAAACCCAAATGCCAAAACGAAAAGTAAGAGCTGAATCTCCAAGCACGAACTAAAACCTGCAAATCAGACGGAGATAGGGGTGAGCAAAACTATTGCTCAGCAGGTGATAAACTTCATCAGCTGAGCATGCTCAAAACAGATACTGAACATACATATACACGTATACGAAAGCACTTAGCCAGAGCAAAATCAGATGCAAAGCAGAAGTCTTTCAAATAGACTGAAGTCTAAAACACAAGAAGCTAAGCGGTGGTCAAAACATACACTTAATAGCATAAGGTAAACTGAAGCTGAAAGCTTGACGAAATCAGAAGCTTAAGAAACTCAGAAGCTTAAACACAATCAGAAGCTTAGCAAAATCAGAAGGTTATCAAAATCAGAAGCTTAGAAAAATCCGGAACTTATCAGAAGGCGGTAAGCACACAGCAGACCGTCTCAAATCAAATACAGATAGAGAGCAGACGAAGTGGAGCACTTTACAAATCAGAAATCCTCAATAGACAGGAAGCACACAGCAGCCTATCAGAGTTTGAAAACAAACAGAACTGGCGGAAGCAGTACAAACAAACATAGGTGTTCAAAGGACAGAAAGCACACAGCAGTCTGTCAAATACAAAAGCAGAGAGAACAGACAGAAGCCGAACAGAACACAAACAGAAGTGGGACACTAGCACCAAGCATAACACTCAGAAAGGGTCAAAGACCCATGGATCTAACAGATCCCTCGACAACGCAGAAATGACCCGAAGGCCAAAGGGTTCGTCAACCCCACAGAACAGATTGGGCATGACCCACACTCAGAATGACGTCTACATGGTATACCACAGAATAGCTCGACCCAGCCATTCACGGCTCAGAAGCAGAGTAACTAGGTCCCAAAACGGAAGCTTAAGAAACAGAAGCTTTAAACAGAACGGGACAAAAGTCCTTGTCAGAACAGAGCAGAAAGCATGAGCTTTTAATAGAACAGAACAGAGGGCCAAAGCACATCAAATGGATCATAATCCTTTATCAAAACAAAAGTCATACACTGACTAGCAAACACGAAAACCAACCAGAAGCATAGAAGCTCAAACACTCTTTCAGAGCAAATCAGAGTTCAAAGGCTTATTGAAGATTTTCAAATACAATTGCACATATACATGTGCTAAAACATATCTAAACAGATAGTACTCGAAAAGAGGAATCCAACGCCGCAAACGGCACTCAAAACGGAGCTCAGACGAAGAAGTTATGCTAAAACAAAGGCCGGTCCGAACATGCGTCCGACCTTGCATGTTCGGACCTAATTCGAGAGTCAGAAAATCTTCCGGCGTATGATGTCCGAACTTCAATGTTCGGATACATGTTAGGACACTGCGAAAACTGCAAAATCACTTGCGGAAATCAGCCAGAACCAAGCCACAAATCCCCCACAAAACATACATAACTTTTAGTAGCAAAATAGCCAATCGAAAACACATTTCCATGGGGTTTTAACGCATCAAACGCACATCAAGATCAACCAAAAACATCACCAAATCAAAGAGTTAAAACAATCATATACGAAGAACAAACAAAATCAGAAATCCCCATGGACAAACACACACAACCGAATCCATTCACCACGTACCTCACATCCGAAGCAAAGCAATCTCTTGGGACTCTACGAAACACTCTTCTTGAATCTCCACTCGAATCTCTACTCGAACCACGAACACTCGATCGAAATTAGGAGAAGACCAACGCCGGAGAAGGAAACGAAGAAGCATCAATCAGAACTCGAAACCCTCAATTAGAGATCTCACGGACTCGAATAACGAAACAGCAGCACCATTGAATTGTAGGAACGCGAGATTGAAGAAGAGGATGAGCAGAGGGAGAAGAAGTTACGCGAAGAGGATGAACGATAGAACTGTTGACGAGAAAGATGAAGGAGAGGGACTAATTGATCGTGAATTAGAATGAGTGAGAGGGAGGAAATAAAAATAGATTAATAAATCTCTCCCTTAAGAAAATAATAAATAACAAAAAGAAAGAAGACAAATGTAACCCTCCTTCCTCAAGCTAATATATTAACATTAGGAGAATGTTAAAACATACTAACGTAAGATTAAGATTAACTCGAACTCCCTTTGTGAATCAGAAGGAAGTAATACAAGATAAAATAAAAAAAATCTGGGGCATAACAAACATGGTCCGACCGACCCAAAACTGGGTCGGACCCTGGGTCGGTCCATTACAGATTTTCCTCTTAATTTGTTCTTTCAACTCCAAACTTTTCCTCATATATCCTAATATGTTCTAACCTCTTTTTGGACACTTCAAACACATCTTAATCCCTACCTAAACACACCTAAACTCATCTTCTAATTCCTTAAGCCTTACTCATTCCTTCACAAAATACTTAACACTTACAATGTTTTCTCTTAGGTTCCCAAGTGGTGTTTCATACTTATAAAAACTACTATCCCAAAACATTTTCTCACCACTACAACATCATCTCTAAAGCATTATTTCTCACCAACCTAAACTCCTAGTTGATATTTAAGTCCTTGTTTACCTAAAACATCTTTAACATTATCTCATCTCTTGTAAAGCACTTGGGCATTTCCAACATTTCTAGTTCACCAAACCTTATGTAAACTCCTAGAACTTCTTGCACATTTCCTAAATTTTGACATGGGTTCACCTAGAACATTACTAAGCCTAACACTTTGTTTTCTCCATTAGAAACACAAAAACACTTAAATCACCAAAAACCTCTCATACATAAAACTTCTCTAAAATCACACTACTTCACAATAATATGCACAACTTAAATTGCATGGCACTTAGGCCCTTAAAATGCATGGCTCTTAGGCCCTTAAAGTGCATAAATCCTAAACACTGAATTTCCATAATATAAATGCCTTTGACCTGCAAATACACTCAACAACACATATGTTCTTTTACTAGTCTCATTGAGAACATTCACTAGGTCATTCACCATTTGCTCTTTAGGTAGTTTTAACAAGCATTTATAAGCTCATTTCTCCTAAGGCATTAAACAACATTTGGTTAGTAGATTTACCTCTTTGCAAAATAACTTCTTTCTTGTTTCCTTTAGAAAACCGATAGAGTACTTGATTCTTGACAAGTTCTAAACAACATACAAACATTATAATGAGTATTCAAGCTATAAGCTCCATCTCATTGTAAACCCTAGTTTTACATTATTTCAAAAACATCAATATAATTGTTTTACCTTGATCTTTGAAGAGAGTTTGAATATCTATGAAGAGAGGACTCCACCTAGTCCATGAAGAGTTGGAATGAAGCTAGAACAAAGTCACATAAAAAGCTCCATTAATGAGCATTTTCGGTCAAGACAAAAACAGGGAGAAAACTTGATTTTTCTTTGAGATTCCTTACCTAGAAGCCAAGGAGAGCAATATTATGTAGAAGAACAAGCTCAAGCTCCTTCAATGGTGGAACTCCATGGCACCGAAATGGTTGTCTTGAAGTTTAAGAAGATAGAAATGAAGAGCTTGATGCAAGGAAGAGAATGGTGGTGTTTGTTCTTGATTTGGACAAGGGAGCAAGATTTAACAAGAGATCAAAGATGGAGTTTTAATGGTGGTAGTGGTATTACCGAGAGAGAGCAAAGAAGAGAGGTAGAAGGTGGTTTTTGCAAACCGTGGAAATGAAGGAAAGAAATGAATGAGATAGGATTTGCTTTTAAGAAGATATTTGTAGTTTATAAAGCAAATAGTAACTATATTAGTCATCTTTATTCTTTAATAAGTAAACAAGTAAGTGGTGAGTCACCCACTTAAGAAACCGGCCCCCTATAGTATATTGAGGGTATTTTTGTCTTTGTTTGTCAATTTAATTACTTATAACAACATATGTTATAAACTAGCTTGTAAAAGTTACTATTCACAAATACAGGCACTTAGAAGTGAAATTTTTGATTTCCCATTGATATAGCCACCCAAATGTTATACTATATAGTACACATATATATTTAAGAGTAATGATGGACATCTAGCCACTCAAAACTCATTTACAAGACAATTTTTCAAAAATGTGCTTTAAGACTCCTTAAAGCACATTTTTGTTTTAACTTGTTTTCAAGCTTGGTTTTCTTTGGTAATTGATTTAATATGTTCATTAATATATAAATAAAGTCTTGGTAAGCTTATCAAGCCTCAACCAAGCTTATCCCAGGCTTAGAGCATTTTTCGCCCTAAATAACCTTTAAGGTAATTACTTGTTTTTCTATGGTTTAAATTGTTTACTAATGTTTCTAAGACTCTTTTTTTAGTCTTAATAAATCATGTTTTAATGTTTATAACATTTTAAGGTTTGGGGTATTTCAAAGTGGTTTCGACCTGAACAAACACACCACAAGGTGTTAGATCCACCATATTGACATAGGAAATAGTTAGATCTCGAAATGCTACCTTGTTATTAGGTTTTACCTTGGAAAATGCCTTAAAAGAGGGTATTTCCTTTGGATCTCGGCCACCCTTGCTCCAAATGGCTAACCAACAGATTCCACATGAAAAGGAGAAGAAGATGAGCTATGACCAAAGTTTCACAGCAAAACTCGAAGGGAATCAAAAGTTATGAGCTTAAAGCACATTTTTACCTTAAAATGTAGATTTGAACAACCTTGGTCCCTCTACTGGTCTCAACCGAGTTTAGCTCTTGTTCTAACCTTAGAACACTGAGAATAAGCCATTGGAATTGATGAGCCACGAAATTTAGGTGTTGGTAGTGAAGAGATGAAGAAAAAGAGCTAAAAATGACATTAAAACACTTACCTTAAGGACTTAAGAGCTAGGTTTGCCTTCCATGTTCAAGAACAAGCTTTGAGAGCTTGAGAGAAGGGAGAGCTCGGCTGGAATGAAGGAGATCAGACAAGGAAGGAAGGAGGAAGGAAGGAATGATTGAAAGAATTTGAAATAATGTAAAGTAAGCTTAATTTTCAAAAAGTAATGTATTAGGTAGCATTATTGTCAATCAAGGATTATGCTGCCTCCTCTCTTATTGCCAGCCGGCTGCCATGGTCCAAGTGGGTCAATTGATTGACCATTGACTATACTTGGTCAATTTGACTCATGCGGGCCCCACTTTAGGGTTTTATTAATATTTTAATATTAAATTTGTAAAAATTCGTAAATTTCTGGACTAAATTCCTAATATCATATAATATGATATTTTATTTTATTTAAAGGTATTTATAACCTTTTAGCCCATTTAAACCAATTTAGAAGGCGATTACACAAAAACGTGCTTTAAGGAGTTTTAGTGCACATTTTGTGTCGTAAGGTGTTTCTGGGCTTGGTTTCCTTTAACAACGGTTTTGTTGTGTTCCTTACATGATATTTGATCATGGTATTCAATTTTATATCATTTAGAGGTCATTTGATTTTTAAGGTTTTCCTAGAGCACATTTTTGCCCTTTTGACCTTGAAGCATGTAAATGCTTTTTCTTTGTGTTAGAGTGTTGTCCAACGGTTATAATATGTTTAATATTATGTTAATATACTTAGGACAAATTTTTAGGTCCTAAGAAGTTCATTTGGGTATTTATTTACCCTTAACAGTCAAAGGGTGCAACATCTTGTTTTGTGTTGACCACTGTTGTTCTCAGTTGACTTTTAAGGCATGTTTAAGCCTTAATTAATATGATTAGATATTTAATCCGTGTTTAATTAGTTTGGGGTATTTCAATCTACCCCCCTTAAAAAGACTTCGTCCCGAAGTCTCTTAATCAAGTAGGTAAGTATATATATAAGTATAACTATCCATTGTTCCCATAATGTATATCTATGTGATATATCCTTTACATACATCGTGTTACGCTTATACAGCACATAGCCATCACGTTGTGGCGTTAGTTCAATCATATATGGATATAGGTGATCCATCAGCACCATCATTTCCTATCAGTTCTACAAGTCCTGACAACCTTCCTGAGGTGTCCATAACATTCCATTGTTCCACATTCCATATCTAATTATTCATTTCGTATCTAGGCGATACCATATGTAATCATTCTATAAAGCAATATGAATACATATCACAAATAGCATAAGCATAGTGTTACACACATGGTGTAGACACAACATTCATACAGGTACAAGTGTACATTCACACACAAACAAACCAAACAACGCACGCCCCGCGTACCAACCATAACCAACAAAACCAATTCACTGTATGCTATGCATACTAAATAATTCACATACTAACCAAAAAACCTCGTATGCCCCGCACACCACCAATTCTTTGTATGCAATGCATACTAAACAAACAAAACTTAGTGCATACATGTGCACAGCCAAGAGGCTCTACCCCCCTTAAAAAGGGTTACGCCCCCGTACCCCACAAGTATACAACAGCCGCTCAACAAGGAGCGCTGGATACTTGGCTCTCAAAGAGTTCACCAACTCGTGGATTATCCTCATATCAGAGAGACGGGTATGACTCTAGCCCTTCTGGGCTCCACAATTCGTAAGGGATGTGGCACTAAACAATTTGTGCTCTCTCCCAAATTCATTGTAATGGGCCCACTCGCTCCGTATGAGGTGCAGACCCATGAACAGGCTCAATTTGCCTTTCTTTTTTTTTCCATTGCTGTGAATCTACTTGTTTGGATCACTAGCATACATGCGTGTGTCTTTTCTCACTGATATTCAGTTGAGGTATACTATGACATTGGCCACTGTTAGTACTTAGTGCTCTTGCACTCGTCTTGTAATACTAAGATGTACCAGCCTATATGTCCATAAGATGATGTTTGTCATCCATGTCTCCTGGTGGTTTTGTTCCGGAGTAACACACTGTTGTGTTCTCTTTCTTTTCTTCTTTCTTTTTTTTTTACACACTCGTGTTGATCCCACTTTATCTTTCTGCATTTCCTCTAGATTAATAACTGCACGAGTGCAATACCAAAACACTCAGTCATACAGAGTGCAGAGGCGTAAACGCTCAACAGCTAATATCCAATGAGTCAAACAGAAAAGATGTGGGAATTATCCTGTGAGTGGTACATTCCAAATCCACTGTTTCTTGCTTAAGGTATCCGCTATTATATAGCTCTGTCTTTTCTCCTCGCGTGGTCACGCGTTTATGTCCATATCATCTGGTAGATTTCCCTGGACTGCGAGACTTTACTCGATCCTTATGAGGATTCTACATATTATTCGTCCATAATGGGTTTTCCTGTTTCTTTTTTTTTGGTTCCTATCCTTGAACTGTTTCCTTGTCTTCCCTGTATACTGTCCACTGTTCTCTGTTGAAGGTTTTTTTTTCTAGCCCGTTGGTTTAACTGCGGCTCTTCTCGTCCATCTTCGAGGTAATCCGACTTACTGTCCGTAGAATGGAGTTGACTACTTCTCGTGTTCCTAACACTACCTGTCTACTTGCATGGGGTACCGTACTGATACATTACTACTTACCCGACTAACTCATAAGTAAGTCTGTCAGGCCCACATGCTCCTAACGGAGTGCGGTCGTCCCATGACTCGTTTAGTAAACTGGTAATGTCTGTCACACGGTTATAGTGAAGTATTCTGTTGTCAATCTCCCTTTTGATGGATATCCTTTTTTTTCTACTTTTACTTTTTTTTTTTTCTTCTTCCTCTTCTTTCTTCATTTTTTTTTTGTTCTTCTTTTTTTTTGTGTAATAGTTCATGTTATCAGTTATCCTGTAATAAGTGATATTGCCTTTGTGGCAACCGTGGTAATTCGTGTGATAAATCGGCGTTATTCAGCTCAGTGGAAGTAAAATCTGTGCTATATCAGCAAACTTTTTTCTCCCCCTTTTTTTTATCTCCCTGAGTATAACACAATTTTTTTTTCTTTTCTCCCTGTTTTTTTTTTATCATATCTCATCCATGTTCATATTCGTCCCCTCATCCATGTAATTGGATGTATTGCAGATTGCATAATAGCTTGAGCAACTTGGCTCTTCACTTCTCAACCATCCTCACTGACGGTGGTGCGTCTACAAAGGGTATGCTTGTCCGTAAGGATTAAACATGTATCACTAGTAGTGATTAGCATTCAATGCCGGTACACTCTGATGGTATTTGGCTAGTAGCCCTGTCTGAAACTTCCTCGAACGTTTAAACTTGTGTGTGTGTGTTTTTTTTTTACAGTCATAGTGGCTGTATAATGTGTCCAGTTGCA
Source organism: Limonium bicolor (assembly GCA_023374045.1). Classification (NCBI taxonomy): domain Eukaryota; kingdom Viridiplantae; phylum Streptophyta; class Magnoliopsida; order Caryophyllales; family Plumbaginaceae; genus Limonium; species Limonium bicolor. Next base: position 191,102,641 of record CM041780.1, read on the forward strand.
GTGGTTGGACTATCGGTCCTTCCAAAATTGCATAGGTTTCTAATCTCTAGGTTTCAATGAAAAGGTTTGAACAACAGTTTTTTTTTTATAAAAGGTTAAAAGTAGTAGTTGTTGCAGTTGCATTTGCAGTAGCCGTTACTGTTGCTGTTGCTGTCGCTGCACTTGCTGTAGCAAGTGCGCAAGGCAGATGGAATTTTCAGTGGTTTACTGTCATAGCGCTTGCAATAGCAAGTGCGCCATGCAGGTGGAAATTCTGGTTCAGTAATTCCCGGTCTCATTGACTCTGTGTCGTAGAGTATAGGCTACATGGTAATGTAAGCATTAACATCCTGTTCATATATATATCCGTCAAGGTTTAAAGCTTTTGGTACTGAGTACACACAACTAATCCCAAAGTCTTACACAAAAGGCGAGTGGTCAATGACACACTCCCACATAATTATAGTATAGCTCCTTCTAACACTCAAAGTAAGCACACAACATAGTAAGTAAAAGTCTTCCACCAGCGGTCTCATGGAGTTAGGGTACTCATGCTCTATCTACTCCCTTGCCCTTCTGGGCTCCAGCATCAGCAGATGTCTAGCCATCCTGACCGCCTCGTGGTACTCCAGATCCTCCAGCTGAGGTCTTCTGAGTATTCTTTGGTGGCCTGTAATTACGGCTCTCTGGGTTCATCCAACATTCAAATTCCCTATGGCCCTCTTTGTGGCAGCACCGACACTCGACTTTGCGGCCTTCGCAGTCGACCCCTGGATGGTCCTTCCCACAACGCTTACAGTAAAAATGGCGCTGGGGCTGTCCGGTGCCTGATGATAGTATTTAAGTTTAAGTTAAATCTGTTGATATAAGAGTTAAGATTATATTTGAATTCAAGAGGTAGGTGTTCTCACCCTTAGGAGGTGCGGATCTCAGAGGCTTAGCATCAATAGCTGGGCCGGTCAACTGCAGGACGGGCTCTTTCCCTTTCTTTCCCTGGGGCCCTGCTGTCCTTTCTTTGGAAAGAATTTCCTATTTAAGGTTTCGGGTCAGCATTCGTAAGGTATTTAGTATGATAAGTATTTAAGTATGGGATAAGTCCTTACTTTCCCTTTTTCTGGCCATCGCCTGAAGATGCTCCTCCACCCTCAGACTCTCCTTCAGGGTTCTTCCTTTTCTTTGCCCCTAGAGTCTCTTCCCGAGTCTGGAGCATTAGCTCCGTCCTCGAGGCAGCATCATAACACTCCTGGAATCTCATTGGTAAGTTCTCAGAACGTTATACGGTACTGTAGTAAGTAAAGAATTTATGGCATTCATGTTAATACCTGTATGGTAGTGTAGAGGGTAGCACCCATCGCCATCTGGATGCGAAATAATAGTCCTCCCCGGAACTTCTGATCTTTACAGTTTCTGAGTAATCCACACCGGGGATGAAGTCCAGTAGACCAATGAATCGAGCGTAATACTCGTCCACGGTCAGACCTCCCTGGGTCAATGTTTCAAACTCATGGCGCTTCTTCTGTTTGAGGTGCGCCGGGTAGTACTTCCCTCTTAGTAATTCAACAAAGGCAGCCCACGAAAAGTCGGGCGTAGCCAGGTGCTGGTCCTTGACTAGCCTCCACCAAGTGCTGGCTGCATCCTTCAGATGGAAAGCAGTAATAGCGACCCTCTTGTCGTCAGGTACTTGTAAAGCTTCAAATGCTTTCTCGTGTTCAACAATGTAACGCTCCAAAGCTACGGGGTCTGGTTCCCCTGAATATGTAGGTGGTCGGGTCTCGCTAACTGACTTCAGCCAGTTTGTTTCCCTAGGCTGTGGCGGGTGGACTGGTGCTCCTCCTATCTGAGTACCCAGCTGTGCAAGAACGGCTGCAACCGTCTCAGCAACTCCTGGAATGCCGGGGTCACCGTCTCTACCTCTTCCATACCATGCCCTCTAGTACCACCAGACATCTGTAGTACAGTATATCACATAAATACTCGGTAAATTACCGTACACAACCAATAGATATTAAATTGCCTTAAGGCTAACCTGTCACGCAATTTGCGTTACTAGACACAATATCTCCTTAAGACGAATCGTCTCGTACTTCCCAAATTCGTTTCCCAATATTTCCCAAGTCCTAAGCTCACTGTCTTAACCTACTTTCTCGTCATCAGAGCGGTACTCCGCTCTGATACCACTTTTGTAACACCCCTCACCACAAACACGATATAATCTCTCACGTAGCAATAATTAAAACGTCTCGCAGCGGAAAATAAATAACAATTACAAAACTCACTCAGGTGTCACCGGCCATTACTCGCCCATGCGAGTAACGTAGCCAAACTACATCCAACTTCAAAATAAATAAACTGCTAACCGCAGTGATAACGAGAAACTCCTATACATCATACTAAGTCCATAAATCATAATCATCGACAAGTGAGCGTCTACCCAATCTTGAAAAATACATAACCTTACCATAAAACCATACACCATCTTCATTACTATACAACATCTCCAATTACCCTGTTCCTGCTCTTCAGCTCCGACAATGATCAACAACCTGAAATGGTGTAGTATCAGCGATAGACGCTGAGTATGCCGGGCCTGGACCCTAATGGTCACTTGTCATTTTAACCATCTTATTAGTAGATTGGTTTCATGCTTTCCTTTTTACAGTTATAATCAAAACTGGAGCATAAATGTATAATATACATAATCAACCATCCAAATATTCATAACATAATCATCCATCCAAATATTCATAAACATTACTCATCCATCCAAACCAAACATTCATAGAATATTTCAAATAACATTTGTATATCGAACGTATCGAGCAATAACAACAATATTTTGTACAATGTACAATCGCCATAGTGTTCACCATCCACTGTCAATTTATTTTAGTTTGGCTTTCAAGCCCCATCCATAAGTACAATGTACATTCGCCGTAGCGTACAGCCCATAGTTAATTTACCTTAGCCTTGTAGGCTCCATCCAACCATGTTTAATAAATGTCAGTAGGGCGTCATGTTAGGACAACCCGATAACCTCACCATGGACAGTAGTCCCCCGTACACACAAAGGTGCTCATTTCGCCAGAGGTCCGGAGGCCCCTGACTCACTTATGTCTCGTAAGACGTCCATAAAAAGGCCGTAGCCACCTGATCCACGAACCTATTTGGGCTCGTTGGATATAACCTGGAGCGGAATCCAATTAGGAAACCCCTCAGTGATCACAAATGCGCAACCAAGTAGTTCGTAAACTACCGGGATTCCTCACCTCAATCTCATACCATCACTCTCTCATAATGTTTAAGATCTGCTCTTAGTCTTATGGAGAATATTATTAACCAGCGGCCCAATGGGTCACGCATACCTAGAAGTCATCTAGGTGATATTTATGTTAGAGATCCATGCTCTAGAGACCGACAATGTCGTGACTCGTCCCTAAGTGTTTTACTTAAGTTACCATATACTTAATATTAATATCATGGTATTATATCAAGTAACCGTCATGTCATCACAACGTATATGTATGTTTATATAAGTCGATCTATAGTCGACGTAGTGTTAGTCCCGTAGGACGCTCGTGCATAAAATAATTAATGCAGTAGCACACAATCACATACATATATCCACACATATAACACACAAGTTATATCAACCAAATCCGAGCCCAAGGAGCAACCTTAGGTCAACTCGGCAAACCCCTTTACATACCGTTCACCCTGATTGTATTACGGTGGAGTATGAATCTTCAAGATCCTATGCTCCGTGTAGTCCGCTAGCTTGTCAAGCGTCCTTGTCAGAAGTATAATCTAAACGATATTAAAACTATACGTCAGTCTCCATGACTAACTACATCTGGTATTTCCGAATAATACCGAATACAACCCCGACAGTTCACCTCTGTTTTCTACAATTGTTACGGTTTCTTTAACATCGGTTTGTTACTTAAAGCGTACGTCAAAACTATTCCAACTGTTAAGTTTAATTCCTTTATTTCTTTTAATCTTATCCACCTCTAGTTTAGGTACGTAACCTATAGTTGCATGTATGCATGCATTCTTGTATTATATTGCATTCTAAAATTCATAACTTATAGTTCGTAACTATATTTATTATTTTTTTAAAATAACCACCACCATTAAATCATATGGTTTTCAACCAAAATATATATCCACCTTATATACATTATTCTTGTGTATGTATATATTTACCACGTAGGTAATTCCCATGAGTTTAATAAACTCTTATATTTTATGTTACTTTTTATCATCTTTTATTAGATGATTATTCCCATTAGTTGTATTATATTATACAACTTGTATTAAGATTGTTATCCTAACATGAGTAACATTTTATGTTGTATAATTACAACTCCTAAGGTTTATTTAATAAATACCTTAGTTTATAAATCCCATTTGTTTATAGTTTATCACATTATTTTATGTGAGTACCCTTCCTTATATTAATTCCATCTAAACCATATAATTGCTATAATAATTATAACACTATAGACCTTAGTCTAAAATTCATTTTCCAACTCTTGTTAACTCGGTATAGCCCTTAACTTTATTTAAATTCCCTTTTTGACCACATAACATTTTGTAATGTTATACCAAAATACTAATACCATTTGATATGATACTTTCATTTCTTTTAACCTATAACCTATAGTTTTTTATAAACTATTTGTATTGCCTCATAGGCATATATTAAACCTTATACTTTTCTTAAACCATAATTTTCTTTATTTACCAAATCACCCTTTCTTTTTTTACCATGTTATATATTCCATTCAATATAACATTTCTAACTTATAAAAGAGTATAACCTATGGTTATTTTTCATAATTCCGAATAGACCTCAATATACATTTTATTTTGTCATTAGGCCCAATTTATAACATATAGTTTGATAATATCATTAAAACTATATATTATACATATATCTCAATAAATACTCTTATATAATTCTAAAAATCTCCAAATTCCACCAAAGGGTTATAAATATCCTTATTAACCCATATACTCTTGGTATTTACCATTCCACCATCTATTTTCTCCAAAGTGTCATAATGACATAATAACTATATATTATACTTATATAGTTCATTTTAATTCCAAAACTCACCAAATAAATTCCTAAAGATTCCTAATAGCCCATGGGTGTTTAAAATACCATTGTACACCCCTTTATTTTTGGTAATAACATATTTACCACATATGTTATAAAATATTACCATAAAATGCATAACTTATTATAAAACCTTAAATAAGTTATCTAACTTATTTATTTGGGTCAAAACCTAGCATATGGTCAAGGTTGACCTCCTTAATATTTCCTTGACCAACAATTCCTTATAATTACGATTTAGTACCCAAACTTTCTAAAATTCACCATTTAACCCCAAAACTTTATAAAATCTTATAAACTTTATTTTAACTCTTTTTTACTCTAATTTTCGGCCTTATTATTCTAAAGCCCCCAAATTTAATTTAATTACACCTAATACCCCATTTATTTTCGGTAATGCATTTATACTACTTAAACTTAATTAAAAGCTTGTAAATGCATAAATAAAATGGCCTAAATTACATGGCCTTATTACAAACATTTGCTCACAAAATAAATTACACATAAATGTCCCAAAATACTATACAATTTCGGCCTCACCATATAATTTTATTTATTTACCAAACTTCCACATAATGTCTTAAATTTGACAATTATGTTAATTAAATCTCTAAATGACTAGCTTAATTTATCTTAGTCATTTTTTTTCCATTTTAGGTCAATATGACCCATATTTAAAGTTTCACTCTCGGCCACATATATATATATGCTTAAAATTGTAAAATCATAAGTTTAAGGTGTTTATACCTTGATTATTCCTTTATGAGCTCGGTCACTTGTAGGAAAATTCACCACTTGATTTAGACATGTTTAATACACAAAAACAAGATATGGTTATACTCCAAGCTTGAGCTTAACCATAAGGAATAATTAATGTAAGATTTAAGGCAAAAATCACCTTAAAAATGCAAGGGAAGTTCTAAGTGGTTTCGACCTGAACCAAACACACCACAAGGTGTTAGATCCACCATATTGACATAGGAAATAGTTAGATCTCGAAATGCTACCTTGTTATTAGGTTTTACCTTGGAAAAATGCCTTAAAGAGGGTATTTCCTTTGGATCTCGGCCACCCTTGCTCCAAATGGCTAACCAACAGATTCCACATGAAAAGGAGAAGATGAGGCTATGACCAAAGTTTCACAGCAAAACTCGAAGGGAATCAAAAGTTATGAGCTTAAAGCACATTTTTACCTTAAAATGTAGATTTGAACAACCTTGGTCCCTCTACTGGTCTCAACCGAGTTTAGCTCTTGTTCTAACCTTAGAACACTGAGAATAAGCCATTGGAATTGATGAGCCACGAAATTAGGTGTTGGTAGTGAAGAGATGAAGAAAAAGAGCTAAAAATGACATTAAAACACTTACCTTAAGGACTTAAGAGCTAGGTTTGCCTTCCATGTTCAAGAACAAGCTTTGAGAGCTTGAGAGGAAGGGAGAGCTCGGCTGGAAGAAGGAGATCAGACAAAAGGAAGGAGGAAGGAAGGAATGATTGAAAGAATTTGAAATAATGTAAAAGTAAGCTTAATTTTCAAAAGTAAGTATTAGGTAGCATTATTGTCAATCAAGGAATTATGCTGCCTCCTCTCTTATTGCCAGCCGGCTGCCATGGTCCAAGTGGGTCATTGATTGACCATTGACTATACTTGGTCAATTTGACTCATGCGGGCCCCACTTTAGGGTTTTATTAATATTTAATATTAAATTTGTAAAAATCGTAAATTTCTGGACTAAATTCCTAATATCATATAATATGATATTTTATTTTATTTAAAGGTATTTATAACCTTTTACCTTTACCATTTAAACCAATTAGAAGGCGATTACAAAAAACGTGCTTTAAGGAGTTTTAGTGCACATTTTGTGTCGTAAGGTGTTTCTGGGCTTGGTTTCCTTTAACAACGGTTTTGTTGTGTTCCTTACATGATATTTGATCATGGTATTCAATTTTATATCATTTAGAGGTCATTTGATTTTTAAGGTTTTCCTAGAGCACATTTTTGCCCTTTTGACCTTGAAGCATGTAAATGCTTTTCTTTGTGTTGAGTGTTGTCCAACGTTATAATATGTTTAATATTATGTTAATATACTTAGGACAAATTTTAGGTCCTAAGAAGTTCATTTGGGTATTTATTTACCCTTAACAGTCAAAGGGTGCAACATCTTGTTTTGTGTTGACCACTGTTGTTCTCAGTTGACTTTTAAGGCATGTTTAGGCCTTAATTAATATGATTAGATATTAATCCGTGTTTAATTAGTTTGGGGTATTTCAATCTACCCCCTTAAAAAGACTTCGTCCCGAAGTCTCTTAATCAAGTAGGTAAGTATATATATAAGTATAACTATCCATTGTTTCCATAATGTATATCTATGTGATATATCCTTTACATACATCGTGTTACGCTTATACAGCACATAGCCATCACGTTGTGGCGTTAGTTCAATCATATATGGATATAGGTGATCCATCAGCACCATCATTTCCTATCAGTTCTACAAGTCCTGACAACCTTCCTGAGGTGTCCATAACATTCCATTGTTCCACATTCCATATCTAATTATTCATTTCGTATCTAGGCGATACCATATGTAATCATTCTATAAAGCAATATGAATACATATCACAAATAGCATAAGCATAGTGTACACACATGGTGTAGAACACACATTCATACAGGTACAAGTGTACATTCACACACAAACAAACAAACAACGCACGCCCCGCGTACCAACCATAACCAACAAAACCAATTCACTGTATGCTATGCATACTAAATAATTCACATACTACCAAACAAACCTCGTATGCCCCGCACACCACCAATTCTTTGTATGCAATGCATACTAAACAAACAAACTTAGTGCATACATGTGCACAGCCAAGAGGCTCTACCCCCCTTAAAAGGGTTACGCCCCCGTACCCCACAAGTATACAACAGCCGCTCAACAAGGAGCGCTGGATACTTGGCTCTCAAAGAGTTCACCAACTCGTGGATTATCCTCATATCAGAGAGACGGGTATGACTCTAGCCCTTCTGGGCTCCACAATTCGTAAGGGATGTGGCACTAAACAATTTGTGCTCTCTCCCAAATTCATTGTAATGGGCCCACTCGCTCCGTATGAGGTGCAGACCCATGAACACAGGCTCAATTTGCCTTTCTTTTTTTCCATTGCTGTGAATCTACTTGTTTGGATCACTAGCATACATGCGTGTGTCTTTTCTCACTGATATTCAGTTGAGGTATACTATGACATTGGCCACTGTTAGTACTTAGTGCTCTTGCACTCGTCTTGTAATACTAAGATGTACCAGCCTATATGTCCATAAGGATGATGTTTGTCATCCATGTCTCCTGGTGGTTTTGTTCCGGAGTAACACACTGTTGTAGTTCTCTTTCTTTTTCTTTCTTTCTTTTTTTTTTACACACTCGTGTTGATATCCACTTTATCTTTCTGCATTTTCCTCTAGATTAATAACTGCACGAGTGCAATACCAAAACACTCAGTCATACAGAGTGCAGAGGCGTAAACGCTCAACAGCTAATATCCAATGAGTCAAACAGAAAAGATGTGGGAATTATCCTGTGAGTGGTACATTCCAAATCCACTGTTCTTGCTTAAGTATCCGCTATTATATAGCTCTGTCTTTTCTCCTCGCGTGGTCACGCGTTTATGTCCATATCATCTGGTAGATTCCCCTGGACTGCGAGACTTTACTCGATCCTTATGAGGATTCTACATATTATTCGTCCATAATGGGTTTCCTGTTTCTTTTTTTTGGGTTCCTATCCTTGAACTGTTTCCTGTCTTCCCTGTATACTGTCCACTGTTCTCTGTTGAAGGTTTTTTTCTAGCCCGTTGGTTTAACTGCGGCTCTTCTCGTCCATCTTCGAGGTAATCCGACTTACTGTCCGTAGAATGGAGTTGACTACTTCTCGTGTTCCTAACACTACCTGTCTACTTGCATGGGGTACCGTACTGATACATTACTACTTACCCGACTAACTCATAAGTAAGTCTGTCAGGCCCACATGCTCCTAACGGAGTGCGGTCGTCCCATGACTCGTTAGTAAACTGGTAATGTCTGTCACACGGTTATAGTGAAGTATTCTGTTGTCAATCTCCTTTTGATGGATATTCCTTTTTTTTCTACTTTTACTTTTTTTTGTCTTCTTCCTCTTCTTTCTTCTTTTTTTTGTTCTTCTTTTTTTTGTGTAATAGTTCATGTTATCAGTTATCCTGTAATAAGTGATATTGCCTTTGTGGCAACGTGGTAATTCGTGTGATAAATCGGCGTTATTCAGCTCAGTGGAAGTAAAATCTGTGCTATATCAGCAAACTTGTTTCTCCCCCTTTTTTTTATCTCCTGAGTATAACACAATTTTTTTTCTTTTTCTCCCTGTTTTTTTTATCATATCTCATCCATGGTTCATATTCGTCCCCTCATCCATGTAATTGGATGTATTGCAGATTGCATAATAGCTTGAGCAACTTGGCTCTTCACTTCTCAACCATCCTCACTGACGGTGGTGCGTCTACAAAGGGTATGCTTGTCCGTAAGGATTAACATGTATCACTAGTAGTGATTAGCATTCATGCCGGTACACTCTGATGGTATTTGGCTAGTAGCCCTGTCTGAAACTTCCTCGAACGTTTAAACTTGTGTGTGTGTGTTTTTTTTTTACAGTCATAGTGGCTGTATAATGTGTCCAGTTGCAGTGGTTGGACTATCGGTCCTTCAAAATTGCATAGGTTTCTAATCTCTAGGTTTCAATGAAAGGTTTGAACAACAGTTTTTTTTATATAAAAAGTTAAAAAGTAGTAGTTGTTGCATTGCATTTGCAGTAGCCGTTACTGTTGCTGTTGCTGTCGCTGCACTTGCTGTAGCAAGTGCGCAAGGCAGATGGAATTTTCAGTGGTTACTGTCATAGCGCTTGCAATAGCAAGTGCGCCATGCAGGTGGAAATTCTGGTTCAGTAATTCCCCAGTCTCATTGACTCTGTGTCGTAGAGTATAGGCTACATGGTAATGTAAGCATTAACATCCTGTTCATATATATATCCGTCAAGGTTAAAGCTTTGGTACTGAGTACCACACAACTAATCCCAAAGTCTTACACAAAAGGCGAGTGGTCAATGACACACTCCCACATATATTATAGTATAGCTCCTTCTAACACTCAAAGTAAGCACACAACATAGTAAGTAAAAGTCTTCCACCAGCGGTCTCATGGAGTTTGCATACTCATGCTCTATCTACTCCCTTGCCCTTCTGGGCTCCAGCATCAGCAGATGTCTAGCCATCCTGACCGCCTCGTGGTACTCCAGATCCTCCAGCTGAGGTCTTCTGAGTATTCTTTGGTGGCCTGTAATTACGGCTCTCTGGGTTCATCCAACATTCAAATTCCCTTGGCCCTCTTTGTGGCAGCACCGACACTCGACTTTGCGGCCTTCAGTCGACCCCTGGATGGTCCTTCCCACAACGCTTACAGTAAAAATGGCGCTGGGCTGTCCGGTGCCTGATGATAGTATTTAAGTTTAAGTTAAAATCTGTTGATATAGGAAGAGTTAAGATTATATTTGAATTCAAGAGGTAGGTGTTCTCACCCTTAGGAGGTGCGGATCTCAGAGGCTTAGCATCAATAGCTGGGCCGGTCAACTGCAGGACGGGCTCTTTCCTTCTTTCCCTGGTGGCCCTGCTGTCCTTTCTTTGGAAAGAATTTCCTATTAAGGTTTCGGGTCAGCATTCGTAAGGTATTTAGTATGATAAGTATTTAAGTATGGGATAAGTCCTTACTTTCCCTTTTCTGGCCATCGCCTGAAGATGCTCTCCACCCTCAGACTCTCTTCAGGGTTCTTCTTTTCTTTGCCCCTAGAGTCTCTTCCCGAGTCTGGGGGAGCATTAGCTCCGTCCTCGAGGCAGCATCATAACACTCCTGGAATCTCATTGGTAAGTTCTCAGAACGTTATACGGTACTGTAGTAAGTAAAGAATTTATGGCATTCATGTTAATACCTGTATGGTAGTGTAGAGGGTAGCACCCATCGCCATCTGGATGCGAAATAATAGTCCTCCCCGGAACTTCTCGATCTTTACAGTTTCTGAGTAATCCACACCGGGGATGAAGTCCAGTAGACCAATGAATCGAGCGTAATACTCGTCCACGGTCAGACCTCCCTGGGTCAATGTTTCAAACTCATGGCGCTTCTTCTGTTTGAGGTGCGCCGGGTAGTACTTCCCTCTTAGTAATTCAACAAAGGCAGCCCACGAAAAGTCGGGCGTAGCCAGGTGCTGGTCCTTGACTAGCCTCCACCAAGTGCTGGCTGCATCCTTCAGATGGAAAGCAGTAATAGCGACCCTCTTGTCGTCAGGTACTTGTAAAGCTTCAAATGCTTTCTCGTGTTCAACAATGTAACGCTCCAAAGCTACGGGGTCTGGTTCCCCTGAATATGTAGGTGGTCGGGTCTCGCTAACTGACTTCAGCCAGTTTGTTTCCCTAGGCTGTGGCGGGTGGACTGGTGCTCCTCCTATCTGAGTACCCAGCTGTGCAAGAACGGCTGCAACCGTCTCAGCAACTCCTGGAATGCCGGGGTCACCGTCTCTACCTCTTCCAGTACCATGCCCTCTAGTACCACCAGACATCTGTAGTACAGTATGTCACATAAATACTCGGTAAATTACCGTACACAACCAATAGATATTAAATTGCCTTAAGGCTAACCTGTCACGCAATTTGCGTTACTAGACACAATATCTCCTTAAGACGAATCGTCTCGTACTTCCCAAACGTTTCCCAATATTTCCCAAGTCCTAAGCTCACTGTCTTAACCTACTTTCTCGTCATCAGAGCGGTACTCCGCTCTGATACCACTTTTGTAACACCCCTCACCACAAACACGATATAATCTCTCACGTAGCAATAATTAAAACGTCTCGCAGCGGAAAATAAATAACAATTACAAAACTCACTAGGTGTCACCGGCCATTACTCGCCCATGCGAGTAACGTAGCCAAACTACATCCAACTTCCAAAATAAATAAACTGCTAACCGCAGTGATAACGAGAAACTCCTATACATCATACTAAGTCCATAAATCATAATCATCGACAAGTGAGCGTCTACCCAATCTTGAAAATACATAACCTTACCATAAAACCATACACCATCTTCATTACTATACAACATCTCCAATTACCCTGTTCCTGCTCTTCAGCTCCGACAATGATCAACAACCTGAAATGGTGTAGTATCAGCGATAGACGCTGAGTATGCCGGGCCTGGACCCTAATGGTCACTTGTCATTTTAACCATCTATTAGTAGATTGGTTTCATGCTTTTCCTTTTTACAGTTATAATCAAAACTGGGCATAAATGTATAATATACATAATCAACCATCCAAATATTCATAAACATTAATCATCCATCCAAATATTCATAAACATTAATCATCCATCCAAACCAAACATTCATAGAATATTTCAAATAACATTTGTATATCGAACGTATCGAGCAATAACAACAATATTTTGTACAATGTACAATCGCCATAGTGTTCACCATCCACTGTCAATTTATTTTAGTTTGGCTTTCAAGCCCCATCCATAAGTACAATGTACATTCGCCGTAGCGTACAGCATCCATAGTTAATTTACCTTAGCCTTGTAGGCTCCATCCAACCATGTTTAATAAATGTCAGTAGGGCGTCATGTTAGGACAACCCGATAACCTCACCATGGACAGTAGTCCCCCGTACACACAAAGGTGCTCATTTCGCCAGAGGTCCGGAGGCCCCTGACTCACTTATGTCTCGTAAGACGTCCATAAAAGGCCGTAGCCACCTGATCCACGAACCTATTTGGGCTCGTTGGATATAACCTGGAGCGGAATCCAATTAGGAAACCCCTCAGTGATCACAAATGCGCAACCAAGTAGTTCGTAAACTACCGGGATTCCTCACCTCAATCTCATACCATCACTCTCTCATAATGTTTAAGATCTGCTCTTAGTCTTATGGAGAATATTTATTAACCAGCGGCCCAATGGGTCACGCATACCTAGAAGTCATCTAGGTGATATTTATGTTAGAGATCCATGCTCTAGAGACCGACAATGTCGTGACTCGTCCCTAAGTGTTTTACTTAAGTTACCATATACTTAATATTAATATCATGGTATTATATCAAGTAACCGTCATGTCATCACAACGTATATGTATGTTTATATAAGTCGATCTATAGTCGACGTAGTGTTAGTCCCGTAGGACGCTCGTGCATAAATAATTAATGCAGTAGCACACAATCACATACATATATCCACACATATAACACACAAGTTATATCAACCAAATCCGAGCCCAAGGAGCAACCTTAGGTCAACTCGGCAAACCCCTTTACATACCGTTCACCCTGATTGTATTACGGTGGAGTATGAATCTTCAAGATCCTATGCTCCGTGTAGTCCGCTAGCTTGTCAAGCGTCCTTGTCAGAAGTATAATCTAAACGATATTAAAACTATACGTCAGTCTCCATGACTAACTACATCGGTATTTCCGAATAATAAGCAACCCCGACAGTTCACCTCTGTTTCTACATTGTTACGGGTTTTTTAATCAGTCGGTTTGTTACTTAAAACGCGTACGTCAAAACTATTCCAACTGTTAAGTTTAATTCCTTATATTTCTTTTAATCTTATCCACCTCTAGTTTAGGTACGTAACCTATAGTTGCATGTATGCATGCATTCTTGTATTATATTGCATTCTAAAATTCATAACTTATAGTTCGTAACTATATTTATTATTTTTTTAAAATAACCACCACCATTAAATCATATGGTTTTCAACCAAAATATATATCCACCTTATATACATTATTCTTGTGTATGTATATATTTACCACGTAGGTAATTCCCATGAGTTTAATAAACTCTTATATTTTATGTTACTTTTTATCATCTTTTATTAGATGATTATTCCCATTAGTTGTATTATATTATACAACTTGTATTAAGATTGTTATCCTAACATGAGTAACATTTTATGTTGTATAATTACAACTCCTAAGGTTTATTAATAAATACCTTAGTTTATAAATCCCATTTGTTTATAGTTTATCACATTATTTTATGTGAGTACCCTTCCTTATATTAATTCCATCTAAACCATATAATTGCTATAATATTTATAACACTATAGACCTTAGTCTAAATTCATTTTCCAACTCTTGTTAACTCGGTATAGCCCTTAACTTTATTTAAATTCCCTTTTTGACCACATAACATTTTGTAATGTTATACCAAAATACTAATACCATTTGATATGATACTTTCATTCTTTTAACCTATAACCTATAGTTTTTATACCAGACTATTGTGTATTGCCTCATAGGCATATATTAAACCTTATACTTTTCCTTAAACCATAATTTTCTTTATTTACCAAATCACCCTTCTTTTTACCATGTTATATATTCCATTCAATATAACATTTCTAACTTATAAAAGAGTATAACCTATGGTTATTTTTCATAAGTTCCGAATAGACCTCAATATACATTTTATTTTGTCATTAGGCCCAATTTATAACATATAGTTTGATAATATCATTAAAACTATATATTATACATATATCTCAATAAATATCTTATATAATTCTAAAAATCTCCAAATTCCACCAAAGGGTTATAAATATCCTTATTAACCCATATACTCTTGGTATTTACCATTCCACCATCTATTTTTCTCCAAAGTGTCATAATGACATAATAACTATATATTATACTTATATAGTTCATTTTAATTCCAAAACTCACCAAATAAATTCCTAAAGATTCCTAATAGCCCATGGGTGTTTAAAATACCATTGTACACCCTTTATTTTTGGTAATAACATATTTACCACATATGTTATAAAAATATTACCATAAAATGCATAACTTATTATAAAACCTTAAATAAGTTATCTAACTTATTTATTTTGGTCAAAACCTAGCATATGGTCAAGGTTGACTCCTTAATATTTCCTTGACCAACAATTCCTTATAATTACGATTTAGTACCCAAACTTTCTAAAATTCACCATTTAACCCCAAACTTTATAAAATTATATAAACTTTATTTTAACTCTTTTTAACTCTAATTTTCGGCCTTATTATTCTAAAGCCCCCAAATTTAATTTAATTACACCTAATACCCCATTTATTTTCGGTAATGCATTTATACTACTTAAACTTAATTAAAAGCTTGTAAATGCATAAATAAAATGGCCTAAATTACATGGCCTTATTACAAACATTTGCTCACAAAATAATACACATAAATGTCCCAAAATACATATACAATTTCGGCCTCACCATATAATTTTTATTTATTTACCAAACTTCCACATAATGTCTTAAATTTGACAATTATGTTAATTAAATCTCTTAAATGACTAGCTTAATTTATCTTAGTCATTTTTTTTCCATTTTTAGGTCAATATGACCCATATTTAAAGTTTCACTCTCGGCCACATATATAATATGCTTAGAAATTGTAAAAATCATAAGTTTAAGGTGTTTATACCTTGATTATTCCTTGTATGA
Organism: Limonium bicolor; assembly: GCA_023374045.1. Classification (NCBI taxonomy): domain Eukaryota; kingdom Viridiplantae; phylum Streptophyta; class Magnoliopsida; order Caryophyllales; family Plumbaginaceae; genus Limonium; species Limonium bicolor. The sequence goes on from CM041780.1 coordinate 191,118,327, forward strand.
GCTCGGTCACTTGTAGGAAAATTCACCACTTGATTTAGACATGTTTAATACACAAAAACAAGATATGGTTATACTCCAAGCTTGAGCTTAACCATAAGGAATAATTAATGTAAGATTTAAGGCAAAAATCACCTTAAAAATGCAAGGAAGTTCTAAGTGGTTTCGACCTGAACCAAACACACCACAAGGTGTTAGATCCACCATATTGACATAGGAAATAGTTAGATCTCGAAATGCTACCTTGTTATTAGGTTTTACCTTGGAAAAATGCCTTAAAAGAGGGTATTTCCTTTGGATCTCGGCCACCCTTGCTCCAAATGGCTAACCAACAGATTCCACATGAAAAGGAGAAGAAGATGGGCTATGACCAAAGTTTCACAGCAAAACTCGAAGGGAATCAAAAGTTATGAGCTTAAAGCACATTTTTACCTTAAAATGTAGATTTGAACAACCTTGGTCCCTCTACTGGTCTCAACCGAGTTTAGCTCTTGTTCTAACCTTAGAACACTGAGAATAAGCCATTGGAATTGATGAGCCACGAAATTTAGGTGTTGGTAGTGAAGAGATGAAGAAGAAAAAGAGCTAAAAATGACATTAAAACACTTACTTAAGGACTTAAGAGCTAGGTTTGCCTTCCATGTTCAAGAACAAGCTTTGAGAGCTTGAGAGGAAGGGGAGCTCGGCTGGAATGAAGGAGATCAGACAAGGAAGGAAGGAGGAAGGAAGGAATGATTGAAAGAATTTGAAATAATGTAAAAGTAAGCTTAATTTTCAAAAAGTAATGTATTAGGTAGCATTATTGTCAATCAAGGAATTATGCTGCCTCCTCTCTTATTGCCAGCCGGCTGCCATGGTCCAAGTGGTCAATTGATTGACCATTGACTATACTTGGTCAATTTGACTCATGCGGGCCCACTTTAGGGTTTTATTAATATTTTAATATTAAATTTGTAAAAATTCGTAAATTTCTGGACTAAATTCCTAATATCATATAATATGATATTTATTTATTTAAAGGTATTTATAACCTTTTAGCCCATTTTAAACAATTTAGAAGGCGATACACAAAAACGTGCTTTAAGGAGTTTTAGTGCACATTTTGTGTCGTAAGGTGTTTCTGGGCTTGGTTTCCTTTAACAACGGTTTTGTTGTGTTCCTTACATGATATTTGATCATGGTATTCAATTTTATATCATTTAGAGGTCATTGATTTTTAAGGTTTTCCTAGAGCACATTTTGCCCTTTGACCTTGAAGCATGTAAATGCTTTTTCTTTGTGTTAGAGTGTTGTCCAACGGTTTATATATGTTTAATATTATGTTAATATACTTAGGACAAATTTTTAGGTCCTAAGAAGTTCATTTGGGTATTTATTTACCCTTAACAGTCAAAGGGGTGAACATCTTGTTTTGTGTTGACCACTGTTGTTCTCAGTTGACTTTTAAGGCATGTTTAAGCCTTAATTAATATGATTAGATATTTAATCCGTGTTAATTAGTTTGGGGGGTTTTATTTCAGAGAACCCCATCAAAACCAGAGATACAGAACAAGAAGAAGGAAGAAGAGAAGGAAAGGAAAGACAAAAAAAAACTAGCCAAGACAAGGTAATTGTATACCTTGAACTAGTTTTGTATTAGTAGTGTAACAGATTTTTAAGTAGTAAAATGAGTATGTATTTGAGTAATGAGTAGTGGTAATGTAGTAGTGTATGGGAGAATGAGATGTAACAGTTTTTGAAGTTTTTAAATGAAGTTTAAAAGCTTGGGAAGGGAAAACATGGGTATATTGATGAGTATGTGCAGGAATTTTATGTGTGTTGAAGTAGTGTTGAATTGTGAGTATAATGTATTGTATAAACAGGTTGTGAGAATGAGAAAACGTGAGCTGAAATAAGTGTGGAGAAAGCTTAAAATATAGGGGAGACTATGTCAAATTTTGTGTAGGAATGAGAGGACTTAAGTTGTTTAAGAAGAGGAAGTACTTGGAGAGCTTAAAAAGGAGCGTTTAGGTCTTGAACCAGATTTTGAATGAGTTTGTAAATGGGATGAAACTAGAGTGTAAGATAATGAATTTTGGAATGCTAGGAGAGCATAGTTGAGGGAGCAATGGAGGATAGAAGTTTGAATAAAAATTTGTAGCATAAGAAGAGGAAAACAAAATCTGTAGCAAAGGGAGAATGAAAACTGATGCAAGTGTTGGGAAGAAATGAGGAAATTTGGTGTAAGTTGTGTTGGAGGATTGAGTAGTAAGTTGGAGAATGAATTAAGGTGAGTTAGAGCATTTAAATGAGTGGTAAACATGTAGGAAGTATTGGTAAAGATTGGGGAAACAATGGGTAAGAAAAACACCCAAAAACAGATTTTAAAACTGAAGTACTGGGCCGGACCGGACTGCGACCGGACTTGCAAGTTCGTCGAGCCCAGAGTACAAAAGACGGGAAACCTTCTGGAAACGACCGGACTTGCGACCGGACATGCAAGTTCGGTCGGACCAGAAAATTCTCCCGTCTGAAACCTTCTGGAATGGACCGAACTTGCGACCGACTTGCAAGTTCGGTCGGCCAGAAAAAATCCGCAGATGAGAGCTTCTGGAATAGACCGAACTTGCGACCGACTTGCAAGTTCGGTCGGAGAAAAATTTCCGTAACACAGGCTACTGGAATGGACCGAACTTGCGACCGGACTTGTAAGTTTTGGTAGAGCCAGAAATTTCCCGTACTGATAGCTACTGGAATTGACCGGACTTGCAAGGTCGGTCGCAAGTCCGGTCGAGTAAAAAAAAATGTTTTAATTATATGATTATAGTATCATATATACATATATATATGCCTACATACATATATGCAAATATATGTAGTAGTACACCATGAATGAGGTAATAATGGTAAGAAAAGTAAGTGAATGATGTAAGGAACAAGTGAAGAAGTAATAAGGAAAAGAATGGTTTTATAACCAAGTATGAATTAAAGGAGCAGTATAAATAGACACTGAGAATATCAATGGAGGAGGAGTAAGTTAGATCGATAATAGATCATTGATCATACTACTTCATGTATGTATAGGAATCCAATAGTTGAGCTCCAAAGGAACGGTAGTACCTTACGACGGTGAACGGTATGATTTCTTCATGCCCTGTATCCTAACTTGGTTACCCCGATTTGTGTGCCTATGTGATCACCAATAAGATAAATGCACGAATCGGACTTATATTGCACTTAACTGTGTTTGAACTATTTCGTTCTTGTTGAATCTTCTTGAACATTTAGTTTGTATAATTCATGAAATGTATGAATGGAAATGAAGTGTATGTGTAAGTATGAGTACTTGTGTATTGTATGTATGTATGGGAGTAAGTATGGACTTCTACTAATTCTAACCATCTAACTCCTAACATGAGTAATGAGTAAAATGGAATGAGTAGAAGCCCGATATAGTTTCGGCCACGCGTGAGGATAGGAAACACAAGAGGTTGGATCCGAATCTTGGCTATAATCTTTTCTAGGACCAAATCCCTTGAAGGGTAGCATCCTGGATCAGGGGGCCACCCTAAAGCCCGGTGGTGGGATGTAGTAATCCTGCCCGGAGGTCATACCGACTTAATGGAAGTAAAGTATGTAAGAAGTAAGTATTGTATTGTATTGGTCTTGACTATTGTAAGTCATTGACCCGGAGTAAAAAGTATGAACACCCGATTAACCCAGGTGTGTAATGAGGCTAACAAGACCTTGTATGTATTGGAGAATTGTATCTCCGTAATGCGGTGAGTATGGTAAGTATGAACGGTTTGACTTGCATTGTCTTCCTTGTATGTAACGTATGTATGTATGCTTGTGAATGAATGTATTGAATTGTATTGTATAAAGCATGTATGTATGTATGAATGAAACAACCGCATGTACTCGACAAATAGTTGGCGTACCCTCGTAGTACGCGGGGTATGCGGTTATCATATGCAGCGTAAGCTGACCCCCTAGGGGGAATGTTTTTACTCCACAGGTACCCGCGAGGCGTGACAGTAGGGTAAGGACGTGATGTGCTTCTTTTTAGGATGTAGCAGTAGGACTGGAATAGTGTACCGAGTTGTACACGGCTAGGCCATTTGAGTAGCCGGTGTACCATTGGTACACTTTTTTGATATGAAATCTTGATTGGATAGTAAGGAGAGGATGTATAAACTCTTCATTTTTGGGAAGTAGTCATGAAATGTAATTCATATATTCAGTATACTCGGTAATCAAATGTAAGTAAGTATTTGGTATTGTAAAGTAAGTAGTATGTATGCATTTCATTCTAATCATCAGACCGAACGGTAAGTAGTAGTAGCCTTGTTAACCTTGGAGGGTTAACGGCGTGTATCACCCGCCGGGAGTAAGTAGGTATTCCGCTGCGAGAAGGGTAAGTAGGATTGATTAGAGGATAATGGAAGATTTTAGCGGTGGGGTGTTACAAAAAGTGGTATCAGAGCGAAGTCTCGCTCTGATGATTAGAATCCTAAGTGTAGTGATTACGAGTTAGGATTTCAACCGTCTTAAGACGGAGACTTAGAAACCTAACTAGGAACTACCGTTGTTAACAACGGATACCCTTGACGTCTACAAAGATGATATCATTGCTTGAATCAAGACCATGAGGTCATAGTATCACGACACTAATGTATCCACACTTGTTCAGATGTCAGGACGAGGTCCAGGTCGTCCAGAGGAGGGGGCAACGAAGGACCAAGCGCGCAGACGATAGCTGAAATCGCCGCCGCCACGGTAGCACAGATGCTACCGGATGTAATCACCGCAGTACAAGCAACTCAACAAAACCAACAGCAACAACAACAGCAGCAGCCCGACCCGCCTCAACCCCGTGAGACCAATTGGGTAAAAGCTGTCGCCGACCTTTGACCTCCATGCTTTAGAGGCGAGAGTGACCCCGCAAAACGAGGCCTATCTCTCCGAGATGGAGACGGCATTCGAGACACTTGAGACTCCCGCTGGAGTTCGAGTGAGGATAGCTGCGTCTACCTCAAGGACGCGGCTGGACTGGTGGAAGCTCGTTAAGGCCGAGCACATAGCTGATCCCGCATTCGGATAGGAAGCATTCACCTCTCTCCTCCGATCTAAGTACTATCCCGAGCATGTCAAGACCAAGAAACGGCTTGAGCTCGACGCACTAAAAATGAACGAGAAGATGACGGTTGATGAATATTACCGCACCTTCACCTCTCTTCTCGACTTCTACCCAACCTTGGTGTATACCGGCCAAGTCTTGGTCGACCGCTTCTACGGCGGATTGAGCCATCGACTCCGGTATGGCATGGGCTTCACACGGTTTACCTCCCTTCGGTAAACAAGTTGAACCCTTAAAAGCCATGAGTAATGTGAATTAGTATCCCAGTATGTAAGTGTAGCCTAATGCCTAAGTAATTCAGGAGTGTTACCACGCTGCATCTCGAGTTGAGATCACCTGTCAGCTAAGAGATGAGGAGCAAGCGCTGAAGCGCAAGGTGAGCGGCAAAGGTAACCCCTCCGATGATCTAAACCAATCCAAACCTTGGAAGAAGAGGAAAGGGAAGCATTCCCATCAGAGACACACTTCCGGAGATGGTGGTGCCCATACTGAGAAGGGCAAGGCAGCTGAGCCATTACAGATTGCCTACCACGTGCTAGTGGCAGCGAAGCCACTGAGGTCTCAGCCCTACAGGGGTAAGGAACCGAAACCGAATTAGTACACTTGTGAATTAGTATGTATGTGGAGTATTGTAAGTATACCGAACCTTGCTACTTGGAAGCTATAGGTTCTGGATTTGGCCAAGGAAAGAACCAATCTGATGGTCGCAGCTACATCTGCCGTAACTGCAACAAGGATCATCCCGGCACGATTGCCAAGGAAGGGAGATCCGCTGCTTCACTTGTCAGAAACGGGCCACCGTGCCAATGCATGCCCAGAAACTCCAAGCCCAAGGGCAACTACCAGGGCTACAAGCAACGTGAAGGAAAGGAGGTTGCATTTGGCGATGCTCATGCAGCACACCTCGCAGGGACAGGGGTCCCGAGGTCCGCAGAAGGGCGCACCGTAGAGGCAGCCGGCCTTACACATCATAGACCGTGATGGGGACCGGACTAAGTCCGGCCCAGGTAACCACTGTAACCTTTAATCCTTGAAGAGCACGACTAAGTATTAAAGTAATTGTATGAATGAAAGCATGAATGCGTAAGTACTTGAAGTATGAAATTGAGCATGAGTAAGTAACATGGAGTATGTATTGAGCATGAAATGAATTAGTAAGCCTAGAACTCACACTAGATGGGATTACACCTTAGGGAATTCCTATCTATTACCCAATACCTTCGAAATCTACCTCATGAAGAGACCGACATCGCCAATCACCACTTCTAACAACGAACAGTGTCAGGTCATCCGCCCAGGTATGATCTTATTAAAAGGATACCTGACACCCGAAGCACAAGTTTCAATCATCGACGATGCAACGAGTTAGGAATGGGTCCAGGAGGATTTTATACACCCGAATTCCCCGGTGGAGCTACAATGAAGCTGAAAAGATGTGCTTGGGAAAGGACTGGAACCCTTATACCAAGACATACCAAACAACGTGAGCAGGAGACGGAGCAACACCTCCAGCAATACCCCAGAATTCCAAATGCTTGTCACACAAGCTGTAGAAATTGCACAACAGTATGAAGATGAACCAATCCCTGCACTTGAAGCAGATCTATGTATCGTCAACTTCTATGAGAAAGAAGGACGACTTGGCTTACACCAAGACAAGGACGAGACAGTGGAATCTCTTGAACTAGGAGTGCCCGTAGTGTCTTGGTCCATTGGTGATGACGCCTATTTTGTATAGCGAGCGGAAGCGTGTGGACCTCGCAGAGAAATTGGTATTGAGATCAGGAGAGATGTTCTAATCATGGGTGGAAAATCAAGGTTGCTGTATCACGGGATCCAGAAGATCAAGTTGAATATGGCACCACCGCAATAATCAATGCCACACACATGAAACCAGGACGCCTGAACCTTACCTTTAGAAGTATTTCCTCTGTAGTAGCATGTAATCCAGTAGTAACGTGTATTAGAGACACAGTATGTATGATGGTTGGTTATTCAATAAAAGCAGTGTTGGCACTGGTGGAACGGAAGCCTTTAATGACGGTGGTTTAATCACGGCTTTAACAGAAACCGTAATTAATATGAAGGCCGGAGTTAATTAATGAGTTTATTAAATTAACCGTAAGCAATAATCGATCGGAGGTAGGCGCGCCTTTTTTAGGACGGACTTTAGATGACGGTTATTGTGAAACCGTAATCTAAAGTCTCGTGTTGACGCGCGCTTTACGGTCAACGGACTTTAGATTACGGTTTTACTAATAACCGTCATCTAAAGTCCCGCCCACTGATGGTCAACGACGTCGTCTTGACCTGACGCCAATATTTCCCGCATTATTTGATTTTTTCGACGCCGCGCGTAATCTAAATTACAGTGAACGACGTCGTCTTACCAGCTTATTTTAGATTAAAAATAACTTTATATTAATGTGTTACATTTGTTTGATCGAATAAGACTCATGGCTCAATGGCCGTGGGTACATGAGTCAACACCATCGATCTTGAGTTCGAAACCCAGCATAGGCCAAATAATTTTCGCGCTATTTATTAATTTCGTTACACTTTAGATTACGGTTCTTTAGGAACCGTCATGTAAAGTGTGACTTTACATTACGGTTTTCATGTAAACGTAATCTAAAGTCCTTTTAACTACAACATTTGCCCGTTTACTCTGCACACTGTACTTACAGTAACTCTTCTTTCTTTCGCGCTATCTTCCTCACTGAAATCGCCTCCTCTCTCCGTCACCTTGCTAACGGCCATCGCCACCATCGCTCCACACACCTTTGTCACTCCCATCGCCTCCGGTCACACCCATCTACCACTGGTCTCACCGTCGACCTCTCTATCGCGTATTGGGTATGCGATCGATTGATTGTCGTTTTTTTCTAACTTTGTTCATATACATGCATTTCGATTGCAAGTTCTAACTTTGTTCATATATTTGTGCCCAGATTCACAGTTAATTGCAACTAGTTCGTGGGCTGATTTCTACACTACTTGCCCACTTCGGTGCTTAGTAACGGTAATTTTGCAAAGCAAACTGTAAACGCTGTGTATTTATTATTCTTAGCATTTAGTATTACAATTAATAAATAATAGTGTAGTTTTAAAAATGCTACTACTTAAAACTGCCACAGGAAAGAAAGTAGTTCAAGTATATTACCGATTCCTGAAAATAGCTCATTTTCAACTGCTCAATCTGCTATGCCAGATGCTCTCTGTTTGATTCACAATCTGTGACAGGAATCAACAATGCTATTGTTATAACCCCAGAAAGAATAAGATGAGTTTCGGTATTTTAATGGTTCTAGAATGACTAGTTTCAGTCCTTCAATCTGAAGTACTGCAGAGAAGGTCATAAATAAACTTCATTTATAGTAGAAGAAGATAAGTTTATGTATGTTACTAGTTCTAGATGGTGCGTGCAAATTTGACTTTGATAAAACTGATTTGGAGACGTTAGAAATATAGGGGAGATGCTGTCGATTTTTTTCCGCGGTTTAGCTAGCATTTAACCTGATTTTTGATGAATTCTAATGTTGTCGTTTTCATTTATGCATCAGGACTACGACTTTATTTTGGCTTCCGACCTCAACCGTCTTAGCATCGGCTAATCGTCTACCAGAGGTAAGATTTACATATATACATATAATATTTGACAAACTACCAAACATAGTTATCCGCCCAAGATATACCTAATAGAGGTATATCTTCGGCAGTCCCTGTCGAGACTGTCATGATTGTTAAATCTCACACCTAGGGTGTGATGATGTGTTTTTAATTGTACTTTATTGATTATTCAGCAGTATCTCTTTATTGTTCTTCGGAATGCATATATTATTGATTAATATCATAATATCAGTGCATTTGAAGAACTGTAGGGAGATGCTGCCGAAATTTTCAATAAATTACATATTAAAAACACATTTCACCGGTGGGATTTAATACTCATGGATGGATTTAGGTTGATAAGATACAAAAGTGTAAAGACTCTGCCACGGGTGACGGTATGAAATGGCTGCCTTCATATAAATAGCTAGAAGGAGATGGAACGTTCGTGGATTTACAGCGGAAATTTGGACGACAAGTTTTTAGAAGGAGTTGATAAGTTATGCACGGTGTTGGCGAACAATCTGAAACCTACAGACAAGGGATACATATTTTGTCCGTGTATCGACTGCCAAAACAATCTGAGATATCGCGGCGTGTTGAAACAATTAAGGAACATCTGATCCGCCGCGGTTTACAAAAGATTTCCAAGACATAATCCGATGGCATGGTCAGAGTGCGTTCGATGTTATTAAGCCTGACGAAGGGGATAATGGTCAGGCAAACACAGAAACAGAACTTGGAGATGATACAGTTGCTGGTGACCCAGAAGACGTTACAGGGAACGTTGAGCCAGATCTGGGATGATGGACATTGAGACTATGCTCGAAGATGTGGAACGACATTACTCTAACACGCCAGACAAGCATGAAAATTGTTGGATTCATCCAAAACACCGTTGTACCCCGGGTGTGACCCTACAAAGTTAAGCAAGTTGAGTGTCGTCCTCAAGCTATTCAACTTGAAAGTGAAACATGGCTGGAGCGACGTAAGTTTCACTGACTCCTGGAACTATTGAAATACGTTCTTCCGGTGGACAACGTTTTACCAACGACTACGTACTCAGCCAAAAAAATGATGTGCCAATGGGTATGGGGTACCAGAAAATTCATGCTTGTCCAAATGGTTGCATGCTGTTTTGGAAATCGGATGAATTTGCTGAAAGCTGTTCAGCATGTGGAGCGTCACGGTATAAGAAACAACAAACTCACATCAGCGGTAGTAGAAAGGTTCACCAGCTAAGGTACTGTGGTACCTGCCCATCATTCCAAGGTTCAGACGTTTGTTCTCCATTGAGAAAGACGCAGAGAATCTTCGATGGCATTCAGTTCACAGGAAAAAGGATGGCAGATTAAGACATCCGCTGATGCACCACAGTGGAGAAACATAGACGTAAAATTTCCTGAGTTTGGTAACGAACCGAGAAACCTAAGGCTAGCTTGTGCACGGATGGGATGAACCCTTACGGTACTTTGAGTAGCATACACAGTACCTGGCCTGTGCTTTTGGTTATTTACAATCTACCGCCGTGGTTATGCATGAAACCAAGACACATCTTGTTGTCTTTGTTAATATCTGGTCCAAAGCAACCGGGCAACAAAATTGACGTATTCCTACAACCTTTGATAGAGGATCTACAACTCTTGTGGAATGAAGGGGCTACGGTTTACGACTCATTCAGTAAAGAGGACTTCATTTGCGTGCCATGTTGTACTGCACAATCAATGATTTCCCCGCCTATGGTAATCTTTCAGGCTATTCAATCAAGGGGGCGTTGTCGTGTCCGATTTGTGGTGGAAAAAACCACTTGTAGCATTCGCTTGAAACATAGTGGGAAAACCGTGTATATGGGCCACCGAAAAATGCTTCCAAAAGGACATAAGTATCGAAAGATGGCGAAAGAGTTCGATGGGAAAACTGATCACAGCATGGCGCGCCGCCTTTGACAGGTACAGAGATTTACAAAAAGTTGGATAATATTGTGAACAACTTCGGGCCGCCAACCAAAAATGGTGAAAAAAGTGTCTGGAAAAAGAAATCAATATTTTGGGAACTAGAGAGTACTGGCAGCATCTGGAGGTTAGACATTGTATCGATGGGATGCATGTCGAGAAAGAACGGGGTGAAAGTGTCACTAGCACTCTTTTGAACATAAAAGGAAAGACAAAGGATCATTGAAAGGAAGAAAAGATTTAATTGAGTTGGGCATACGCACAGAGCTTGGCCCGCAAGAACGTGGAAAACGCACATTCTTGCCTCCTGCCTGTCACACTCTGTCTAAAGAAGAGAAACATAGTCTATGCAGTACCCTTTACAACATCAAGGTGCCATCAGGTTACTCCTCAAACATAAGAAACCTAGTGTCCATGACAGATTTCAAATTAGTAGGAATGAAATCTCACGATTATCATGTCCTACTTCAAGAATTTTTGCCAATTGCACTACGTGGGATCTTGCGGATGCTGTCAGACACACAATCACAAACGTCAGTGTCTTCCTCAAATCCATTTCGTCTAAGGTTCTTGATGTGGACACTCTGTCTAAATTACAAAAGGATCTTATTGTGACAATGTGCCAGCTGGAGATGTATTTTCCTCCATCGTTCTTCGACATAATGATACATCTCCTCGTGCATCTTGTAAGAGAGATTCTGATGTGTGGTCCTTTGTACATTCGCTACATGTATCCGTTCGAAAGGTACATGGGGTCCTGCAGAAGAAAATGAAGAACCGTCGTCACCAGAGGGTAGTATTATAGAGGGCACTATCACAGAGGAAGTTGTAGACTTCTGCACCAATTACCTAGAAGGTGTCGATACCATTGGACTTCCACGTTCTAGACACGAGGGCAGATTGAAGGGGTTGGCACGGTTGGAAGGAAACTGAAAAGAATTGACATAGACACTCTTAACAAAGCTCATTTAGTTGTGCTAAGTCATCTTGAAGATGTTGAACCATACTTTGATGAACACTTGTGTGTTTTAAGCACAAATATCCAAACATGAGTGACGTTAGACTACACAAATGAGCAGAATAGGACATTTGTCCGATGGTTCAAAGAGAGAGTGTTGTCCGATCAGTCCACGAATGTGCCTGAACTGATTAAAGTAGTTGCATTTGGACCAAATCTGGATGTAATTTCTTATGAGGGGTACGATGTCAACGGATTCACCTTTTTCACAGAACGTCAGGATCAGAAGTCACGAATCAAAACAGGTGTGTAGAGCTTGAAGCTTATCAAAACTTATATGACATCGGTGTTGTGGGTCATAGTCCTGTCTCGGTACAACAATCATATTTCGGTGTTATACAAGACATCTGGGTATTGGACTACAACAGCTACGAAATGTGTGTTTTCCGCTGTAACTGGGTTAACAACAATCATGGTACCGTGAGGAGGAGCATGGTATGAAAACTGGTTGATCTGTCTAGAGCTACTCCCACGGTTGAGCCATTCGTTGTTGGGACGAAGGTTAAGCAGATATTTTATGTAACTGATCCCTGTAATCCTAGATGGTCTGTTGTGCTTAAAGGGAGAAGAGGAATAGTTGTGTGGATGGTGTGGTTGATGAGGATGAGTATGATGCAGAAGATGAACCTCCAACTGTTCCTATTTCATTGGAAGAGGCTGAGGTCACAGGTCATCATGAGTATATACGATCAGACCATAACGAGGGAATGTGGGTTGAGAGTAATGGTGTATGTAAGTTATTACTATAAAAATTATATGAAATTAACACTCTTTATTTATTGCTTGTTTATGACCATTATGAAATGCTTATTTAATTCAAATTGTATTTCAATCCTTGCAGGCATGGCTGATCAGGGACATGGCTGATGAAGAGTCGATTTATTTTGTCGTGAGGAGGAGGAAAATGAGCAGCAAATGGTACCGGTCCCATCTACATTTGCCGCGATGCTGTTGCCCCATCCACATCTGTCGCTGCTGCTGTTGGCCCCTTCATGAGTGCACCTTCTACGAGTGCTACTCAGAGACCAGAGGTAGAGGTCCGACCCGTGGGTTGAAACTGCAGAAACCGGATCAGATTAGTCTTCTGTGGGACCAGTATGGGAGGTATGGTGGGGGCAGCAGGTCAGAGTTCGCTAGTATGCAGGGACTCTGGCCAGATCACATTGCTGCATCAAACCACACATGGAAACAAGTCCCGGAAAAAGTAAAGGAGACCATCTGGAGAAGGTGCAAGAACGGTACAAGATCCCAAAAGAAGTGAAGAAGACCGTTCTTTCTTTGGTGGCGGCAAAGCTAAATCATTCCGCCACTACTTGGTTGAGCATTGGATCAACAGGGTGCCCCCACGTGTTCCTCGCCGCGTATCCCGGCCCCGAGAAGAAGAGATCAGCGCGCCGACGAATCCTGCCCAGAAGGGTATGTTCTAGATAAATGTTTAATGTTACTATAATAATCAATTAGTAATTATCTTTACATTTTATGCTTTACTGTTTGTGTGTGAAGGGTAAGAATCCAGTGAGTCGGGGTGCGAAAGGTAAGAATCCAGCGCCGTCCGAGGTCGCACCAGGACTTCTGAGGCGCCTAAAAATAAGCTCGCACTGCCACAAAAACTTGTTAATGTTTGGGGGCCAAGCAGATGAATCTCTACGACAAGATCATGGTGAAGTCATCTCAAACTAACAACTTCATGATGACGCTTCCAAAGTCGATGTTTCACTACGAAGAAGATATGATGACGACAATCAACTTTGAGGACATCAGAGAGATGATGTGTGGAGATTATCTGAACATTAACATTATTCAAGCTTATCAAAGTAAGTGTTCTTTCCTCATACTGTAAAAACATATAGAATAAGTATCTATGAAGTTGCATTGGCTAACTTTTTATAGTACATGTGATATAATAGATGTCTGCTTGAGAGATGTGTTGAGAAGGACATGACATGCGTTACTGCGGTGTGCCCGGAGCGTTTATCGTACGACAATGTCACTAGGGACCCTGGGAGGTTTTGTAACTACATGATTCATGTCTTCAATGTTGTTGATCAACAGAATAAATTATTCATTCTAATGCCGTATCACCAAACGTGAGTTCTAATATAAAATTACATACTAATTAGCTAACTTTGTTACCTTCATTTCTCATTTCATTTTGTATTTGACATTGTAGCCACCACTGGGCTTTGTTTATATTCTGCGCTGCCACCGCTACTCTGCTCGTTCTAGATCCACTAGGGCAGTGGAAAGAATTCAACACTGAAGACTTAATCAAAGAGTAAGTTTTTATTACTATTTAATTGTTTGTAAGTTTTTTGAACCAAAATTAATGTACTTGTTCATTTTGCTAAACGCTTTTGTTAATATATGTAACAGTTGTTACAAAAAACCCCTCTGGGAGAGTTTGGTGATTTGACCGTCGATTACATCAAGGTTTGGTAATTCATGTATTTCATTCGTGCTGCTGCTATTATCTTTGTACAATTGTTTTACATTTGTGAATTTTGGTGATTTAGTGCCCTACCCAAAAGGATTCTAAGAGTTGCGGGTACTACGTGATGCGGTATATGTACGAGTTCTGCGGGTACTTCCCAAGTTTTAAGAATGATATTGACAAGGTAATACGAACGCTGTCTTGTATTTAATTCTTTCGGCAGATTTTTTGTTTTGTCTTTATCTTAATCTCATTATGTGTTCCATTCCTTTTCTTGTTGCAGATTAAAGAGCATTATGCCAGATTCAAGACTTATGCTCCTGCCGACTTGTTGCATGTCAGAGAGAGCATGGCAGCCATGTTTATGAGAATGGAGTGGTAGACTAGCTAGAGCTGCTGCTGCTGTAACATATATTTTTTTTAGTTGCTGCTCTGATTCTGTTAGTTGCTGCTGCAACAGATATATTGTGTAACAGATTATATTTTTTGTTAGTTGCTCTGATTCTGTTTGTAATGAATTATGCTAGCTGCTGCTGTAACAGATTCTAGCTGTTGTATTGAATATTCTTTGCAATTGTGCGCAGAAATGAATTTGCAATTGTTATCTCTGTTGCAATTGTGTAACAGATTGAATATGTTACAGATTTTCGATCTGGTGCTTTATTAGATGTTATCTCTGTTGCAATTGTGTAACAGATTGAATATGTTACAGATTTTCGATCTGGTGCTTTATTAGAATGAATTTGTGTTGTTGGTATTTGATTCAGGTGGTTCAATTGTGCAATTTCTGCCCTCTGTTGCTTATCTGTTACAATTCTGTCTCTGTTGCAATTGTGTAGATTTGTAAAAAAAAATAAAATAATAAAAAAAAATTACACTTTAGATTACGGTTCTAACAATAACCGTAATCTAAAGTCCTTTGGGTGCGCGCGCCAAAACACTTTAGATTACGGTTATTGTTAGAACCGTAATCTAAAGTGTCGACTTTACATTACGGTTATTTGTAAAACCGTGATCTAAAGTCCTTTGGTTCGCGCGCGCCAAAGGACTTTAGATCACGGTTTTACAAATAACCGTAATGTAAAGTCAATAACACGCGGGCCGGAAAAGGGCCATTAATTACGGTTTAAAACCGTAATTAAAGACGTCGCCATCTTTATTGACGCCCGCGTAGATTACGGTCCAGAACCGTAATGTAACACGGTTTTGGACCGTAATTAAAAGCTCGCGTTCCACTAGTGTGGTTATTAAATTCCACTTGCGTTCCACCATCTTTACTTATAATCTCATGAATCCATAGGTTGTGGACTCGGTACCGAAGGTAACCTGAGCATCCTCACCGAAGAACAAGCCGGCAAGAGCGACACCATTCTAACGGGAACATTCCCAGTAAACGGCATCGAAGCCTCAGTATTATTCGACTCCGGCGCCTCTCACACCTTTGTATCGCCATCATTCGCTACAAGGTTGGGGCTAGACGCAGATGAGCTACCAAATTTCTTGGTTACTCTCCCGTCGAAGGAGCGGGTAAAGTGTACTAAGTATTACCACACCGCCACCATTCAAATCAAAGGTGAAGCGTTCCCATTTCCTTCATTGAATTCAACGGATTGGGATTCGACTTGATAATTGGAATGAACTGGTTGGAGCGGCACAAAGGACGGATCCTATGCGCCGAGCACCGATTGCTGCTCAAGAGTCCATCTGGGGTCACTGTTTCATACCGCATGAGACCGAGAGGACCTTCAACTACAGTCATCTCCGCTATGGCAATGTATCGGGAGCTCAGAAAAGGACATGAAGTGTATTTATGTCACGTGCAAGACCTGGAGAGAGATCCAGAGTTCAGTGACAAGGTAGCAGTAGTCTCAGAATTCCCTGATGTATTTCCGAAAGAGCTACCTGGTATGCCACCACAGAGAGCAGTAGAGTTTGAAATCGACCTGTGTACCGGGTACTGGTCCCATTGCTAGGGCACCATACCGTATGGCACCAGCAGAAATGGCAGAACTCAAAGAAAACTACATGATTCTCGACAAAGGGTTTATAAGCCCGAGCGTATCACCCTGGGGAGCACCGGTCCTCTTCGTGAAGAAGAAGGACGGTAGTCTCCGCCTCTGCATCGACTACCGCGAATTGAATGCGGTCACTGTAAAGAACAAGTATCCATTGCCACGCATCAACGACCTGTTCGATCAGTTAAAGGGAGCATCCGTCTTTTCTAAGATTGATCCCCGATCCGGATACCACCAAATTGCTATCAAAGAGCAAGATATTGAGAAAACAGCATTCCGAACAAGATATGGCCACTACGAATTCACGGTGATGCCATTCGGTTTGTCTAATGCACCAGCCAAATCATGGACCTAATGAATCGGTATTCAGTGATCAGCTGGACACTTCAGTAGTAGTATTCATTGATGACATTCTTGTGTATTCGAAGTCACCTGAAGAACATGAAAAACCATTTGAGAAGAGTACTTGAGACACTGCACGAGAACCAGCTGTATGCGAAGTTTCCAAATGCGAGTTCTGGCTAGATCAGGTATCATTCCTTGGTCATGTCATCTCGAGCGCAGGCATTTCAGTAGATCCATCCAAAATCGAAGCAGTGCGATCATGGCCTAGACCTAAGACTGTT
The DNA here is from genome assembly GCA_023374045.1 of Limonium bicolor. Classification (NCBI taxonomy): domain Eukaryota; kingdom Viridiplantae; phylum Streptophyta; class Magnoliopsida; order Caryophyllales; family Plumbaginaceae; genus Limonium; species Limonium bicolor. The sequence continues at coordinate 191,135,094 of CM041780.1, forward strand.
ACCGACATCCGGAGCTTTCTTGGTTTAGCCGGTTATTACCGGAGGTTTGTAAAGGACTTCTCAAAAGTCGCTAAGCCCATGATGTCATTGATGAAGAAAGATGCACTGTTTGTATGGACAAGCGAGTGCGAAGTATCCTTCCAGAAACTAAAAGACTCATTGACCTCAGCGCCAATTCTCACACTTCCAGAGGGCACAGAGGGATTTGAGGTGTATTGTGATGCATCGGGCAAGGGCATGGGATGCGTACTCATGCAGCATGGCAAGGTAGTAGCATACGCCTCCCGCCAGCTGAAAAAGCATGAGGAGAATTACTCGACCATGATCTAGAGTTAGGAGCCATTGTCTTCGCCTTGAAGATTTGGCGACACTATCTCTATGGGGTAAGCATCACCATCTACTCCGACCACAAAAGTTTGCAGTATGTATTTACCCAGAAAGAACTGAATCTAAGACAGAGGAGGTGGATGGAGTTCCTCTCGGATTATGACATCAACCTCCAATATAAAGAAGGGAAGGCAAACGTTGTAGCCGACGCCCTGAGTCGTCGAGCACACTCGCTCCATTCGCTACTGCTTCTTCTAGCTTGGTTGACGAGGTGCGAGACGCTCAGTTGAGCGACCCTTACTTCACGGAGATCAGACAGAAAATCACAGAGGGTACCTTCGAGACCGAAAGTACGACTTCAAATTGCATGAAGATGGTCTGATCCGGTTGAATGGCAGATTATGCGTCCCCTGAAGCAATGCTGAGCTAAGGGATCGCATTCTGCGAGAGTCACATTGTTCGACATTGCATGTCCACCCGGAAGCCTCTAAAATGTACAAAGACATGAAGAGGTACTTCTGGTGGTCAGGAAGAAATCAGGCGTGACTGAGTATGTTCTGAGGTGTCTCACATGCCAGAAGGTGAAGTTCGAGCACCGAAGACCGGGAGGAATGGTGCAATCCATGCCCATTCCAGAGTGGAAATTCCACGACATCTCTATGGATTTGTTGTTGGACTCCCACCTGCTAGGGAGGACTCAACATGATCTGGGTAGTAGTCGATCGTCTCACCAAGGTTGCCCGATTCATACCGATGAAGGACACCTGGAAGGTGGCGAAGCTTGTGGAGCTATTCGACAAGGAGATCATCCGACACCACGGAGTCCCGAAAACCATTGTATCTGACCGCGACACCAGATTTCTTTCGAGATACTGGAGAGCAACACGGGAAGCGCTTGGTACTGAGTTGAAGCTTAGCACCGCCTTTCATCCACAGACCGACGGTCAGACAGAAAGGACCATCCAAACACTAGAGGATATGCTAAGGGCATGTGCCTTAGACTTCCAGGGGAGCTGGATGAGAAGCTTCATCTTATCGAGTTTTCGTATAACAATAGCTACCATGCTTCGATTAAAATGTCACCATTCCAAGCTTTGTATGGTAGACCTTGCAGTACCCCGTTGTGTTGGGATGAGTCAAGCGAAAGCGGTCATCATAGGACCGAGTATATTGGAACAAGTACAAGCTGAAGTACAACAATCCGAGCAAATATGAAAGCAGCCCAAGATAGACAGAAATCCTATGCGGATGTGCGACGACGCGACCTTGAGTTCGCCGTGGGCGACCAAGTGTTCTTGCGTGTCTCACCTATGAAGGGCGTCTTTCGATTGGCCAAAAGGGCAAGCTGAGCCCGAAATTTGTAGGCCCGTATACCATTACCGAGAGGATTGGACCGTAGTTATAGGCTAGCATTGCCTGAAAGAATTGGGGCGTGTTCATGATGTCTTTCATGTATCACAACTCAAGAAATACATAGCCGATCCCTCTCACGTATTAGAACCCGAACACTTATCCCTAGAGCCGACGATGAGATATGTCGAGACTCCATTGTGAATCCTTGATACGAAGACAAGAGACACTCACCATAAATCTATACGAATGGTGAAGGTCTTGTGGTCTAACCACGATGTCGAGGAAGCGACTGGGAATTAGAGGACGCCATGAAGGCGAAGTACCCGAATCTATTTGTAGACTAGATGTCTAGTATCCGTATAGCACGGAGGGTACGAGGCGTACCCCTTTTTAAGGGGGGTAGAGCCTTTCGCTTTTGCATTGCTTCGGGGTAGCATTGCGTAGTATGTATGTATTGTAATTGTATTTTGGTTGGCACATGTAGTGCTAATTGTATTGTATTGGCACAAAGTAGTGCTAGTAGTATAGTATTCGGTATGTAGTACGATGAGTATGGTATGTGTATAGTATGTATGTAATGAGTAATGCATTTGTGTTGTACGGTATATGACACGAATGACATTGTGAAAGTTATTGCGAATGTATTGGGGAATGTGTGCGAATTGAATGGTGTATTGTGTATGGTATTCGAATGGAGTATTGCGTATGAATTGAGTACTGTGTATGGAAATAAACTGAGTATGAGGATGGGTAGTATCTGGAATTGTGTATGCTGGAGTAAATGTATTGTGGCAACTGGCGTGCCAAAAAGTAGAAATGTAAACCGTAAACCTTGAGCAATTGAGGGGCAAAGTTTTTAAAAGGGGGTATTAGATTGAAATACCCCGTAATTAAAAACAGTGATTAATTAGGCTAATTATAATTTTAAAGGCTTAATTACACTTAAATAAATACGAGGGAACAAATCCCGAAGAAAACGGACCTTTAAAATGGGTTAAAAGCATAAACGAACCTTAAAGCGCGTTTTTCCGAGGAAACCGGGAAAACGTGACTTTAAGCGGGTCAAACAGACTCGTAACAATTTTGGTCAACTAAATAGTCACTAATAAATATTAGTGGAGCCTTAGAACCAATAAAATTAATTAAACGAGAAAATTCCGGAAAACGGGTACCGGTTAGTAAAAACTGTAACAACCGGGAAGTTGTGGGGTGAGAATGCAAATAAACAAAGTTAGTGTGTCCACCTTGCAAATAAAAAGAAAATCTGTGTGTGGTGTGTGTGGGATCCGATTTACCCCTCCCTCTCACACTCACCTAACATTCCCTTATTTACTAAAAGACAAGGGAAATAAGTAAAAGAAAAAAACACACTCTCTCTCCTACTCCCCTCTTCCTCTCACGCATCCCCCTCCCTCTCTTTCTCTATTCTCTTCTTCCCTGCGATGACAATGGAGATTTGAAGAAAACCCCCACAAACCTCACCTTCTCTCCATTGTTGTGCCTTCATCTTTGTCCAAAAATTATAAAAACATACCATGGGAATCCCCTTGCAAAGGAGAACATTTTCATCCTTTCAAAAACCCAAATGCTCACACTTTCGTTTTTATGGGTGTTCCTATTTGAAGATTCAAGTCCACCATTAGAAGCACCTTCACCTCCTTATCATCTTGAGGTAAAAAGAAATTCGAAAATCCATCATTTCTAGCCCTTGTTTGCATTATAAGAATTTCCATGTTTTGAACTCTTGGTTCTTCCTGCTCCAGCCGATTTTGGCTTCTCCATTGGGCTAGGAATATTGTTCTCTTGCTAGTCAAGAACTTCATTCACCCATTGAAAGGTAATACTCTTGTCTAAACCCTAAAACATTAAATTCTAGGGTTAGTGCAAACATGAATGTTAAATGGTGTTGTGTATTGGTATGGGTTGTAGAACTTGGGTGAGAACCCCATTCAAAACCGAGAACAAGAAAGAAGGAAGAAGAGAAGGAAAGGAAAGAAAGAAAAACTAGCAAGACAAGGTAATTGCTCCTACCTTGAACTAGTTTTGTATGTAGTAGTGTAACAGATTTTAAGTAGTAAAATGAGTAATGTATTTGAGTAATGAGTAGTGGTAATGTAGTAGTGTTGGAGAAGAGAATGTAACAGTTTTTGAAGTTTTTAAATGAAGTTTAAAAGCTTGGGAAAACATGGGTATTGATTGAGTATGTGCAGGAATTTTATGTTGTTGTAGTAGTGTTGAATTGTGAGTATAATGTATGTAAACAGGTTGTGAGAATGAGAAAACGTGAGCTGAAATAATGTGTGGAGAAGCTAAAAATATAGGGAGACTATGTCAAATTTTGTGTAGGAATGAGAGGACTTAAGTTGTTTAAGAAGAGGAAGTACTTGGAGAGCTTAAAAGGAGCGTTTAGTGTCTTGAAACAGATTTTGAATGAGTTTGTAAATGGGATGAAACTAGAGTGTAAGATAATGTATTTTGGAATGCTAGGAGTAGCATTAGTTGAGGGAGCAATGGGGGATAGAAGTTTGAATAAAAATCTGTAGCATAAGAAGAGGAAACAAAATCTGTAGCAAAGGGAGAATGAAAACTGATGCAAGTGTTGGGAAGAAATGAGGAAATTTGGTGTAAGTTGTGTAGGAATTGAGTAGTAAGTTTGGAGAATGAATTAAGGTGAGTTAGAGCATTTAAATGAGTGGTAAACATGTAGGGAAGTATTGGTAAAGATTGGGGAAACAATGGGTAAAGAAAACACCCAAAAACAGATTTTAAAACTGAAGTACTGGGCCGGACCGGACTTGCGACCGACTTGCAAGTTCGGTCGAGCCCAGATTTACAAAGACGGGAAACCTTCTGGAAACGACCGGACTTGCGACCGGACATGCAAGTTCGGTCGGACTAGAAAATTCTCCCGTCTGAAACCTTCTGGAATGGACCGAACTTGCGACCGGACTTGCAAGTTCGGTCGGCCAGAAAAATTCCGCAGATGAGAGCTTCTGGAATAGACCGAACTTGCGACCGGACTTGCAAGTTCGGTCGGCCAGAAAAATTTCCGTAACACAGGCTACTGGAATGGACCGAACTTGCGACCGGACTTGCAAGTTCGGTCGAGCCAGAAATTTCCCGTACTGATAGCTACTAGAATGGACCGGACTTGCAAGGTCGGTCGCAAGTCCGGTCGAGTAAAAAAAATGTTTTAATTATATGATTATAGTAATCATATATACATATATATATGCCTACATACATATATGAAAATATATGTAGTAGTACACCATGAATGAGGTAATAATGGTAAGAAAGTAAATGAATGAGTAAGGAAACAAGTGTAAGAAGTAATAAGGAAAGAATGGTTTTATAACCAAGTATGAATGTAAAGGAGCAGTAATAGACACTGAGAATATCAATGGAGGAGTAAGTTAGATCGATAATAGATCATTGATCATACTACTTCATGTATGTATAGGAATCCAATAGTTGAGCTCCAAAGGAACCGGTAGTACCTTACGACGGTGAACGGTATGATTTCTTCATGCCCTGTATCCTAACTTGGTTACCCCGATTTGTGTGCCTATGTGATCACTAATAAGATAAATGCACGAATCGGACTTATATTGCACTTAACTGTGTTTGAACTATTTCGTTCTTGTTGAATCTTCTTGAACATTTAGTTTGTATAATTCATGAAATGTATGAATGGAAATGAAGTGTATGTGTAAGTATGAGTACTTGTGTATTGTATGTATGTATGGGAAGTAAGTATGGACTTCTACTAATTCCTAACCATCTAACTCCTAACATGAGTAATGAGTAAAATGGAATGAGTAGAAGCCCGATATAGTTTCGGCCACGCGTGAGGATAAGGAAACAAAAGAGGTTGGATCCGAATCTTGGCTATAATCTTTTCCATGGACCAAATCCCTTGAATGGGTAGCATCCTGGATCAGTGGGCCACCCTAAAGCCCGGTGGTGGGATGTAGTAATCCCTGCCCGGAGGTCATACCGACTTAACTGGAAGTAAAGTATGTAAGAAGTAAGTATTGTATTTGTATTGGTCTTGACTATTGTAAGTCATTGACCCGGAGTAAAAGTATTGAACACCCGATTAACCCGGGGTGTAATGAGGCTAACAAGACCTTGTATGTATTGGAGAATTGTATCTCCGTAATGCGGTGAGTATGGTAAGTATGACGGTTGACTTGCATTATCTTCTTGTATGTAACGTATGTATGTATGCTTGTGAAATGAATGTATTGAATTGTATTGTATAAAGCATGTATGTATGTATGAATGAAACGAACCGCATGTACTCGACCAAATAGTTGGCGTACCCTCGCTAGTAAGCGGGGTATGCGGTTATCATATGCAGAGTAAGCTGACCCCCTAGGGGGAATGTTTTTACTCCACAGGTACCCGCGAGGCGTGACGGTAGGGTAAGGACGTGATGTGATTCTTTTTGGGATGTAGCAGTAGGACTGAAATAGTGTACCGAGTTGTACACGGCTAGGCCATTTGAGTAGCCGGTGTACCATGTGGTACACCTTTTTGGATATTGAAATCTTGATTGGATAGTAAGGAGAGGATGTATAAACTCTTCATTTTTGGGAAGTAGTCATGAAATGTAATTCATATATTCAGTATACTCGGTAATCAAATGTAAGTAAGTATTTGGTATTGTAAAGTAAGTAGTATGTATGCATTTCATTCTAATCATCAGGCGAACGGTAAGTAGTAGTAGCCTTGTTAACCTGGAGGGTTAACGGCGTGTATCACCCGTCGGGAGTAAGTAGGTATTCCGCTGCGAGAAGGGTAAGTATGGGATTGATTAGAGGATAATGGAAGAATTAGCGGTTGGGGTGTTACAAGAAGTGATAATGCCAAAGAATTGGGGAAGACACAAGAGGGCATAGATCTTTAGAAACAAGGGAATAGTCCATCAAACGAGTTATCCCAACACACCCCAACAGAACGGGGTGGTAGAACGAAAACAAGGTCATATGATGGAAGTAGCAAGAGCCTTCTATTCCAGTCTGGTCTTCAAGACAAGTACTGGAATCATAGTGTAGAACATGCCACACATGTTATCAACAGAATTCCTAGCAAAGCCATAGAAAACCTAACACCCTATGAAAGACTCTATCACACTCAACCAGATTACAATGAACTTAAAAACTTCGGTTGTTTATGTTATGTCACTAAAACAGAGGCAAACAGAGGAAATTGGATTCCAGATCAACGGTGTGTATTTATCTTGGCTTAAGCAAAAACACAAAAGGGCATAAAATCCTTACTTTAGAAACCGAGGAAATAAAAACCAGTAGGGATCTCACCTTTTTTGAAAATATTTATCGTTAAGGGACTACCACTGGAAAACATTTGGCATGAGAACATACCAAACTCCCTTGAAACTCAAGAAATCTACCCTGAAAATCTAGGAGAACAGAATAATGCTAGATTTGATTCACCAAATGAAGAAAATCAAATGAACATACAGAAAAACAATTCAGATTTTCTCTGCCCAAGATAACCTTGATGCTAATGTCAGTCAAGAGGAAAACACACCCACAGAATCTGAAAGTCCTCCTACACCTCCAGAAAATGATTCACTAAGAAGGTCTACCCGCATCACCAGGCACTCTCCAAGACTTCAAGACTATGTCTGTTCCACACATCTAAACAATGATGATCTTTTCAGCCATATTCTAGCCAATAGATTAAACCCTGAGAAAAATGACCATAATCAAAGTGTAAACAGCCTCACTTATATTATTCCTTCTAATACCCTTCTGTCATGTGCCCTTCATACCAACTCGAATAAAATGCTTAACCAAATGGATAATCTACAAGAACCTCCAAACTATAGTGTTGCTAGCTAAGATCCTAGGTGGGTCAAAGCTATGAATGAGGAATTCCTAGCACTAAAGACCAACAACACATGGTCTATAGTAGACCTACCAAAAGGAAAGCGTGCCATCAGCTGCAAATGGGTTTACAAGACCAAACTAAAAGCTGATGGCACACTCGAGAGACTTAAAGCTAGACTAGTAGTGCGAGGTTTCATCCAAAAATTCGGTTTAGACTACGAGGAGACCTTCTCCCCCGTAGTCAAACTTACCACAATCTGTGCTCTTATCATAAAGCAATAAAAAAGGGTTGGATCCTAGATCAACTAGATGTAAATAATGCTTTCCTTAATGGGGATTTACATGAGGATGTGTACATGACAGTACCACCGGGCTTATTAGTTCAAGGAGAAAATAAAGTTTGCAAACTTCACAAATCACTTTACGGTCTCAAGCAAGCTTCTAGACAATGGTATGAGAAGATTGCTAAATTTCTCATGGGCTTGGTTTCACTCAGTCCTTAAATGATTATTCTTTGTTCATAAAAAGGAAGGGCAGCAATCTCACTTTTCTAGGTGTGTATGTAGATGACATCCTAGTTGTAGGAAACAATCAGAAAGAAATAAACTTCCTGAAAAAATAGCTGAATAGAGAATTTAAAATAAAGGACTTAGGGAGACTTAACTTCTTTTTAGGGATGGAGTTTTTAGAAACAAAAGAAGGAATCATCGTGACACAACAGAAGTATGTATAACAAACTTTAACAGAGTTTCACATGCTGAATTGCCGTAATTCTGTTTCTCCCTTACCATTTAATCTGAAACTGTATAAGGATTCAGGTACCAAACTTGACAACCTAACTTTATATAGATGTATTGTGGGGAAACTGAATTTTTTAACAAACACTAGACCAGATAATTCTTATGCAGTTCAATATCTGAGTCAATTCCTACAGAACCCCACTACTGAACATTTGAAAGCTACATATCATACTCTATCTTATGTGAAGGGCACCATTGGATATGGACTGTTCTTCAACAAAGAACCAGTGTATGATATGATAGCTTTCTGCGATTCGGACTGGGCTTCATGCCCCATAACTAGGAAATCTGTTTCAGGATACTATATCCTACTAGGAGGATGTCCTCTTAGTTGGAAATCTAGAAACATGTCTCTATAGCCCTGTCTTCTGCTGAAGCAGAATATAGGGCCATAAGATATGTGACCAGTGAGCTTAGCTGGTTAAGCAGGTTAATAAATGAACTAGGAATAACATACATAAATCCTATACCTTTAAACTGTGACAATCTAGCTGCTATTCACATTGCTAAAAACCTAGTTTCACATGAAAGAACTAAGCATATAGAGCTAGACTGTCATTTTGTTAGAGAGAAATTACAAGCAGGATTGATCCATGTGCAACACGTTCCTAGCTCACAGCAATTAGCTGACGTCGTGACAAAAAAGCTTGACTGGTAAGGCTTACAAGGATACACTTTCATCACTGGGTCTACAACGGCAACACCAAGACAAAGGTTGATTCTACTACTCATTCTCCAGCAAAACAGCAAACAGAGCAAAGATTAAAATTTTCTTTTCTTAAGAATTGTAATCTTTGAAGGGGGGTGTTAGTATAGGAACATGTCTCGGTTACATACTGTGACATATGGGTAGAATGTACTTTAGGACATTCTCTGTAATTTTCTATTATAGTGTGTACTTAGGGACAATGTTGTAATATTCCCCCGCTCTATTTTTCCTTTCTTCCCATTTCTCGCGTCTTCCCTTTTTAATATGTAAGACTCCAAAACCTAGAAACCCTAACTTTCTATCTCGATCAACAGAGAAAGCTCTCTGCGATCTTCTTTCAGTTTAATGAGAAATTTTCTAATTTCTTTTTGGAAAACTTGCGCAAATCTCATATAAAGTCAACTCTGGACTTCGTCAATATCATGTCGTATGATTTCGCCACCCCGTCATGGTCAGGTAGCATGACAAGAGCCCCTACTGCTCTCACTGATCTGACTGGAAATGGTGTCAGCGTAGCGATGGTGTACAAGCGTGGATCAACACTGGGCTACCATTGCTTTAGGGTTTCCCTTTTATGGGTACGCTTGGAAGCTGACGAATCCAGCTAATAATGGTATCTTAGCTCCTGCAAGTGGCATTGATAGTTCTGTTGGGTTTCCTGAAGATGGATCTATACAGTATTACAAAATTCTGAGTTTCATAAGCGGGAAGAATGTAGTGAAGGTGTTTGATTCTAGGTATGTGACGAACTACTGTTACTCTGGGACGACGTGGATTGGGTATGATGATACTCGGACAATTGCCCAGAAGGTTTCTTACGCTAAGAGTAAGAGCAAGGAGCTTAGGGGTTACTTTGCTTGGCAAAATGTTGCAGCTGAATCCAAGTGGGCGCTTTCTCGGCAAGGTGAGTAATGAACAAATTCCATGCGTTTATTGACCTAATTAATTAACTTTCTTTTATACTAATGTAATTCTTTGGTCTATATTAATCATTGTAACTTGGTACCTTTCCTGCAGCCTTGCAAACATGGGGAGCTTAGAGCTGCTGATGCTGTGACGGCCAAAATAACACCAGTTGATGATAAGATTTCATACAAGGTTCCTTAAAAAACAAATGAATAAAACTTTGTACAATTAATGATGCTGAGGAACTATGAGCTCCCTCCGCTCATCTTCCACATTCAAATTTACTGTACTAGTTTATGAAAAGTGGAGGTCTATACTGAAGGACTTCTTCTATACGTTTTGCTTGCTCTCGCTGTTTCGCTTGTATATTTTTTTTTTTCTAAAAAAAAAATCAGTTCATTACCTTTAAAATAAAAAAAATGGCGTATGCTCATTCTCAAACTGCTATTGTTGCTATTATCCACAACAAAACATAAAATAAGATATCTGTATTTTTTGGAAGGAAATAACTCTAATAAGTTTTTTTAAAAGAAGATGGATTGTGACCCTTGGAATCCGACCCTCATGTCAGAGAGAAATCCTTAAGGCACAAGCTCCTATCTAGGGACTACCATGAGCTCTTTTTTCTCCGTCAGCTCTCAAAAACTCGCTGGCTCAAGTTCGCGGTCTCTAACACCTCCTACTTCCACCGAGCTATCAAAGAGAGACGTAACAAAAATGCCATAGCTTCCGTAACCAATGACTTTGGGATGGACCTCAAAACCTCAGCGAACATAGAGGCGAGTCGTGGGCCACTTTCAACGCGCCTTCGGTACCAAAACCCCTTCCCCAACACCCTCGATGATTTCCATCTTGAGAAGACTAGAACTTTGGACCAATCCAATTGGGGGCCCTTACTCCGACCTTTGGACAACTGGGACATCGAACAAGCACTCTTCTCCATTGAGGATGACAAAACCCCCGGCCTGGATGGGTACACTGTAAAAAATTTCAAAGTTGCATGGGATATCATTGGTGAAGATACTTGTTTAGCGATAAAGGGCTTCTTTCATGGGGCTAAAACCTTAGATAGGTCTACACCACCCTAATCACCCGTATCCCAAAAATGAAAGCCGCCTCCACCCCTGGAGACTTCAGGCCCGTCTCATGCTGCAATACTTTATACAAAATATTAGCAAAATCATTGCAACTAGACTGAAGAAAACCGTTCCCTATCTGGTTAGTAAGAACCAAGGAGCATTCATCAAGGGCCACCTCGTCTCTGATAATATCCAGCTCTGCTCTTGTCTGATGAAAAACTACCAAGACCATATTTCCCCCGCTGCATGATGAAAATGGATATAAGGAAAGCATTTGACACTGTTGACTGGAACTTCCTCCAAGACACTCTCTCCTTTCTAAATTCCCACCAGAGTTCAGCAACTGGATCATGCAATGTGTCACTACAGCTTCCTTCTCGATCAACATCACTGGCTCCCCTTCGGGATTCTTCAAAGGTGAGAGGAGACTTCGTTAAGGAGATCCCATATCCCCATACCTTTTCGTGATGGTCATGGATGCTATCACGGCTTCTAGATCAGCTCCCCCAAACCCCTGGCTTTCACCTCCACCCGTCCTGCAACTCGCTTCGGTTGAGACACCTACTCGTTGCCGACGATGTGCTCTTATTCTGCAAAGGAGACCTCAGCTCTATATCCCTCATCCTCAGAAAAATCAAGCTATTCTCAGAAGCCTCCGGTCTTGCGCTTAATCCCTGAAAATCACACCTTTTTCTTGAAGGAGTTGCCCCCCCCCCATCTGATAATATTCTCTAGTTTAGTGGTTTTAAGTAGGGTACATTCCCTTTCCGCTACCTTGGCATCCCCATAACCGCAAGGAAGCCAAAAACCTCTGATTTCAATCCCCTCCCGGATAGCATTAAAAAATCCATATCCTCCTGGGCTGGAAAATCCCTATCCTTCACGGGAAGGCTCACCCTGATCCAGATCTCGCTCTTTGGTATCATTGGCTTTTGGGCCTCCTGCATCTCTATCCTCAAAATGTTATCAAAAGCATCACAAGACATTTCCGTTCTTTTCTCTGGTCTGGTGACTCTGAGAGCCACCCCCCCCCCCCAGTGGCTTGGGAAACCATTACAGGCACTAAACAGTAAGGAGGCCTTGGGCTTAAAGATATCCAAAAATGGAATATGTGCTTCACTGTTAAAACTATATCAGCTATTACCAATGACCCAGAGCGGTTGTGGATCCAGTGGATCCACAACCAATACCTGACTACCCAAAATCTCTAGACGACAGTAGCCAGGGGGAACGATCCCTAGACGTGGAAGTCCATTATCCATGCTAGAAATTGGTGGATCAAGAAATGTGGCTCCACGGAAGGCGCATCTTCTCTGCTCCTATCTCATTCTCCCAACCCTCGGGTAAATATGTTCTATAAGGATGTTTCCTCCCCATCCAGGCCCTTTATATGGCATAAAATATGTTGGAAATCCTGATCAATCCCCAAAGCAAAATTCATTTTATGGATCACTCTTAAAGGTAGATTGAAAACCTGCGATAGACTCCAATCTTGGGGCATATGTCTTGCTAACTGATGCTGGCTCTTTGAGAAGGCTCAAGAGACTAGCCACCACCTATTTTTTCTTTGCAGGTTCTTTAACAGGATTTAGTGGTCTATCTGTGATTGGCTGAGGATCCCTACCAACAGGATCAGTCTCCGCAGCTGTGCTCATTGGTTATCCCACTACTGTAAAAGGAACCACCGACGAGACTTGGTGAAGCAAGTTGCCATTGCCACTGTTGTCTACCACATATGGATAGAGCAATGCAAGCGAGCGATGACCCAACCAAGCCAAAGACCCCGTGGTTATCATCTCAGATATCAAAGCCGCCATCAAAGCCACCATCTGGACAAGGATGGGCCGCTACAACAAAGACCTCCACTGGCTGGACAAAGTCTTCCGCTCTTAACGCCATAAATAATGGGGATTGCCCATTCTCCTCTTACCTCCTCCCCTTATTGCCCCTATAGCTGGCTCTCAGCCACTTTTGTATATGCTAGGGAATTTTGTATATTCTCTCTAGGCTCTTTTTACTCTTATTGATATATGATATATAGTCCTCTATATATCGCTTTTGTAAGAACCTTTATTCATATCTATACATCAATGCCCCACTGATGTAGCGAAGAATACGCTTGACAGCTTGCCAGTGAACTTCACGAGGAGATCCCATGTATTGACATGCTAAATTAACTACAAAGGTGAGATCTGGACGTGTTAGTTTAAGGTACTGAAGCGCATCCACTATACTTTTGTATTTTGATGGGTCAATTAAGGGTGAAGTGGTGGAATCCATGTTGTGGTTTGTGGAAATAGGCGTGTGTGCTGGATTGGCAGTCAATAACCCTTCCTTTTGAAGTAGATCATGTGCATACTTCTTCTGATTGAGAAACAGACCACGGTCAGTGAATTATGCTTCAATGCCAAGAAAATAATGAAGCTTGCCAAGGTCTTTTAATGCACACGACTTGCCCAAGTGTTAAATAACAGTTGAGACAGATTGTGCATTACTTCCGGAAATCACTATATCATCGACATACACCAGAATAATAACAGATCCTTGAGAGTTATGACGAAAAAACAAGGAAGTATCAGCTTTGCTGCAAGAGAAACCCAAGCTCTATAAAATTGAACTCAGTTTATCAAACCAGGCGTGAGGTGCCTGTTTGAGCCCGTACAAAGATTTCTGAAGTTTACAGACCATTGACTATGTGGAATTCATAGTAAAACCTGGATGTTGTTCCATGAAAACCTCCTCAATTAACTCACCATGAAGAAACGCATTCTTCACATCTAGTTGACGAATTTCCTAGCCATGAGTGACTGCAGCAGCTAGGACAGTTCGCAGAGTGGGGAATTTAATAACAGGACTGAATGTTTCCTGATAATCCACACCAGGAACTTGATGAAAGCCTTTTGCGACAAGTCTCGCTTTCAACCTTTCAACAGAACCATCTGGAAAATATTTTGTGCAAAAAACCCATTTACATTCAACCACATTCATGTTGGGATTGCATGGAACAAGAGTATAGGTATGCTGCTGTAGAAGAGCATCCATCTCGTCTTGCATAGCTTGTTTCCAAGCAGGATTAGCTAGGCTTGCTTGACAGTCCTGGATTTAACTGACGAAAAAGATTGTTGTAACACAAGAGCTTCTGGATGTTGTTTGGTTTTGGAACGTGTAAGCATGGGATGAGTATTCAGATTATTAGTAGGTGGAGGAATAACAGGCAATTCAACAAAGAGATCGATTGTTGTTGGAGATGTGTTGGTGATTGCAGGTGCTGTAAGGTTAGATGTGATGGTAGTAACAAAAGGTCAATCAGAGGACAGGCTGCTGTCTGATGTAGAGTTAAAGGAAACTATTGCAATGCCAAGATTTTCATCAGGAACAGATACGGGATTTTCAGTGGTTTGTGGTGTAACAGTATCTAGCATGACAGGCAAAAAGATTGGTAAGTTGGAACTTGTGAGACCTGTCTAATGGACAGAAGAAGATTGTTTTGAATTGGTTGAAGAAAAAAGATCAGAACTGCTCAATCTGTCTTTATCAACAAACATATTGAAGGTTGTAATAAAAGAATACGACTTGATAGTTTGAGTGAGTGAGGAGATTTTGAGAGGGAGAACATATTCATCAAACACCACATGATGGGATATATAGATCTTCTTAGTGCAGACATGATAGCACCTGTATCCTTTATGTAAATGACTATAACCAACAAAGATGCAAGGCAAAGATTTTGGTGTAAATTTGTGAGCAGTTTTGGTGTGAATTAGAGGAAAACACCTGCACCCAAAGATCTTCAGACAGGAGTAATCAGGCTGAGTATTGTACAGTTTAACAAAGGGTATTTGAGAGGCTAGGATAAAGATGGTAGTCTGTTTATCAAGAAAACAAAAGTCATAAAGGCTTCAGTCGAGAAGGTTAGAGGCAGGTTAGAGTGATACAAAAGAGTGAGACCCATCTCAACAATATGCCGATGCTTCCTTTCAGCAACTCCGTTCTGTTCAGGTGTGTGAGGACAAGAAACATGCTGAACAATTCCCATATTACTGAGAATTTCAGTAAACGTTTTACTAAGAAATTCACCACCGCCATCACATTGAAACACTTTGATCTTCTTAGCAAACTGACAGTCTATCATTTTCTGAAACTTCGCAAACACCTGAGGAAAATCAGACTTGTTTTTCAACAGATACAGCCATGTAAATCTGCTATGATCATCTACAAACACAGCATAATACCGAAAACCACTAGAAGAAGTAACTGGTGAAGGACCCCAAAGATCACAGTGTATCTTCTCAAAAAACCCATACGCTATTTTATTGCTTGAACTAAAGGAAATTTTACAGCCTTTTCCCATTTGACAACTAGGACATATTTTATAGTTCTTTTTCCAAGAACTAATATTGATTCCTTGTTGTTTATTCAGAACTCACAACATGTTGGAGTGAGCATGACCTAACCGAGCATGCCAGACATCAGCTGTATCATTCACGGTAGTAGACACCACAAGAGCTTCATTAGTTGGTGGAGAAACCGAGTACAGATCACCAGTTCTGGTTCCCTTGATCAAGATTCTACCTGTCGCACGATCCTTGATATGGAATTCAGATTCAACAAATTCAACAGCACAAAAGTTATCTTTAGTAATACGACTAACAGATAACAAATTCCGTTGTAAATCAGGCACAATGAGAACATTATTCAATGTGACCAGTCCTTCACTACTCTTCAAATGACAATCACCGGTGAATTTGATAGGTAATCGTGAACCATTCCCAACGATAACAGAATCATTTCCTCTGTATGGTTTATGTTTAACAATCATACCTGTGTTGTTCACCATGTGAGTAGTTGCAGCTGAGTTAATGTACAGAGGTGATGCGCCCTCTTTTATAGTAACAGTGTTAAAGGCTTTGGGAAGAGAATCATCACTCGTAGTGTACGAGTGATCCCACCTGTAGAAGCAGGATAGGGCAGTATGATTATTTCGTCCACAGATTTGACAAGAATTATCATTCGAGGAGTTGGAAGATGTTGTTTGCTTCTTGGACAAGTCAGAATTTTGTTGATTGTTCTGTCTTCCAAAGCCTCGACCTCTTCCATTGAAATTTCTTCCTCCTCTACCACGATAATAACCACCAGAACCTCTACATCAGTAGCGCGGGCCAACATAATAGATCTCAAGACTTTGAAACATTTCCCACAACCTTGAGCAAACGTCAAAACTTTATCATCTTCAGATATAGGGTGTTTGATTGCAGCTAAACTGTCACAGACAGTCTTGAAGTCTTTGATGTATTCTTTGATAGTTTTATCACCAAGATTGAGTGATCGGAGTTTCTGTTTCAACTGAAACTCACGGTCTTTTGTCAACTGAAGAAATTCAGACTGCAAACTCATCAAATTGCCTTAGCAGAAGTACATCCAACTACATGATCGACACAATCCTCAGATATCGTTGCGATCAGCCATGCTCTGAACTAGAGCATCTTTCTCTTTCCATTCGATGAGATCAGACTTAGTAGTTTTAGCATCGTTCTTTTTCGGTGAATTTTTTTTTTCTATCAAATCAAGAACTTGCACTGATTCGAGTAGCTTGAGCATTTGAGTCCTCCAGCTCAATAATTTCGCTCCCCGCTCAACTTGATAGTTGAGATCCGGATCAATTGGTACAGGTACGTCGTGATAGTTTGAATTTCGATTCAGCCTTTGAGATTGATGCCATTCCTTTTGATTCTGTCATGATTGATGTTATTGATGCGGAAGAATAGAAATACGCTCTGATGCCATACGGATTAGTATAGAGACTGAAGAAAGCAAGAGAGTATGATTTCGTGGCAAAGGAACACCATTAGAGAGCTTCAGAGAAGAGACAGAGAGAAGGAGAATGTAATAGCAGCAACATAATTAATTAACTTCTCATTAGAACGTAACAGAGTATTTATACTCCTCAGTATACAAGAGCCACATCATCACGTGACTTAACTACACACACTAACATTTTTCAACAACTAACACCAGATTTAGTTTCACCACACCAAGATCTGTGACTTGCAAAAACATATTCGAAAAAACTCACTAGAAAATTTTTCTGACGGTGGTACAACGGTGTTCCGGCGGCGATCCGACAGTGGTCCAGCTATCTGAAAGAGAGGATTCCAGCGAGAGCTTTTGGAGGAGAGAGTGCGTATGTGAGAAATGAAGCTGAGCGACACGTCCCGTTTATATATAACGTGCGCGTTTTGAATGTTTTTTCACAGTAACCCACGTTTTGACTTGTTTTCAGTAGTTACATGTGGTTTTTTAGTAAATATGATGGAAAAAGTCATAACTTAACATAATAATTGAAAAAGTCATAACTTACCATAATAAATGTAAAGTTATACGTTTAAGCAACGTTTAAATTTATACATTTAATCAACATTTATAATCTAGTTTGTTTATGATAACGGAAAGGTTATTGTGTGAAAAAAAAATTGCAACGGTACCTTATGACTCATTTACAATATTAATATGATTTAAAATAATTTTATACTCCAATGATTAGTAATTTTGTACTGCAATTGCAACCCAATATATATTATTACTTTCGAAGTTTTTATAATTATTTAAATGCTTTATAATGATCAATATTTATTTGGCATTTTGATTATTTATAACAATTAATTAATATTGGTGTCAAACTAGTCTTTTAACTTATTGCAGGTATTTAGTTTACGAAAAAAACTTATTAGAGGTATTTCCTTCCAAAAAAATACACAGATATCTTATTTTATGTTTTGTTGTGGTTAATAGCAATAATAACAGTTTGAGAATGAGGACAAGCCATTTGTTTATTTTAAAGGCAGCTGAACTGAAGAAGTAGCGGAATTTGAGTATGCAGCCCAGTGGATCAAACCATAAGAGAGAGCAAGCAAAACGTATACAAGTCCTTCAGTATAGGGCCTCCACTTTTTATTAATAGTACAGTAAATTTGAATGATGAGTGGAGGGAGCTCATAGTTCCTCAGCATCATTAATTGTACAGTTTTATTCATTTGTTTTTGAAGGAACCTTATATGAAATCTTATCATCAACTGGTGTTATTTTGGCCGTCACAGCATCAGCAGCGCTAAGCTCCCCATGTTCGCAAGGCTGCAGGAAAAGTACCAAGTTACGATGATTAATATAGACCAAGCAATTACATTATTATAAAAGAAAGTTAAATTAATTAGGTCAATAAACGCATGGAATTTGTTCATTACTCACCTTGTCGAGAAAGCGCCCAGTTAGAATCAGCTGCAACATGCCAAGCAAAGTAACCCCTAAGCCCCTTGCTCTTAGCGTAAGAACCTTCTGGGCAATTGTCTGAGTATCATCATAACCAATCCACGTCGTCCCAGAGTAACAGTAGTTCGTCACATACCTAGAATCAAACACCTTCACTGCATTCTTTCCGCTTATGAAACTCAGAATTTGGTTATACTGTATAGACCCATCTTGAGGAAACCCAACAGAACTATCAATCCCACTCGCAGGAGCTAAGATACCATTATTAGCAGGATTCGTCAGCTTCCAAGCGTACCCATAAAAGGGAAACCCTAAAGCAATCTGTTTAGTTGGTAACCCAGCGTTGATCCACGCTTGTACACCATCGCTACCGCTGATACCGTTTCCAGTCGGATCAGTAAGAGCAGCAGGGGCTCTTGTCATGCTACCTGACCATGACGGGGGGCGGCGAAATCATACGACATGACATTGACGAAGTCCAGAGTTGACTTTATGGTACTGACGGGGAAAATTGTGGCGGAATTGAGCCGAGGTGCGTTAGCCACTGCGGCAGTGAGTATCAGCCTTGTCTTTCCAGTGGAAGTTGATTCGGAATTGACAGCGGCACGCCACTCGTTTAGAAGGACAGCCATGTTGGACATTTCTGAAGCAGTGGTGAGATGTTCCCAGTCCAAGTCGAGCCCGGAAAAGCCATTGGATCTAGCGAGATTGATTGAGGAAGTGATGAATGTTCTGCGTTTACTAGGTTGACTGGCCATAGAATTGAATACACTGGATGCTACAGTTCCTCCTCCGATGGAGAGGAGGGTTTTGACTGATGGGTTTTCTGACGGACGGTGGAAGTGAATGTTGAGAATGAGGCGGCGTTGGCGGAGGAGATTGTGACTTGACCGGTTTGTGCGTTAACGTCTGCGAAAGCACAGAAGAGGTAAGTGGAAGAGTGTTGAATCGATGGATGAGGCTGTAATTCCACTGTCACGGAACCAGTAGCCGCCTTTGACTGTATCTTGTGCGGATGAGGAGTGGATTTGAAGAAGGCAAAGGAAAATGAAGATGGATGGTGAGGTGTAACGTTGGTGGTGGCTCCTGGTTGAAGAAGCCATTTTTGTTTAACTAAGAGAGTGGAGTTAGTTAGTGGGGTTTAACAGTGTGGAGCAGACTTTGGTGGGGTTACTTAACTCTGGATGGGACATGAAGTTTAGTGCTCTGTTATATAGGGGAGAACCAGAAGACGAATGGAGATTTTGAAAGTCTCCAAGTTGCCGCATCAACTTGTGTAAGGTCCTCCCGTACGCAATCTAAGTTTTGACACGTTTTCTCAAGTCTATTTCCAATTATGTAGCAGGATATATTTGACTAAAATCTGTTTAGGCACTCTAGTTTCTATTTCCTATGCCCACCGTAGCAAACAGGGAACCCATATTATACAGTCCGACTTTTGTCTTTGATGGCGTGTAATTACGTCTACGAAAATAGCTATTGACAACAGAGAAAGTGGTAAGTCTATCTCAGAGATATTATTATGAAACTTCCGCTTACGCCAGAACCAAATAACATACTCCCTCCGTCCTGAATTGACCGTCCTGTTTGCTTTATGGCACGTTTTTCCACTTCAATATTAAGCATATAAGATATAAAATAATTTTATAAAACTAAATTTTGTAACATATAGTTTATTATGTAAGGATTCATATGCAAAACTTAAATTTTTAAAATTAATTTATCTTATATGTTAAAAATTGAAGTCAAACGACATGTCCAAATAGTAAACAGGACGGTCAATTCAGGACGGAGGGAGTAACAAGTAACAGCAAAATTCTGGGGCCGCTTTGCATAGCTAAGGCGCCGTTCGATGGGAGTGATTAGGATTTTAAGCTGCTTTTAAAAATATAGAGAACATCTGTCAAGATATAATTGGTTTAAATTTTGTAAAGGGTATATGTGTCTGGTCACCATTGCTTAACCACACAGACCTTTATTGTAACGCAGTAATACTTGCGTTTGCTCGCTGGGAGCGAACGACGCCTAAATGACCATAAGTTGGTCTGTCTTAAGTTACTTTCTATCCAAATTTTGAGATCACAATCAACCCACTGATCTAACTGGACCTTATCCTTCAACAGATGGGACCAAACTTTTAAATTAACCGGCAATCTTTAAAAATATGATTTAAATCTTTAGACTTACCACATGCATCACAACAGTCATTAGCAATAATGACTGTTGTCCTCATTTTGTCTTGATGGCGTGTAATTACGTCACGAAAATAGCTTGACATACGTCCACTTGGACTGTCCACTTTACTATTTGGATGGGTCGTTTGACTTCAATATTTACATGTAAGATAATATATTTTTATTAAATTTTTTTTTAAATGGAATCCTTATGTGAAAATATATGTTGTAAAAATTATTTTCAAAAATTATTTTATCTTATATTTTAACATTGAAGTGGAAAAGCGTGCCAACAAGCAATGGGACATATGACGGGACATAGTAAGAGGTTTTTCCAGCCAAAGTTGTTTTAAACAAGGATACAATCAGTCGGTCGTGCATAGCACATGATGTCACAACAAGGCCTAGATCATATCCTGTGTAATGTTGATCTGATTCAGTATTCATCTGATTTTTGAAGAATTCTATTTCGGCTGCTGATATCCCAAGGACCCCAACAGTTGCCACGTTTTCTGGTGGGCTAAAACGGTAAGGATCCAATCTGATTTAGTCGTATAGCCCATTAGCCTCAACATGTACGGTGCCTAGAGGTGATCGTTTAAAAGCTATTTTCGAGTTTACTAGGTGGAACTTTATCATTCCTCCTGCTACTTGAGAACGATTCAAAAGAGGATAAGTTCCAGGTATGAATTAGGCTAAGTAAAGGGTCGAATCCGCACAATAGCTCAACAATCATACTAAGCTAAAAGTTTATAGTGGTACAGTTTATATACATCAAAAATAAAATTGTAAGTTTATAGTATAGTTTATGAAATCAGTATGTATAATATCAAATTCAATGTGTACCTTACTATTTTTACACCAAAAGTATAACTTTTATAAATCAAAATTATATGAATGCAAGTATTAAAAAAGAAAGTAATATAGATCAAATCTGTCTTATTTTAATTCGTAAAACCGTTATGCAAGTCAGTTAAGTCGGTTACCAGCCTTGTTATTAAATCATGCCTAAGTCGAGTTTAGGGCTTTTTCAAACTTGTTAGCCCATTGCGAACCCATTCATTTAAGATATTGGAGTTAAGGCTGCCCAAAAAATTCTGAAACCGTGGTATCCGACCGAAACCGAAGTGAATCGTACCTGTTTTCAGGTTAACCATACCGGTTCTAGCGGTATGGTTAACCGAACCGTGTAAATTGACCGGTTTCGGTAACGGTATTGAATTTTCCAGAACGGTTAACCGCATGGTTAACCGTGGTTAACTGATTATATGAACAATGAAAAACTTCAAATATATATTAATGCTCACCTTATATAATAATTAATGCTAGCAATTGAGGAAATATACATATTATATATTTTTTTATCTATACATATTATTATATTTTTTTATCACTCATGATTTAGGTGATTGATCAATATTATACTATAATATTAATGGTATGGGTCTTATCAATAAAAAACATACAAGGCTACAAGGTTAACCGATAAAACCGAACCGAACTAAAGTTAACCGGTCTAAACGGAATGGTAATAGAATTGAATTTTTGAAAACCGAATTAAATGGTTAACCAAATCCGGTTAACCGATCTAAATGGAATTATAATAAAATTGAATCTTAAAAAAACCGAATATCCGCTTAACTGAAAGCGGTTAACCGAATAAGGCGGTTAACCTACCATGGACAGCCCTAATTGGAGTTGGGTTTAAACGGTAGCTAAAAAACGGTACTAAACCGGTTCATATAAACTGAAAATTGGACGACGTTCACATTTTGTAAAAATAGTAAAAACATGTATCTTCAATAAAATAGGCCACATTTCAGTCTTATTTTCAACATTAAATATAAAATTTAGCAGAATGTTCCTTTTCTTTAAAAAGTCAATGGAAAATTCAAACTCATATGTGGGATATAGAAAAAAATGAACTCGAAATACAATTCTATTCACGTAGTGATACATTTGGTTTTTTTTTTATCAAAACATAGTGATACATTAGTTATTAGGCTAAAAATGATCAGGTTGCAATTGACCACAATTAGTTTATAGATAGATCTGAACTGGTGATAAGTCGAACTGAGCTCTTTACGACTGATGTCTCGTATGACGGTTTTACAGGTATTTGTAATTTATTTGGGTAGCTGCTTTACGTTGACATATTGCAGCATATTTACTGGTTGTTTGTTTGGCATATTTGTAGTTGTTTTAAAAACTGCTAGGTATAAGTTAGTTAAGCTAGTAAATAAAGTAACTTGTAACAAATGTTATAAGATAAGTAGTTTGTTGTTATCAAATATCTGCTCACACTCAATGCTTGATAAACTCTGTATAAAAAAAAGTTTTTCATTCATTCCGAAAATAAGAGATTTGATTAAAAATAAGTGATTAGAGCCCTAAGATACCATATTCTAATAGTCAAGGAAGAGAAACAAGATAATTAGAGGAAACATTAGAGGCAACATTGAAAAAAGATCGTACTGGGTACTCTAAGGTGACCATCCTACCATAGTGCAACAGTGTGTAAGGAAATCGTAGTGGGTCGCCTGATCCATAGCCGAGACGTGGAGTGCTACGGCTAATCCGAGGGGGACGACAACTGAGGTCAGTCCAATCCGACACAACGACTGCCTATCCAGCTGCCAGTGGAAGCATCCTTTTTGAGAGGAGTGCAAAGGGAGGATAATAGTGCCAGGAAAAGCACCACCAGGAACACCGAGAGATCCCAATACTAAATCAATCTGTTGAGTTTGGTATATTGGTTGACATGACTTCCAACAATCGAAAGGATTACCAAATGTCCACAGAAGCATAGCTAGAAAGAGACTAAAACAAAATAAAGCTTAATAACATAAAGATACTGAGATGGGTGAGGCTTTGCTCTTATTGTAGGGCATGCACAGAAGAAATTCCAATCAACCCACATAGCCATCAGGACTCTCTGTCGTGCCTGATGACCGTGGGCTCCGCCAATCATTTGCTTGAGCTGGCCAAATACTGCCTCCTTGATCGCAGTAGGCTATATGAGGTTAATGACTATGGGCAGTCCTTAGGCATGGAAGTAAACCCTTTCTTATGGAGTGCTAACGGCTTTAGGGGTGGCAACCACTTCACGTGAGTCTCTACTCCTGAGGACCCTATCATAGTTGGGTTTCTTAGCATTGAAAGGTTCAAAGGGCTAGCCGGTCCCTTGCCTTTGTCAAAGATGTCTGGGAAGCTCTTAACTGAGCTTGGCATGTCTAAGGTAGAGTTAATGATCAGGGGAAGGGTATTGGAATCCTCTGAGCTTGGGAGAGATGATACATCTATTGGGGCTGAGGTTTTAGAAGGACTACCGTCTTGGATGAATGAGAATCTGTTAGGCTTGACGGTGGCTTACCCAAGAGACCACAAACTAACTTCCTAGTGTCCAAGTTACCGTCGAGGCCCGCTCGTTGTCCTATACGAAGCCCCCGAAGCCCGTATCCATGGTTTATATGGGTAGAGGCCAGAAAGGATAATTTGATGACTTGGACAATCTTTAGTGGAGTGTGTGAACAGGACACATCTAAAGAAAATGGGCAGGAGCCTCTCGTAGGTGATGCGCAAGGTATATTCCACTCTCTTCGAGGATGATTTTCAAGCAACGGAGCACGTGCTTATTAACCGAAATTATGACTTTAAAGCATAGGTAGTCTCCACCGTAGCGCGCTCCTTCATCCTCTAACTCTAGAAATGTGCCGAAACGATAGACGAGACTAATAGTAGAGTCTTTGTGTGTAGGACAAGAGGGACATCATGGATTCTTACTCAGATGGGGAAGGTCAAGAAGACATGATCTGAGGGGGCTTTCTTTTTATTGATTTGTTGGAGGATAAGGAGAGCTCCATCGATCGAAAGACCACACACCACAATCGAGGACTGCATGTAACATACCTATGCGCTCGAACTCCAATAGGAAGATCTGTATGGCAACCTTCTTGATCTTCAGGTACCCTTGGAGTTTCCAAATCGTGGATAGGGTAGCCTTCATCGCCCGCATGTTGACTCCACGAGTGGTGACTAACTTTCCTAACAGACATCTGTCAAAAGATAGGACTAAGTCGTGGTTTATCAATGAAGATAGGCGAGGTCTCTTCTTTTATGAGTGAAATCTCCTCGCATTGACATGTGAGCTCCTCCACTGTGCGATGGGTGGGAGAACCCATAGAGTGGACTCTTTTTAAACAATAATTCGATAAAACGGTAAAAAAAGATATATAACAGTTAGTGTCATCTTTTTTAAAATAGTGATGAAAAAAATTATAGAAGATTGTGTATTCTAATCATCAGAGGAGGCATTTATAAATTACCATCGATACGTAAAAACCAAGGTTAATGAATACGTAAAATCGACTCCAACTACACATTTTCTCATTTCTAAACGTTTATTGTAACACCCCAAACTCATAAACTCACATTAAATATAAACTCGGTACAATCTGACCAATACTTCTCCCTTTAACCCTTCCTGACACCTGTCGGAAGGGTCGGGTTAGACCTTTACTCGGTACTATACCGTAGTTACGACCATTAAGTATTGAAGTGCCTTTCTGACTAATATTTGCAAGCTTTTAGCATTGCCAAGACCTCCGTAGGTCACGAACCTCATAAATGTTCCCCGTATACCTAAATCCTATGCTCACTATTTTTATCCTACTATCTCTTGTCATTAGAGCGGTACTCCGCTCTGATACCACTTTTGTAACACCCCTAACTCATAAACTCACATTAAATATAAACTTTGTACATTCTGACCAAACTTAAATACAATACAGCGGAAGAATACTTCAAATAATACCAACTCGGGTGCTACCGCCGTTACTCACCTATGTGAGTAACTAGGCTTCCAATTACCGTACACAATAACCACTATGATGACAAAGAGATAGATACCATTCTATACATTACACTAAATCCATCAACTAATGAGCATTCTAATTATTCCAAAATCTTATACAACATTATCACATCCAAATTACAATGCAACAGTATGACCATAGAGTAAATAATTAACTACCCAATGTATCCCGCGCTTTGGCGTCGTCGGCAGCTATACACCTATAATGTTGTTTGTATGTATGGAATCAGCCCCTGCTGAGTAAGCTACTGCGCAATCATCATGCACCCTCAGACCCTCGGATTAATTGGTCGAGTTGATATGCGGTTCAATTTACATGTGATAACGTTTGTATAATAAACTATAAAGAAATATAGTACATAAATAAACCAAGAAACATGCATAGCCACATGACTCCACTTAACATACCATCAACCAATCACATTAATAACAATATAAGAATATGAGTATCGTAGTTTAAATTTGTTCTCATTATTCGGCCTTTAAGGTCCTTTTATATTGTTCACCAGTGATATAAAAATAACATTGTTTCGTATTAAAGTTCATCTGGGATTAGTTCACTACTAATTCAACTCACCATACATAACACATGCTTCACCAGATAACATGTCACAATACAATCAGCATACTAAACATTCAAGGCGAATCCTACAAGAATTATATTTTGAGTCTGTTCTCGTTCCCTGGCCTTTAAAGCACTTAATATTGTTCCCCGCTTATACGAGCATATTGTTGTTCGTATTTAATGTTTAGCTGCGGTTCATCTCATGCCTAATGACTGACTTCTCGTTAAGGGACGACATGTCTCTACATCATACTGATAAGTGGGGACTTTATCTATGTTTCCATGATGAATTCCTTACTTGTATGTTAATTTATATTATATGCAAAGAACTCCTCTTACTTATGGTTTTGTGCTTAAGCGGATGAAAATACTGAAGAAAATGACTTAGATACGCGTGTCAAGAGCTTAACGATGAAGACGGGACCGAACGGGGGCAATAACAACATTTCTAATGCATTCTATAGTGTGTCCGGACATATATGTCCGGACCAACCCTGAGGACACCCTTCTGTCAAGTTTTGGGTGTGGTCTAGGTATGTGTCCGGATTTGTAAACCCGGACCACACCAAAGGAGAACGTTTTGCCTAAATTTGTACCTGGTCCGGGTATACGTCCATATATGTAAACCCAGACCAGGTGTAGATTTGCACGCAGAGTGTTTCTTATGAGACGTTTGGGTTCACAAACCTGGAAGCAAACCCAGACCGTGTCCCTGGAGCAACGCAGCATTTCAATTAAACGTAGGAAGAAGTATATATATCGACAAATACAATCAGAATGGGGGAGCTGGATTATTTGACACTTCTTGTCCAAACCCTAGTTGCGAGCATAGTATAGAGAGAGAGACCAGTTCATGGTAGACCGAAGATAGCAAAGCAGGACAGGGTTTCCGATATCATTTCTTCACAGATTTGATGGCGTTCTTCCCTTCTATTATTGTTGCTTTTGTATTTATTATGTTTGAGTAGTCATTTAAATTCTGGTTTGCTATGTAATCCGAATTCGATGTTCTGTTATCTTTGTGAATTTACCAGTTTTAATCAGATTAAAGTATTTGTTCTTTGTTTATATTTATTCTGTGATGATCTGACCAATATTGGAGTTTATTAGTTTGTTTGCTTACAAGTGAGAAGTGAGGCATTCAATAGACTATAGGAACAATATCAGCTAATTTAGAGATGAAAATTCCTCAAATATTAACTAATTATCTAATTAGATCGTGCTTAAAGTGTTAGTAATTAAGAAATTCATAACGAGAGTTAGGGTTTGATAATTGTTAATTAGATTTCACCAAGCGGGAGACCGAACGTGAAATAATCTGGTCTGGGATTTTAATCTAGAATTTGGTAGACACATTGAGAAAGGAACCAAGGATTAAGGAGGAATGTAAACCGGGATTTCTCCCATAATTATCAAGAAACCAACACATTTTTTGCAGTCATTGTTTTTATTATTGTTTATTTTATTTTATTTCAACAACTACCCCCTTCTTGTTTTTTGTTTCCTTTAATTTAGTAGTTAGTTTAGATTTAGATTAAACTAGACACTGCCTCCTTGGTTCGATAACCTAAGGGAATACCATAGGAAACTTGCTCCAAAGACTAGTACACTTGTCGTATTAGGTTTTAACCCCAACGAGTTTTTGGTGCCGTTGTCAGGGAGGCACGATTATTTAGTTTCGTCTCTATTCTATTATCATTTATTTTTGTCTTGTTTGTTTTTAGTTTGTTTTCATTTTGTTTTAGTTTGTATAATTATTATTATTCAGTTTGATAATTAATTTGGTTTGTTTGATTGTTTTTATAGTTATTTTAGTTTCCAGATTTTTAGATTAGTTTGTCGATTGTTCCATTTAATTTTGTTCTTATTTCTTTTATTTGTGTTTGTTTTGTCTAGTTTGATTTTATTTCGTTTTAGTTTTTCTTCTACTTATTTATTTTTAGAGTAAATTACTCGGAACCCCCTTGAGGATTGAGCATAAAACAGTTACCCCTTTGTGTTTATCATAATTATTGGTAACCACCTTGAGGTTACGGTATCGTTGACTATGAGCCCCCGAACTATAACTCTGTTATAAAAACATTAACTACATGTTGACCCATCAGCTTAATCACATTATTAATGCCAGCCTGGATAACAAAACTATTTAATCAACAACGTCTAACTTTCCCTTATTCCAATTCAGATGCATTTTCGAGGTAGGGTTGACATTTTTCGGACAATAATAATGCTAATTAAGCAGTGTTTTTTGTCCAGCATGTCATTAATAATGTGATTAAGCAGATGGGTCAGCATGTGGTTACCGTTTTGATAATGGATTTATAGTTTGGGGACTCATAGTCAGAGATACCATAACTTCAAGGTGGTTATCAATAATTATGATAAACATAAGGGGGTTAACTGTATTATGCCCAATCCTCAAGGGGATTCCTAGTAATTTACTCTTATTTTTATTTTGGTTCATGTTGAAGACTTGGTTTGTAGATGATTGCCTCCTCAGTCAGAGTCACTCTACATAACTACTAGCCCTCAAGAAACTCCAGTCCAAGTAGCTCTGCACTTCGACATCCTTCCTGACGAAACCTTTGGCGCAAACTCACAACGAAGAACTAGTTTGCTCTGATCTTTAAGGCGACGTGAAGAAATGCCCATAAAGATCGTGGATCAGCAAGTGGAGTCCGATCCTTGCGTAAGTAAACTAAAGACCTTCTGCGCAAGTCATGCTCCAATACTCTAGGAGATCTCTAGGTTGTATATAAGCTCACATTTGTAATCAGTTATGAATGCATCCTAGATTAAGCCTTAGAGAGAGAGACGATTGTTTGAGAGAGAAAGCATTTCGAGAGATCTTAGTGTGACTTTGTCACTTTAGCTTAGGTATTTATTACCTAGAGAGCACATAAAACACTTTCCTTTACTCCTTGTTATGCACTGATCAAAGCCGAGAGTAGAGCGAGTGTTGGATGAGACAGAGTACCTCTGTGGAATCCCAAGATAGGAAGCTAGGTTGTAATTCACATTGAATTTCAATATAAGCAGAATCCTATCTTGTTAAGTTTAAACAAAAGCTTCCGCGTTATCATCTTTGGCAAATACGTATCTCCAAGCAGGGTTGGTCTGAGACTAACACCTCAGACCTACTCGGTCAGCACCCCGATCCTATCAAATGGTATCAGAGCCTGTGTTGGCTGACAAATCTCTCAAAATGGCGGAAATCTCAAACTCCAACAATAATAACAGGATGCAAGTGGAGAACCTAAAGTTAACCTCCACAAACTACAAAATGTGGAAGAATGAAATGGAGTCGCACCTCCAGTCGCTCAACCCAAAACTTTGGACCGTAGTAACCAAAGGCAACTTCCCAGTACCTGAAGGCAAAGATCCATGTTCTTACACTGCTGAAAGCGAAGGTGTGTCGAGCTAAATGCCCAGGCTGTACGAGTGATCTACACAAGCCTATCTCCACCACAAAGAAGAAGAGTTTATCACATCAAAGTGGCTAAAGACATCTGGGATCACCTTCATGCTGTTCACGAAGGAAACACCGAACTTTGAAAGTCAAAACATTCAAGAACTAAAGATGGACTACAAAAATTTCATAGGAAAACCCGGAGAATCCCTCAGCGACATGCTCGCCAGATTCACTGAACTCACTGCCACCATGGAAGAACTTTATATTGGAGAATCAAATGAAAACATCAACAACAAGTTCCTGGATAGCCTAGAGGGAGAATGGGCTGAAAGTTTCATCTCCACAAAAGCTTCAAAAAGCTTAGAGAAATGGACTTTGACCGATCTAGGGTCATACTTATAGTCCATCAACAAATATAAGATGAACATCAAAAACAGAGGTAACACTTCTCTCCCAAATCACACCGTATCTTACTCTAATGTTAATCAAGCCTTGCAGGTGAAAACCCCAAGTCAGACACCAGCTCTGCAGCATGACTCTCTCTACTACGAGAGACTCCTCCTACCAATCAGGATCTAATTCAACTGCTACGTGACACCCTAATCGATGGCATAATTGAAGAAGGCTCAGCAATTACCTTTGAGGAAATGGCCATACTGGTAAAAAAACTTTAGGAGATTTATGCGCGATCGATCAGACAAGAATGGGCCAAACAATTCGGTCAAAATCAGAGTCGGTCATATCAGTCGTACAACCGAAATCACCAAGGATATACTTGAAATAAATCGAATCTAATTAATACATGTTTATTATTAAATAATGAAGAATTGATCTAGAAACAGATCATTTTAGTTACGCATGCTAATCTATGCATGCACACGTTACATAAATTAACATTATTACACATGCGCATGCAAACTCACGCATGCAAATGTCACGAAAAACAGTCGTTTTACCATAAACGCTAACTGGCGTAATGTTATTAAAAGTATTAACGTACTTGTACAAACGTTTATGTACGATTATTAACAAGGACTAAACTCCTTACATAACTAGCTTGAAAGAAAGTGCGTCAACAAGGAATTAATACGAACGTGTATACAAACGAGCAACGTAAATATTATACGGATGCCTAACCATTTATAAATGCTAAAATAAATTGATATACACACTCAAATAAATATAACAACTTATGGTACGCCTATTGCATATATTATGGAGACATAATAACTCATCACAGGTCAAAGAAACGCACCTGAACTCCTTAAGGTCATAAACGGGCGTTAAGCCGGACCTTAAGCTAAACAAGTTATAAAAGCTATGGACATCATATGAAGTTAATCAAGAATCATTAAATAACCCTTAGAACACAGGACCTCATCTAAAACTGAATAAAAGTACAAAATGCCCGGGAGTTCCCTTAAAGGCCCTTAAGGCCCGAAAGTCTCAGAAATACTTTATAGGATGAAGTAAAGCCTTACACTTCATTCCAAATGCATCATAACACTTTATTAAACATATAAGATGAAGTCCTCATGATAAATTCTCAGTTAAATACAAAGTGCTCAGAGGTTCCCGTTGAGGGCCCCATAAACCCTCGGGAATGCCCCGGAGAGGTACCGAAGTGGCACAAACTCCAATATAAATCATTCTTTGAGTTCCTATCATTAATAGCCATCATTAAAAAGAGAATGCTTGAGCTTCTTTTTCAAAAATACACAAAGTTCTTGGGGGAATTTCTTAACGCTCCTATTTTGCTCGGGAGTGTCACAGTAGCCCGAAAATTGAGTTATTAGTTGATATAACCTCATATAACTCAATATAACACCTTAATATATCATTATTGACTATAAACAATATTTATAAACACTTGGAACTCATAGCGACAACTTATTTTCCAAAATATCCTAAGAGCACAAAAACACACCTTCGGGTGCCACTAAAACGCGTTTTACGCAATTACCTTGTAGTTTTTGACATGCCATGAATTATGAATCTTAAATGGGGATGAATTGACCATCTAAATCAATTAAAGACAGTGTCAAACAAGCAGCTCTATAGGGGCCGATTTTCTACCTAAAAAGTAGTATAAAACTTAAATTTAAAACTTATAAATAACATAGAACATGGTGACTCACCTTCCCATGTGCTATAATACTTAAAGACAAAAGAATATATGTCTCATTTGACCCCATGCTGTCGAAATCCTGCAGGAAAACAAGGCCATGTTAGCTCTGATACCATCTATGACAGTCCAGCCTAATCAGCCCACATGTGTGATATTGTCTGCTTTGGCACGCAGGTCGCACGGATTTGTTCCTGGGGTTTCCTAGCCCCAAAACGTGTCACACAAGGGAGATTAATACGAACGTGTATACAAACGAGCAACGTAAATATTATACGGATGCCTAAGCATTTATAAATGCTAAAATAAATTGATATACACACTCAAATAAATATAACAACTTATGGTACACCTATTGCATATATTATGGAGACATAATACCTCATCAAAGGTCAAAGAAACGCACCTGAACTCCTTAAGGTCATAAACGGGCGTTAAGCCGGACCTTAAGCTAAACAAGTTATAAAAGCTATGAACATCATATGAAGTTAATCAAGAATCATTAAATGACCCTTAGAACACAGGACCTCATCTAAAACTGAATAAAAGTACAAAATGCCCGGGAGTTCCCTTAAAGGCCCTTAAGGCCCGAAAGTCCCAGAAATACTTTATAGGATGAAGTAAAGCGTTACACTTCATTCCAAATGCATCATAACACTTTACTAAAATTATAAGATGAAGTCCGTATGATAAATTCTCAGTTAAAGACAAAGTGCTCAGAGGTTCCCGTTGAGGGTCCCATAAACCCTCGGGAATGCCTCGGAGAGGTACCGAAGTGGCACAAACTCCAATATAAATCATTATTTGAGTTCCTATCATTAATAGCCATCAGTATAAAGAGAATGCTTGAGCTACTTTTTCAAAAATACACAAAGTTCTTGGGGGAATTTCTTAACGCTCCTATTTTGCTCGGGAGTGTCACGGTAGCCCGGAAATTGAGTTATTAGTTGATATAACCTCATATAACTCAATGTAACACCTTAATATATCATTATTGACTATAAACAATATTTATAAACACTTGGAACTCATAGCGACAACTTATTTTCCAAAATATCCTTAGAGCAAAAAACGCACCTTCGGGTGCCACTAAAACGTGTTTTAGCAATTACCTTGTAGTTTTTGACATGCCACAAATTATGAATCTTAAATGGGGATGAATTGACCATCTAAATCAATTAAATACAGTGTCAAACAAGCAGCTCTATAGGGGCCGATTTTCTACCTAAAAAGTAGTATAAAACTTACATTTAAAACTTATAAATAACATAGAACATGGTGACTCACCTTCCCATGTGCTATAATACTTAAAGACAAAAGAATATAACTCTCATTAGACCCCCATGCTGTCGAAATCCTGCAGGAAAACAAGGCCATGTTAGCTCTGATACCATCTATGACAGTCCAGCCTAATCAGCCCACATGTGTGATATTATCCGCTTTGGCACGCAGGCCGCACGGATTTGTTCCTGGGGTTTCCTAGCCCCAAAACGCGTCACACAAGGGAGATTAATACGAACGTGTATACAAACGAGCAACGTAAATATTATACGGATGCCTAAGCATTTATAAATGCTAAAATAAATTGATATACACACTCAAATAAATATAACAACTTATGGTACGCCTATTGCATATAGTATGGAGACATAATAACTCATCAAAGGTCAAAGAAACGCACCTGAACTCCTTAAGGTCATAAACGGGCGTTAAGCCGGACCTTAAGCTAAACAAGTTATAAAAGCTATGAACATCATATGAAGTTAATCAAGAATCATTAAATGACCCTTAAAACACAGGACCTCATCTAAAACTGAATAAAAGTACAAAATGCCCGGGAGTTCCCTTAAAGGCCCTTAAGGCCCGAAAGTCCCGGAAATACTTTATAGGATGAAGTAATGCCTTACACTACATTCCAAATGCATCATAACACTTTATTAAACATATAAGATGAAGTCCTCATTATAAATTCTCAGTTAAAGACAAAGTGCTCAGAGGTTCCCGTTGCGGGCCCCATAAACCCTCGGGAATGCCCCGGAGAGGTATCGAAGTGGCACAAACTCCAATATAAATCATTCTTTGAGTTCCTATAATTAATAGCCATCATTCTAAAGAGAATTCTTGAGCTACTTTTTAAAAAACTCAAAGTGCTTGGGGGAATTTCTTAACACTCCTATTTTGCTCGGGAGTGTTCCGGTAGCCTGGAAATTGAGTTATGAGTCGATATAACCCCATATAACTCAATGTAACACCTTAATATATCATTATTGACTATAAAAAATTTATAAACACTTGGAACTCATAGCGACAACTTATTTTCCAAAATATCCTTAGAGCACAAAAACGCACCTTCGGGTGCCACTAAAACGCGTTTTACGCAATTACCTTGTAGTTTTTGACATGCCACGAATTATGAATCTTAAATGGGGATGAATTGACCATCTAAATCAATTAAAGACAGTGTCAAACAAGCAGCTCTATAGGGGCCGATTTTCTACCTAAAATTAGTATAAAACTTACATTTAAAACTTATGAATAACATAGAACATGGTGACTCACCTTCTCATGTGCTATAATACTTAAATACAAAAATATAAGTCTCATTTGACCCCCATGCTGTCGAAATCCTGCAGGAAAACAAGGCCATGTTAGCTTGACAAAAGCAAGAATTATTAAGGCAAAAAGTAGATCTAGATCTACTTTTTGATTTGTTAAATACAAGTGACCACTCCATGCTTGTCTAAGGCTCTTTGCTGCCGATTGAAGAGGCTCAAATTAGCCCTAGAACTGTCTACCTACAAGGGAAGAAGAAGACAAGTTAAACATTGAAAAATCAATAGAACTAAACCTTACCTACCTTACCATACCACCTTGTCTAGCATGATTTATGCAACTTGTCCTCTACCTCTTATCATGGCTGAATGTGTGCCTTAATTTGGGGATTTATGGAGCCTAAAAATCAAAGACTAATTAATAAACAAGTCTAGACCTAACATGCCAATTATGGGTCCAAAATAAACAAATCAAATTCTTTCCAAACCTAGCTTAAGTTATACGGTTGCAAGCCATTCTCTTCACTCCTTGCAGCCGGTTTGGTAAGCCTCCTCTATTCTTCTTTCATCTTCTTCCTTTGAAGCTCTTGAGTCCATTAATGGAGGTTTAACTTTATCTTCATTTCTAAGGTAATTTCCTAGCATTTCTCATCAAGTCTTGAAGCAAAAATCTTCCTAGCACAACTACAAGTTTTTGGCATCAATTTATACACTAAGGGAGTTGTCTTAAATCAACATAAATCCAAGGTGCATCCAAGATCATCTTAAGGTATTTTTCATGCCTAAAAATCCTTAAGACACATTTTATGTGTATCCAAAATTCTACATCTTCTAAAGCTATTATCTTCATCAATTTCATGAAGAAAATTGATGCTCCATCCCTCCTAGAAGTGCCAAAATATAAGGTAAATACCTAAGGTAAATCCTTGGAAAAACTACTTATAAATCTACTTAAGATCTTTGTTAAGATCTAACTCCTAAACCCCTTCCTCTCTTGCATAAAAACCAAAGAGGAACATCAATCTCCATTGGAGGAAGCTTGGAATTCAAGAGGAGTTCAAGTACTTAACCATCCTTTATTAAGAGTAAGTTTACTAAGCAAACCTTTATTGTTTTAAGCTTGTTTAAGCTCTTAAAAATTGTATAAAAATTATGTACACCTTCTTAGGTATTTAAAACCGAAACTATATGGTAATACATACCAAGAATATAATTTTTAACATATATGGTAAGCTTATTACCTTAAGACACATTTTTGTATTACAAAAATTACCTATGATAGATAATTATTTGTGCCGAATTTTCTAGGATAAATATGCTCCTTTTTGAGCTAAAAATTAATCTAAGACATTACAATAATTTTTACATGAGTTATATGACTCATATGTATTTATGTATAATTATTATAGATTATAGATCAAGTTTTAGAAACTTTATGGCAACATATTATTATTGCCGAATTCAAATGGTGAAGAATAGTTTTTAATGAGCTAAATAGGTATATAAATACATACTATGAATTTTGGGTAAGTTAAAAATAATTACTAGTGTTTAAATGACTAGTTTAATAAGTTATGTGGTAAAAATATAAATTTTAGAAAGTTTAAGGTAAGATATGTGATTACCGAGAATAAAATATGTCCATGGCTTAATTATAATATAATATGGTGTGAGAACTAACATTATGAATTTTGGTTGAATTAAATAAGTGTTTAGTAGTTAAAATAACAATTTATAAAGTTTTGGGGCTATTTTGTAATTTTGGAAAGATTGGTGTAAAACCGAGAATCTTATAATTTTATGGGTATATTAATGTATTAAGTATGAAATTAGACTTTGGTCAAAGTGTTGACCGAAGACTTTGGGTTAAAATGATTTATGACATGAAGTATTAAGTTTATAAAAGTTTTGAGGGGAATAAGTAATTTATAATAGTTTAAATATAAAACCGGATTTTATATGGGGCGAAATCACAATTTGTGGAAATATAAGTGTCCACTTGGTTATTGGGGAAATTAAATATTAAAACTATAGTTTATAAGTGTAACACCCCAACCACTAATCCTTCCATTATCCTCTAATCATTCCCATAATTACCTTACTCGTAGCGGAATACTTACTTACTCCCGGCGGGTGATACAATGCCGTTAGCCATCCGAGACTAATAAGGCTACTACTACTTACAGTAACGGTCTGACGATTAGAATAACCGAATACATACTACTTACTTCCAATACCAAATACTTACTTACAATTGATTACCGAGTATCCAAAATATACAAATTACATTCCAACTACTACCTCCCAAAAATCAAGAGTTTGTACATTTACTCATTTCTATCCAATCACAATTCATTATCCAAAAGGGGTGTACCACATGGTACACCGGCTACTCAAAAGGGCTTTAGCCGTGTACAACTCGGTACACCATTTCAATCCTTCTAACTACCCAAAAAGAATTCAACAAGGTCCTTGCTCGACCATCACGCCTCGCGGGTACCTGTAGAATAAAAACATTCCCCCTAGGGGGTCAGCTTACGCTGAATATGATAACCGCATACCCCGCGTACTAGCGAGGGTACGCCAACTATTTGGTCGAGTACATGCGGTTCGTTTCGTTCATACATACATACATGCTTCATACAATATAAATTCAATACATTCAATTCACAAGCATACATACATTCAATACATACAAGGGAGATAATACGAGTCACCCATTCATACCTACCGTTTACTCACTGCATTACGGAGATACAATTCTCCATTCCATTCAGAAGTCATGTTAGCTTCATTACACACCCGGGCTAATCGGGTGTTCAATACTCTTTTACTCAAGGTCAATGACTTACAATAGTCAAGACCGATACACATACAATACTTACTTCTTACTTACTTTACTCCAGTTAAGTCGGTATGACCTCCGGGCAGGGATTACTACATCCCACCACCGGGCTTTAGGGTAGCCCACTAATCCAGGATGCTACCCATTCAAGGGATTTGGTCCATGGAAAAGATTACAGCCAGGATTCGGATCCAACCTCTTGTGTTCCTTATCCTCACGCGTGGCCGAAACTATATCGGACTTCTACTCATTCCATTTTACTCATTACTCAAGTTAGGAGTTAGAATGTTAGGAATTAGTAGAAGTCAATACTCCTTTCCCATACATCATTACAATACACAAATTGTAACACCCCCGAATAGCCCAACAGAAGTCTGAACGTTGCACCAAACGATATTACAAAGTCTAAGCAGCGGATTCTCGATATCATCCGGGTGCTATAGATGTCAACCACCCACGTGGTTGACAGATCACATCACTAATACTAAGTTACGGTCTGAATGACTGGAAACTGCTCTCCACCAAAACTCATATACAACACAAGATACAATTCCAAAAACCGAGTGTCTACAATACAGTAACTAAATCATAAACCGAAAAGTACAACCCGGGTTTGGTAACAACCCATACACTAACATACTATTCCAAACTCAGAAGTCATGCCCAGATAGGCTACCCCCATGATAGCCATCCCGCCTACGCTCCGTTGTTACCCAGCTCAATACCTGTAAAAATTGGGTTGTAAAGGACTCAGCAAACTACGCTGAGTATGAACGTGTGTAGCCCGCATGTTACCGGGCCACACGACTACTTGGTCGAATATTATTAGTCAATTTACATGCTATAATAAAGCAGTAAAACACACCACAATATATCATAGTATCATACACACTTAAAGGTAGTAACGCATTAGCAACAACAACCAAGCACAACGAGCTGCTAGTATCACAACAGCAATCATGTACATAATAAAACGTGTGCATAGGTATGTAATACCCATGATCCTCACTATGGGATCGTACGAGCGTCGTGTGTTTTCGTTTCTTTCTCTTGTTCTCATAATGTGTATTTTCTTTCTCTTTCTTTGCACCAGGTCGGGGGTATAGTTTAGATCCCGTGACCATATCATGTAGGTGCCAATCTTTCCTTGTTTCTTAAATGATTACTTGTGAATTCTCTTATCACCACAATTTGGAGAACGTCTTGTCCATAGCTAATCCTCCATTCCCGGATAGCTCTTTCTCTCTCTGTTGTTTTAATGTTACTGTTACTGGCCTGCCCCGGATACCAAAGGTCTGTCTCCCTATTCCTTTTCTATGTTACTAGCCTCTGCTCCGGATACAAAGGGTCCGTCTCCCTATGCCTCTTAATGCTCTGGTCTCTACCCCGGATACAAAGGGTCCGTCTCCCTATTCCTTTTAATGCTCTGGTCTCTACCCCGGATACGAAGGGTCCGTCTCCCTATTTTTTTTTATGCTCTGGTCTCTACCCTAGATACGAAGGGTCCGTCTCCCTATTCCTTTCAATATCATTGGTCTCTACCCCGGATACAAAGGGTCCGTCTCCCTATTCCTCTTTATCTTATTGGTCTTTACCCCGGATACAAAGGGTCCGTCTCCCTATTCCTTTTTTTTTTATTATTGGTCTCGACCCCGGATACAAAGGGTCCGTCTCCCTATTCCTTCTCAAGGTATTGGCTTATCATTATCTTTGATAATTCGACACCATAGTGGGTGTCTTTAGGTCCTCTATAGTTAAGAGGAGTTTTCCCTTTATGTAGTTCCTTTGGTTTGTTTACGAAGTTCGTTGTGTTTCATCTCAAGGATTCATCAACGAGAAGGGACTACACTACTGTGTGCGCGCAAGCAATATGCACAATAATAGCAAGTAGGTAAGCAAGGGAAATAATCAATCCATTCACATGCTTTACACAAGCTCACAACAGACAAATAAGCACGGTAAAACAAACATCCGTTTTCATGCATTAGTCTTGTGGTCATAAACAAACAAGGCACACAGCACACAAGCCGTGTAACACGGCAACATACAAACCACACATGTCCATACCTCATTCAGACGCAAGAGTCGTTTCACGCACGGGGTCCCGATTGGC
Organism: Limonium bicolor; assembly: GCA_023374045.1. Classification (NCBI taxonomy): domain Eukaryota; kingdom Viridiplantae; phylum Streptophyta; class Magnoliopsida; order Caryophyllales; family Plumbaginaceae; genus Limonium; species Limonium bicolor. The sequence continues at coordinate 191,174,051 of CM041780.1, forward strand.
GCTCGTTACGGCCCTAATGTTAATTAAACAACATGTCAGTTTTATGATTTCATGTGCAAACGTTGTGACATTTTCCCTAACTTATTCCATGCTAGTGTGTGAAGCTCCCTAAGTGAATATTTAAAAGGTTAGTTCATAATAACCCTTAGAAACTTCCTCAAATACTAACCTTAGACTTAACTTAACTCTTAGTTCATTTACATCATCGTCACCTCACACGTAACTTAGTCCTTTGCTCTAGCTAATGCATTAGAGTATTATAAGCATCGACATGCAACAAGTTTAACTAAGGTGGATTTTAATTCCTCTAAGGTGTATTGCTGCCTTAACTAAATAGCTATGTTTTAGTTCATTAGCAACACTCTAAAACTCCTCAATTATTTCCGGAACTTACTTATACCGAAGCCAAGGGATCCCAAAAACAGAAACCGAGTTCTTGTATATAACCTTATCTTAACCCACTTTTAATGTATCTAACGATGTCTCACCTTCCCAAGTTATTCCCTTAATATATCTAGATGTATTAGGTCTGCCCTGGGTTCAATATTAAAACCACACCGCACTCATACCATCTCTGGAAGTTGACCTTACTGAAACGTAAGTTTCAGAAACTGAAGCAACACTCCGCACACACTTCCTTTGAGCTTCTCTTTTCAATGATTTGAGGTGCTTTATAGTTTTCTCAAAGTGTTTGCACTCTTGGGTAGATGTATTAGCCAGGTTTCAAGTTCATATCCTAACCCATTCCACTCTCTTAAGATTTCAGCAAATTGGTTATACTGAGCAGATAAGTTTCAGGATAAAACTGAAACTTGCACATGCTAGTCTGATCTCTTTCCTTTATTTTCTTATGTTCGTTCACATTTTTGCCCTCCATTTCTTTCCCGAACTTCCCACCCAATTAATTAAATGTTTACTCAGGGTTTTTACTTCAAACAGATTCACAACAACATTACAAATTCCCACAGATATGTTCCTATACTGAAACATAAACAACTGCAGAACTAAAACTCCCTTTCTATGTCCCACCACTTACTAATCTCAGTTTAGTTCACTTAAACAGACTTATAACCTCCTCCAGTGTGTGTACCTACTAAGGTAAGGGTATTAACCATGCTTAGGTCCGTTATTAAGCCTCAACAATTCCCTTATAAAACCTTTGAATCCAGGTTATACAGAAGCTCAAGGTTCCAGGAGAAACTGTAAAACTGAAATCCAACTCTTGCACTCTTTTACTTCTATCTCCTCCTTTTAAGGTGTTACTGGTTTATCTTGCCTCCCCCACTTATCCACAACTAGTCTATTGTGTTAAGACGGTTTTAGATGTAGTTTCCAGCCAGGAATATTCCCATGTTACCACTGAAATTAATAAACAGAAACCAACACAAAATTGCAAAGGCTGGAATCTGAACTGATATATTCCTTTCTCTTGTTTTCCCTCTGCTCTCAAATCTGGCTTCCCACTTCTCCCACTTCATCTATTCACGTAGTAAGTATTTTGTCAAGATTCCAAACTACACACAACCCAAACCAACTAGACAAGACTACCGAGGTAACCCAAAACCTGAAATGAAAAGAAGCTGAACATAACCTGGAAATTTCTCTTCTGTTTCGTTTCTGTCTGTTATTATCCCATGTTTGGATCTGTCTCCGGTATTAGACTCCAAGCACACCCCAAAGTGGCACGGTTAATCCTCTGAAGTTTGCTTATACTGAAACCAGAAAATTTTCCATAGACTAAAACCAAAATGAAGTTATGAGATTTATTTCTTTCTGTTTGGTGATCAGTTTCCTGTTTTTTTTTGTTCCTGAATTGGGTTTCAGTTCACTCTCATTACTGACTCAAGTAGCTTGGTGTATGCTTAGGTTTTAGGTTCCTCACAGCCCCAAAATAATACAGACCACACCCCTGATAATTCCTTACACAGAACAGAAACTGTAAAACCTGAAAATTCAAACCGATATCTTCTTCTTCTTCCGTTATTTTGCTTCGGTTATCTAATCTACTTTCTTGGTTTCCCTCAACTTCTTCAGTTACTTAATTATGTGTTCTATTACAGCTCTAGCTCTAAGACGACCCAAAGTAACTTGTTAACCTTGCATAAGCTTATACTGAGGCAAAAAGCTTCAGAAACTGGAAACTGAACTGAAGTATTATCCATTGTCTTCTTTCTACTATTAATCGGGTTCCTAATTTACCCAAGTTGTTTTTCTCATTCAGATAAGTGGGTTACCATGATTATAAGTTCATGACAAACAGAAACCATCTAGGTAACATGCTTGAAACTCATTTGCACAAAAGAAAGGAAATCTGAGACGTGAAACTGATGCACTTCTGTTCTGTCATTTATATCCTTTCTTTTTCCTCGAATCTGTTTCTGGTTTACTCCAAGATAGTCTATTTACTTAGTTAGTGTTATCTCAAGTTTTTAAATCCGAAACAGACTCCAAGTCGCCTAGTTAAGCTACATAATTTTCCTAGCCTGAAAGGACAGGAACCAAGAAGAAAACTGGAACTGAACTTAACCTGACATATTCTCTTCTGTTTACTTTCCTTTTGGTCCACGAACTGAGTTTTCAACTCTCCCTCGACTATCTAGCTATTAGTTGAGTTTCTTGATACAGCTTAAAACCTCAAAAGAACTTACAATTAAATTGTTAATCTCATGGTCATGGGTGGAGTTCATATACTGAGACAAGAGAGAACTACAAAACTGGAAAACTGAACAATTAATGAAACCTCAGACTGGTATATTTTTTTTTCTATTTCTGTTCCTTGCTCACGAATAGATTTTCAAGTTATTTAGTTACCTAGCTTAATACAGTCTCAGCTTCTAAAACATCCCCAAGTAACTAAAGCTATATACTCCTGAAAGTTCTTACTCAAACCTGCAAAACAAAACCGAAAACTGATATGTATATTTCCTGTTGTTTTCATTTGTCCACGCATCTGAGTTTTCAACTTTTCCTCAAGCTGATTGCCTGCCTAGTTGAATGTGTTATTGACCTACTGACTTCAACACAAACTCAAAACCACCTACACACACCATTAACGTTCCTGAAACATCCAAACTATGGAACAGGCCAAAACTGATAAAACAAAAATACTACTGGTGGTTTTCTTTGCTCTGAATCTGTGTATATTAGGATGTACATCTAGGATATATGTATATAGATATGTATTTGTGTAGTTTTCCATTTCTAATCACCGTTCCGTTAGCTCCCATATATACACTGCCTATTTACTTATCGGCTCAGTAAGTCAACTCACAGACATACATTGTTTCTGTAATATCCGCTATTATATATCAGTAATAGGTGGGCTTTTTAGCAATGGTTTTTAGCTTCCTTATCGACTCAACACCACCTCCATATCCCTTCTGGAATTTAGTATTCAAAGAATCATAGCTTGCAGACACCGCATGCACCCTATTTAACCAGATGAATTTCAAAATCTGTACAGACAATCGGTTAGCTTACTACCTCGAGTTTCTTCTTGAAGTAGGTTCTTCCTGGTCGTTCCTTGGCAGAGTGTGAAGCTCTCAAGGCCTTGATTCAACTTGACTGAAGGGATCACTAAGGGTTAGACTTGACAACCAGAAAGAGAAAGAAATGGCTGGAGTAACTGGAATGGGTTTCGAAAGGGTTCTACCTTCTGGTTCTGTTTCAGCAAGGATTGAGCAGCTTTTATCCAGCAGCTCCTTAACCAGAGTGCAGTTGTCTTCAGGAGGTTTCATCACGTTCAAGGGGTGAAGTTGGAAACAGATTTCATGCGTGAAAACAGGGAAGGTTAGCGGAATTTGAGCATGGAGGTTTGGACAGAACAAGCGGAGGAAAACAGCATTACCTGTTCGTGAGATATCAATGGAGCATGAAGAAAAACTGCTTGCTGTTTCCCAGAATGTTTTGTCACGCCTTGCAGCACCCAGTATCGGACATGCAGCCAGAAGGATCAAGGACTTGCGCCAACGGACAGGGAGGAATTGAGCGTTTCTGGACATGCACTGATCATGGAGTATGGGAGGAGGTGAAAGTGTTGAGTGGGTTATCATACCCAGATATACCCATGCGAGAAAGAAAGAAAACACGGGCGTATGTGGCGTGAAGGTTTCCAAGACGTGCAGAGCAGGTTTAGCATGTGGGGGACACATAGAATTAAGTGTATACTGTAAGGTATACGTCTAACACAGGTGAGATTGGGTTCCGATTTGCTGTTGTATAATAATAGCATTCACTAACCCTTAACTTGCAGAATTATCGGGCACACATGACATAAGTGGGGGACTGATTTATTGTTGGTTGTTTTATAACAAGTCTAAGTTCTGCATAATATTTACCGAATATGAGCATAGCTCAATTGGTTAAGGCGTTCGGGGAAGGTACGGGAGGTCTTGGGTTCGAACCTCAGCAGGAGCGTCTTTGCTCTTTTTCTTTCTTCTTCTTTTTTTGTATAAGTTATGTATGCTTATTTATATATGTAAGACCATATAATATATATCGCGTTATTAGCTAGTTACGTGACCACTTAATCTTCGTTACGTTATATATACGCCCCTTTTTATTTTGTAACGTTTTAGTCATACATAACGGTGCGGCGTTATTAATTATTACAACTTACATGTATTCTCGTATTCGTACATATATAAGTACGGAACTATATTAATATGTAACGTCGTCACACTTTCGGACATGTATATACTAAATTTAATTGCTCATACCTTGTTTTATGTCCGAATTATATAACGCGTTTATGATTTTATGCGTTTAATTGCTTAGAGATTTATAGTGGTAATTACTCGGGGTATTTCAGTCTACCCCCCTTAAAAGAACTTCGTCCCGAAGTCTTCCTTCCTTAACTGTGTTTTCCATACTTGTTAATCCTAGGGATCAATTCCCATATTCATTCACGATAACCAGAGAATTAATTTCATAACTATAATGCTCAGTGCTTCTAAGCACCATGCCACATCAGTGGCTTCACACAAGTTCTCATAGTAGACCAAGAAGCTAGCAATGTGTATAACATGCTAAAGTGCAAACCATGACACACAACATTCATTCATAGCACAAAGTACATCCAATACAGTACACACACAATTATGCACAATTCATCCACACAGACCTACCAACCAACGTGTGGTTGTAGGAATACACATAGTCCATTTCCAACCAAGGTCCAGAGTTCTATTTCACCATTTGTGCTTATAAGCACCACATCATATCTATGGCTTCACCAAGTTCTCACTAATATTTTAACGTACCAATAATTCTCATATATTGTACTCATATACAATCAAGAGGACCAGTCCTTCATTCATAACCACCATGCAATCAAAACAATCCATCAAACGAGCAATAACACGGTAAAACGCAGCGCACCTACCCCCCTTAAAAATGGATTACGCCCACGTAATCCTATTATATCATCCTTGAACTTTGGTTCAAGATGTTTAAGTCTCACGGGGTTTTCTTGTTTCTATGCAATGCAGCTCACCTTATAAGCCTATCAAAAGCCTTGACTATGTTAATGGCTCAGTTTATGTCTCCAAGATTCTTATCGGTATCCACACCGATCTATACGGATTTGGGTTATCCTCCCTGGGTCTAGGGTATTGGCAGATAAGTCACTTGTTATTCAACCGGAAATTGTGAAATATGGTCCCCCAGCTTCTGCTGTGCGACTCTGATTACTTTCAGGTTTGGTTTTCCTTCACTATACTTTTCAAGGTAGTGCATGGCTTATTTGTATCCGTATCATTTAGGAGAAAGGCCTCTTGACTGTCATGGGGTATTTTAATTTATGCACGGTCTTATCTATTTACTCTGGAGGTCAGAAGTTCATGTTTTTTTTGTGCGCTTTTAAGCGTCTTAATTGCTTTTTTTTTGCTGACCTTTTGGCTTTAGTTCAAGTATGCTCCATAGTAGCTATTTAGTTCTTACTATTTGATTCTCACGGACGTGTCTTTGTTACACGACTTGTTTAGTTTATCTTACCGCTCGTAATTATAAATTACGTGTAGATAGCTAGTCTCCTCTGCTAGCATTACTACCCTTTTTTTTGTTGCTAACTTGCACAGTCAACTGAGATGTTTTTCATCTTTGAGGAATCTTTATTTTTCGGCCCCATTTATGGCTTTGACGCTGCTGGTTGACTTTAATTAGTTCCAGTCAAAAGGTTACTGAATTATATATGTTAGAAGTCTCTATGATTGTAAACTATTTTACATAGGATGTTTAGTTTCCTTCTCATCATCATTATTGTTCTTATGTCCCGCCAGGAACTAAGGTAATTGACTACTATCGGTTACATATTGCATTTGATTGCGATTATATATTTACGTGGTAACTTTTGGGTTAATAGTAACATCACACTATTTCAAATCCTCACATATCCGTATACTCTTGTGTTTATCCCCGAATTTTCGAGCCGTGTATCCATGTATTTTATGTGGTTTCAACACCGCTTCCTTTGCATTTTGCTTATCCAACTTATAAACTTTCACCAAATTGTAGTTTATGTGTCCACTTGTAGGGGGGTTTCGAGAATCATCCAACACTGACGTGATCAGCGTAAGTGTCGGGCTACCTCTGCACCCCAATTTGTGCTCAGTGTCACTTGACCTGGCCAGGGTCAAGTTCAACCTTGCACGTCCGTTTTAAGCAATCAGTTTATTAGTCAAACTTGAGTTCTTATCACATTCGTTTCTAGTCACCTGGAAAATAATTTATGGACTAATGCCCAAGTCTAAGTCTTTAGATTAACTGCTCAAGTTCTCCAACTGTATACACCTCTAGGTGTGTGCATAAATACATACTCTTGTGTCATAAGGTTCGAGGTCGTATTTATATTATAATGATCCCTTGATTTACATACATCTTCATATGGGTGTTCCCTCCTATCTATATTTTCTTGAATTATAAGTTCTTCTCACTCCAATCCTCGTACCATTTGGGTATGTATATGTGTTCATTCGCTACATGGTCTCAATATTTATTTTCGATCATTGAGTTGTATTGTTAACTCAAGTTAGGTATGGTTGATTTACTAATCATGACCTTCTTTAATTGAACCCGTTTACTCCTTGGGTTTTATTGGTGACTTGTCTTTTCTGGTATGTATGTACATTGGTATATATATATATTTATATATGATTTGATAAATCCTGTTTAGAGTCCCTGAATATGTAGTGTGTTTGGAGGGATTATTTCGCAATAGTGGCATTATTCATTGCCATTTCCTATCTGTTTGATTTGTGTTTGGGTGGGTAACTAGTGCCCCATGGTAATAGCTATTTACAAGGTTCAAGAGTTCTTTTTATGATCCCTTTACCAATGTGTTTTTCTCAGGGAACTGTAATTGGTGTCTTAGAAAATTTGTTACGTCAGAGAATGAAGAGTAACGTGAGAAGAAGCAGGGAATTTATTGAGTCCCGAAATATTATATTTAGTGTGTAAAATTGTGTCATGCTTCGTTGAGCATTATAGGCTGTACCAATTTTATGGTGTAATTTCGTCTTGAACTATATTCTCTTATTTCATCGTTTTACGAGAGGTTTTTCTTAAATTACCCTCTCAAATGTTCGACTTGTAGAATTTATCTCAATCCCATCCTTGGCTTAATTAATTGCTTATTTGAGCTTTGTTTATTTTATAAATTTCAGGGTATCTCGGTCCTCTTTGCTTGTGAGGTAGGGTCCCATCAACTGCTAAGAATGTCGACCCAAGTTGTCGCTAAAATTGGTCCCTCTACGGGTATTATTCTTTTGACAACGTCTTTGAACTTCACAGGTTGATAACGTTAAGTAGATGCCGGATCGGGTTTTCCCGAGTGTGAGGAGGTTTTCTACCTCTCCGGCGTTCTTTCTATGATTTTAAAGGAAATTGGGGGCGTGGAGGGTGGGTGCAGGTATCTGTTAGGTATCCAGTACTTTCTGGGGAAGAACCCTAACTAACGCGCCTCACGTACTACCCCCAACTCTTAACCCGCTATCAGAATTCCTATTTTCAGGTTTTCCTATACTCGGTACTTCTCTGTTCCAGTCATCAGAGCACAACTACGCTCTGATACCACTTTCTGTAACACCCCCGAATAGCCCAACAGAAGTCTGAACCTTGCACCAAACGATATTACAAAGTCTAAGCAGCGGATTCTCGATATCATCCGGGTGCTACAGATGTCAACCACCCACGTGGTTGACAGATCACATCACTAATACTAAGTTACGGTCTGAATGACTGGAAACAGCTCTCCACCAAACCTCATATACAACACAAGATACAATTCCAAAAACCGAGTGTCTACAATACAGTTACTAAATCATAAACTGAAAAGTACAACCCGGGTTTGGTAACAACCCATACACTAACATACTATTCCAAACTCAGAAGTCATGCCCAGATAGGCTACCCCCATGATATCCATCCCGCCTACGCTCCGTTGTTACCTAGCTCAATACCTGTAAAAATTGGGTTATAAAGGACTCAGCAAACTACGCTGAGTATGAACGTGTGTAGCCCGCATGTTACCGGGCCACACGACTACTTGGTCGAATATTATTAAGTCAATTTACATGCTATAATAAAGTAGTAAAACACACCACAATATATCATATCATACACACTTAAAGGTAGTAACGCATTAGCAACAACAACCAAGCACAACGAGCTACTAGTATCACAACAGCAATCATGTACATAATAAAACATGTGCATAGGTATGTAATACCCATGATCCTCACTATGGGATCGTACGAGCGTCGTGTGTTTTCGTTTCTTTTCTCTTGTTCTCATAATGTGTATTTTCTTTCTCTTTCTTTGCACCAGGTCGGGGGTATAGTTTAGATCCCGTGACCATATCATGTAGGTGCCAATCTTTCCTTGTTTCTTAAATGATTACTTGTGAATTCTCTTATCACCACAATTTGGAGAACGTCTTGTCCATAGCTAATCCTCCATTCCCGGATAGCTCTTTCTCGCTCTGTTGTTTTAAATGTTACTGGCCTTTGCCCCGGATACCAAGGGTCTGTCTCCCTATTCCTTTTCCATGTTACTAGCCTCTGCTCTGGATACAAAGGGTCCGTCTCCCTATGCCTCTTAATGCTCTAGTCTCTACCCCGGATACAAAGGGTCCGTCTCTCTATTCCTTTTAATGCTCTGGTCTCTACCCCGGATACGAAGGGTCCGTCTCCCTATTTTTTTTTTATGCTCTGGTCTCTACCCCGGATACGAAGGGTCTGTCTCCCTATTCCTTTCAATATCATTGGTCTCTACCCCGGATACAAAGGGTCCGTCTCCCTATTCCTCTTTATCTTTTTGGTCTTTACCCTGGATACAAAGGGTCCGTCTCCCTATTCCTTTTTTTTATTATTGGTCTCGACCCCGGATACAAAGGGTCCGTCTCCCTATTCCTTCTCAAGGTATTGGCTTATCATTATCTTTGATAATTCGACACCATAGTGGGTGTCTTTAGAGGTCCTCTATAGTTAAGAGGAGTTTTCCCTTTATGTAGTTCCTTTGGTTTGTTTACGAAGTTCGTTGTGTTTCATCTCAAGGATTCATCAACGAGAAGGGACTACACTACTGTGTGCGCGCAAGCAATATGCACAATAATAGTAAGTAGGTAAGCAAGGGAAATAATCAATCCATTCACATGCTTTACACAAGCTCACAACAGACAAATAAGCACGGTAAAACAAACATCCGTTTTCATGCATTAGTCTTGTGGTCATAAACAAACAAGGCACACAGCACACAAGCCGTGTAACACGGCAACATACGAACCACACATGTCCATACCTCATTCAGACGCAAGAGTCGTTTCACGCACGGGGTCCCGATTGGCGCTCGTGACGGCCCTAATGTTAATTAAACAACATGTCAGTTTTTATGATTTCATGTGCAAACGTTGTGACATTTTCCCTAACTTATTCCATGCTAGTATGTGAAGCTCCCTAAGTGAATATTTAAAAGGTTAGTTCATAATAACCCTTAGAAACTTCCTCAAATACTAACCTTAGACTTAACTTAACTCTTAGTTCATTTACATCGTCACCTCACACGTTAACTTAGTCCTTTGCTCTAGCTAATGCATTAGAGTATTATAAGCATCGACATGCAACAAGTTTAACTAAGGTGGATTTTAATTCCTCTAAGGTGTATTGCTGCCTTAACTAAATAGCTATGTTTTAGTTCATTAGCAACACTCTAAAACTCCTCAATTATTTCCGGAACTTACTTATACCGAAGCCAAGGGATCCCAAAAAACTGAAACCGAGTTCTTGTATATAACCTTATCTTAACCCACTTTTAATGTATCTAACGATGTCTCACCTTCCCAAGTTATTCCCTCAATTTATCTAGATGTATTAGGTCTGCCCTGGGTTCAATATTAAACCAACACTGCACTCATACCATCTCTGGAAGTTGACCTTACTGAAACGTAAGTTTCAGAAAACTGAAGCAACACTCCGCACACACTTCCTTTGAGCTTCTCTTTTCAATGCCTTGAGGTGCTTTATAGTTTTCTCAAAGTGTTTGCACTCTTGGGTAGATGTATTAGCCAGGTTTCAAGTTCATATCCTGACCCATTCCACTCTCTTAAGATTTCAGCAAATTGGTTATACTGAGCAGATAAGTTTCAGGATAAAACTGAAACTGCAACATGCTAGTCTGATCTCTTTCCTTTATTTTCTTATGTTCGTTCACATTTTTGCCCTCCATTTCTTTCCCGAACTTTCCACCCAATTAATTAAATGTTTACTCAGGGTTTTTACTTCAAACAGATTCACAACAACATTACAAATCCCACAGATACGTTCTTATACTGAAACATGAACAACTGCAGAACTGAAACTCCCTTTCTATGTCCCACCTTACTTAATCTCAGTTTAGTTCACTTAAACAGACTTATAACCTCCTCCAGTGTGTGTACCTACTAAGGTAAGGGTATTAACCATGCTTAGGTCCGTTATTAAGCCTCAACAACCCCTTATAAAACCTTTGAATCCAGGTTATACAGAAGCTCAAGGTTCCAGGAGAAACTGTAAAACTGAAATCCAACTCTTGCACTCTTTTACTTCTATCTCCTCCTTTTAAGGTGTTACTGGTTTATCTTGCCTCCCCCACTTATCCACAACTAGTCTATTGTGTTAAGACGGTTTTAGATGTAGTTTCCAGCCAGGAATATTCCCATGTTACCACTGAAATTAATAAACAGAAACCAACACAAAATTGCAAAGGCTGGAATCTGAACTGATATATTCCTTTCTCTTGTTTTCCTCTGCTCTCAAATCTGGCTTCCCACTTCTCCCACTTCATCTATTCACGTAGTTAAGTATTTTGTCAAGATTCCAAACTAACACAACCCAAACCAACTAGACAAGACTACTGAGGTAACCCAAAACCTGAAATGAAAAGAAGCTGAACATAACCTGGAAATTTCTCTTCTGTTTCGTTTCTGTCTGTTATTATCCCATGTTTGGATCTGTCTCCGGTATTAGACTCCAAGCACAACCCAAAGTGGCACGGTTAATCCTCTGAAGTTTGCTTATACTGAAACCAGAAAATTTTCCATAGACTAAAACCAAAATGAAGTTATGAGATTTATTTCTTTCTGTTTGGTGATCAGTTTCCTGTTTTTTTTTTGTTCCTGAATTGGGTTTCAGTTCACTCTCATTACTGACTCAAGTAGCTTGGTGTATGCTCAGGTTTTAGGTTCCTCACAGCCCCAAAATAATACAGACCACACCCCTGATAATTCCTTACACAGAACAGAACTGTAAAACTGAAAATTCAAACCGATATCTTCTTCTTCTTCTTCTGTTATTTTGCTTCGGTTATCTAATCTACTTTCTTGGTTTCCCTCAACTTCTTCAGTTACTTAATTATGTGTTCTATTACAGCTCTAGCTCTAAGACGACCCAAAGTAACTTGTTAACCTTGCATAAGCTTATACTGAGGCAAAAAGCTTCAGAAACTGGAAACTGAACTGAAGTATTATCCATTGTCTTCTTTCTACTATTAATCGGGTTCCAAATTTACCCAAGTTGTTTTTCTCATTCAGATAAGTGGGTTACCATGTTTATAAGTTCATGACAAACAGAAACCATCTAGGTAACATGCTCGAAACTCATTTGCACAAAAGAAAGGAAATCTGAGACGTGAAACTGATGCACTTATGTTCTGTCATTTATATCCTTTCTTTTTCCTCGAATCTGTTTCTGGTTTACTCCAAGATAGTCTATTTACTTAGTTAGTGTTATCTCAAGTTTTTAAATCCGAAACAGACTCCAAGTCGCCTAGTTAAGCTACATAATTTTCCTAGCCTGAAAGGACAGGCACCAAGAAGAAAACTGGAACTGAACTTAACCTGATCTGTTTACTTTCCTTTCTATCCACGAACTGAGTTTTCAACTCTCCCTCGACTATCTAGCTATTAGTTGAGTTTCTTGATACAGCTTAAAACCTCAAAAGAACTTACAATTAAATTGTTAATCTCATGGTCATGGGTGGAGTTCATATACTGAGACAAGAGAGAACTACAAAACTGGAAAACTGAACAATTAATGAAACCTCAGACTGGTATATTTTTTTTCTATTTCTGTTCCTTGCTCACGAATAGATTTTCAAGTTATTTAGTTACCTAGCTTAATACAGTCTCAGCTTCTAAAACATCCCCAAGTAACTAAAGCTATATACTCCTGAAAGTTCTTACTCAAACCTGCAAAACAAAACCAAAAACTGATATGTATATTTCCTGTTGTTTTCATTTGTCCACGCATCTGAGTTTTCAACTTTTCCTCAAGCTGATTGCCTGCCTAGTTGAATGTGTTATTGACCTACTGACTTCAACACAAACTCAAAACCACCTACACACACCATTAACGTTCCTGAAACATGCAAACTATTGGAACAGGCCAAAACTGATAAAAACAAAAATACTACTGGTGGTTTTCTTTGCTCTGAATCTGTGTATATTAGGATGTACATCTAGGATATATGTATATAGATATGTATTTGTGTATTTTTCCATTTCTAATCACCGTTCCGTTAGCTCCCATATATACACTGCCTATTTACTTATCGGCTCAGTAAGTCAACTCACAGACATACATTGTTTCTGTAATATCCGCTATTATATATCAGTAATAGGTGGGCTTTTTAGCAATGGTTTTTAGCTTCCTTATCGCTCAACACCACCTCCATATCCCTTCTGGAATTTAGTATTCAAAGAATCATAGCTTGCAGACACCGCATGCACCCTATTTAACCAATGAATTTCAAAATCTGTACAGACAATCGGTTTAGCTTACTACCTCGAGTTTCTTCTTGAAGTAGGTTCTTCCTGGTCGTTCCTGGCAGAGTGTGAAGCTCTCAGGGCCTTGATTCGACTTGACTGAAGGGATCACTAAGGGTAGACTTGACAACCAGAAAGAGATAGAAATGGCTGGAGTAACTGGAATGGGTTTCGAAAGGGTTCTACCTTCTGGTTCTGTTTCAGCAAGGATTGAGCAGCTTTTATCCAGCAGCTCCTTAACCAGAGTGCAGTTGTCTTCAGGAGGTTTCATCACGTTCAAGGGGTGAAGTTGGAAACAGATTTCATGCGTGAAAACAGGGAAGGTTAGCGGAATTTGAGCATGGAGGTTTGGACAGAACAAGCGGAGGAAAACAGCATTACCTGTTCGTGAGATATCAATGGAGCATGAAGAAAAACTGCTTGCTGTTTCCCAGAATGTTTTGTCACGCCTTGCAGCACCCAGTATCGGACATGCAGCCAGAAGGATCAAGGACTTGCGCCAACGGACAGGGAGGAATTGAGCGTTTCTGGACATGCACTGATCATGGAGTATGGGAGGAGGTGAAAGTGTTGAGTGGGTTATCATACCCAGATATACCCATGCGAGAAAGAAAGAAAACACGGGCGTATGTGGCGTGAAGGTTTCCAAGACGTGCAGAGCAGGTTTAGCATGTGGGGGACACATAGAATTAAGTGTATACTGTAAGGTATACGTCTAACACAGGTGAGATTGGGTTCCGATTTGCTGTTGTATAATAATAGCATTCACTAACCCTTAACTTGCAGAATTATCGGGCACACATGACATAAGTGGGGGACTGATTTATTGTTGGTTGTTTTATAACAAGTATAAGTTCTGCATAATATTTATCGAATATGAGCATAGCTCAATCGGTTAAGGTGTTTGGGGAAGGTACGGGAGGTCTTGGGTTCGAACCTCAGCAGGAGCGTCTTTGCTCTTTTTCTTTCTTCTTTTTTTTGTATAAGTATATGTATGCTTATTTATATATGTAAGACCATATAATATATATCGCGTTATTAGCTAGTTACGCGACCACTTAATCTTCGTTACGTTATATATACGCCCCTTTTTATTTTGTAACGTTTTAGTCATACATAACGGTGCGGCGTTATTAATTATTACAACTTACATGTATTCTAGTATTCGTACATATATAAGTACGGAACTATATTAATATGTAACGTCGTCACGCTTTCGGACACGTATATACTAAATTTAATTGTTCATACCTTGTTTTATGTCCGAATTATATAACGCGTTTATGATTTTATGCGTTTAATTGCTTAGAGATTTATAGTGGTAATTACTCGGGGTATTTCACAAATACTCGTCATGTACACATACACTTCATCCTCATTCATTCATTTCATGAATTATACAAACTACTGTTCAAGAAGATACAACAAGAACAAAATAGTTCAAACACATTTAAGTGCAATATAAGTCCGATTCGTGCATTTATCATGTTGGTGATCACATAGGCACACAAATCGGGGTAACCAAGTTAGGATACAGGGCATGAGGAAATCATATCGTTCACCGTCGTTTTCGTACTACCGGGTCCTTTGATGATCAACTATTTGATTCCCATACATGCATGAAGTAGTATGATCAATGATCTATTATTGATCTAACTTACTCCTTCATTGATACTTTCAATGTATACCTTCTACTTCATTACTTTCTTACTTGATTATAAAACCATTCTTTTCTCATTACCTCTTATTCTTGCTTTCTTACTCATGTACTTACTTTCTTACCTTTACTACTTCATTGATAGTGTGCTACTACATATATATGCATATATGTATATAGGCATATATATATATATATATATACATATGATTACTATAATCATATAATAAATATATATATATATATTTTGACTCGACCGAATTTGCAAGTCTGGTCGCAAGTTCGGTCCATTCCAGTAGCTCACATTACGGGAAAATCTTCTGGTCCGACCGAACTTGCATGTCCGGTCGCAAGTCCGGTCCATTCCAGAAGGTTTCAGACGGGAGAATTTTCTGGTCCAACCGAACTTGCATGTCCGGTCGCAAGTCCGGTCCATTCCAGAAGGCTTCAGACGAGAGAATTTTCTGGTCCGACCGAACTTGCATGTCCGGTCCATTCCAGAAGGCTCCCGTCTTTGCGATTCTGGGCTCGACCGAACTTGCAAGTCCGGTCGCAAGTCCGGTCCTGCCCAGTACTTCAGTTTTAAAATCTGTTTCTTAGTGTTTTACTTCCCCATTGCTTTCCCAATCTTTACCAATACTTCCCTACATGTTTACCACTCATTTAGATGCTCTAAATCACCTTAATTCATCCCCCATACTTACTACTCAATTTCTACTCAACTTACACAAATTTTCCTCATTTCATTTCAGCACTTATACTAGTTCTCCTTACACCAATGCTACAGATTTTGGTTTTCTTCCTTAAGCTACAGATTTTTCAACCTAGCTTCTACATTCCATTACTCCCTCAACTAATGCTACTCCTAGCATTCCAAATACATTACTTGACATTCTATTTCTTTATATTACCTAAACTCTTTTCAAACCTGTTTTCAAAGTGGTTGAACACTCTCTTTAAACTCTCTAATTACACCTAGTTATTGTCTAGGTCATTACCTCTCCTTACACACACTAAGTCCTCAATTTCTAGACAAATTTGGACATAGTCTCCCCTATAATTCTTACTTTGCTCACACACTATTTCAGCTCACAAATTGCTCATTCACACAACCTGTTTATCCAATACATTATACACACATTTCAACTCCACTACAACACCATAAAAATTCCTGCACATACACATTCACTACCCAAGGTTTACCCAAGCTTTTAAACATCATTTAAAAGGCTTCAAAATTGTTTTTTTCTCTTCTCCAATACACTACTACATTACTATTGTTCATACTAAACATTACTCTTTTTCTACCCAAAAACTTACATTACTCAATACCAAACTAGTTCAAGGTAAGCACAATTACCTTGTCTTGCTAGTTTTCCTTCCTTTCCTTTCCTTCTCTTCTTTTTCCCTTTCTCCTTGTTCTCGGTTTTTGCTCAAGGAATGGGCAATGCTACAGCACCCCATGCCAATGCACACAACTACTTAGTATTCATTTTATACTAACCCTAGAATTTAAATGTTTTAGGGTTTAGAAATGAGTATTACCTTCCAATGGATGAATGAAGTTCTTGACTAGCAAGAGAACGAAATTTCCTAGCCCAAGAAGAAGCCAAAATCGGCTGGAGCAAGAAGGAACAAAGAGTTCAAAATCTCAAAATTCTTATAATGTAAACAAGGGCTAGAAATGATGGATTTTCGAATTTCTTTTTACCTCAAGATGATAAGGAGGTGAAGGTGCTTCTAATGGTGGACTTGAATCTTCAAATGGAGAATACCCATAAAAATGAAAATGAAGCTTTTGGATTTTTGAAAGGAGGAAAATGTTCTCCTTTACAAGGGGATTTCAATGGTACTAATTTTGTAATTTTTGGAGAAGGATTAATGGGTTTAACAAGAGGAGAGAAGTGGAGAGTTTTTTGGTTTTCAAATCACCATGGCCATCGCATGAGGAAGAAGAAGAAATAGAGGGAGAGAGAAATCATGAGTGAGGGAGAGGTAGAGGAGAGAGAGTTTTATTTTGCCTTTACTTATTTTTCTTATCTTTTAGTAAATAAGGGAGTGTTAGGTGAGTGTGAGAGAGAGGCCAAATCGGCCAGCCCATACACACACACAGATTTTCATTTTTTTTTGCAAAGTGGACACACTAAGTTTGTTTATTTGCACTCTCACCCCACAACTTCTCGGTTTTGACAGTTTTACTAACCGGAACTCGTTTTTCGGAATTTCCTCGTTTAATTAATTTTATTGGTTCTAAAGCTTCACTAATATTTATTAGTGACTATTTAGTTGACCAAAATTGGTACGAGTCTATTTGACCCGCTTAAAGTCGCGTTTTCCCAGTTTCCTCGAAAAACGCGCTTTAAGGTTCATTTATGCTTTTAAACCATTTTAAAGGTCCGTTTTCTTCGGGATTTGTTCCCTCACGTTTATTTAAGTGTAATTAAGCCTTTAAAAATTATAATTAGCCTAATTAATCACTGTTTTTAATTACGGGGTATTTCAATAAGTGAATATATAAATTATATAATTTTTGGGGTTAAAATGTAATTATAAGAAATTATATGGCAAAGCTGAAATTTAATGTGGCTAATTAGTGATTTATAAAAGTTAAGGTGTTCAAATAATAATTACCAATTTATATGATGGTTTAGTGAATTAATTAATTAAGGAAATGAAACTATGTAATATAATGTATTTTGGAGTATAATGTAAAGTTTATGAAATAAATGAGGTTATATATAATAACCGAAAAGTATGATGTATTTATGGGATTAAAAAAATTTGTAGGTCCTATGTGGATATTTAGGAAATTTAGAAAAGAAAATTATGATTTAAGGATTTATGAAATTAAAACTATATGATATACAAGTACAAGTAATTTACTTGTAAAAGAAATAATATTATTTGGGGTTAGTTTGTAATTAATAAAAGATATGGGAAAAATACGCCCATGCGTGACATGTAAATATAATTTGAGAATTTATTAAGTGGTTGTGTCATTTAGACAATTATATATAAGGATCGTAAATAATACATGTGTATAAAATATATATTTTAGATTATCAAGTAAATCAAAAGGAAATGAATATAAGGAATTTAATGTGGAAACACCAAATGATATTTGGAGTTATAGTATATTTAAAAATAAAGTTAAGAGGAGAATTAATTAACATGTGACCAATAAATGTCATTGATAAAATTATTAATTATTATGTCATTTGGACAATTGTAAAACATGTAACATAAATGGTACATGAATATATAGTTATATACATTAAAGGATTTAAAAATAAATCAAAAGAAATAACAAATAAGTTATACATCCAGTCATAGGTAATTAAAAGAAATTACCACACGATATAAGTTTTATAAATTAGGACCACATATTTTGGAAATATATAAATACCTTAATTAATAATAAGGGTAAGAGGTTAAAGAAAGTACATAAGTATAAAGAAATAAACCTCACATGAAATAACGAATATGAAATCGTTTCATGAATAAATAAAATTATTATACGAGAGTTACATAAATTAACACTCTCAATTAATCATATTCTAGGACATTGTTTGACCAGACGTTGACCGGGAACTAAACAAGTACAGTCTACGGTGAACGGTATGGATTCTTGCAGCCTGCTTGCTACCGGATTATACCGGCTTGTGTGCTATCTGTTGTTTGAAATAACGACCAAGATAATTGTTGTAAAATGTTGTATTACTATTGTGCTGTTGTGTTACTTTATGTGTGTGTGATGCTACTAACTGTAATGTGTATGTTCCACGCATACAACACTACATTATCAGTGGATTAAATACCTGCGTTTTACTATACCGAGAACTTGTACTCAAGTTTCTCACTAACTTCATTTTATAACAAACGTCGTTATCCTAAACGTGATAACTGACAATACACATTGTGTTCTTGCTTAACGTCCTTGAGTGACATCTAATAAATTCTATACTATGAGAATCGAGGAGCCCGGTTGTATCTGGCCATGCATGCTACAGGAGCTGTACCTGTCTTAGGTCGTCTCCATTCAATTTACGTCGCGACGGGAGTTTTGGGTGCACTATGTCCACTCACCGGGACCGTACTGGAACATTTCAAGTTAAGAGGAAGACTTCACTTCTCTCGAGGGTACGATACCCACCTCTGTTAGTGCAGGAGTTAACTACGTTATCTTCTGAGGGAATTATTACCCACCTACTCGTACGAGAGTCCCATCTCGTCTAAGGGTTTATCATACCCGACCAATTTACTCTATGAAGATGGAGTTTAACGAGGTCACTATACCTCCACTGCTGTGAGGTACTCTTATATACATGTCAGTCCCATTGTGAGGATCTGACTACTAGTAAATAATTACAGGACACCTAACTTGACCTTCTGAAGTCTTGTTCTGTGTGACATTATTATCCTTGTATGGATGTTTGTTATGATTATATTATGTTGTGTGTTTACAGCTTTACAAAAAAAATGATCTGCATGTATTCGACAAAGTAGTTGGTGTGGCCCAGTAGCTTGTGGGCTGCACGCTCTCATACCGGCAAATTATTTTGCTGAGCCGTTTCATGGCTAACCATTTCCAGGTACATGAAGAAAGAAGAGGTTACCCGACCGAGTGTAGGTGGGGTAGAATTAAGATAGGGGAATTTACTACAGGTATCATTTTAGTATTGTACTTTATTTTTGACTTTTGTTGTTTTAAGAGGTTTGTATTCAGCTCTCAGACCGTATCATTTGTAAGTTGTAATGGGGTTAGCCTTGTTAGTCACATGGGTGACTAGCGGCGTTGTAGCACCACCCGTTTTATGTAATTATTCCGCTGCATTTCCAGTTGAAGTTGGGAGCTATCATCGTTCAGGTTATGGAGTTTCGGGTTGGGGTGTTACAAAAAGTGGTATCAGAGCGTAGTTACGCTCTGAGAACTGAGTACAACCGAAATTAGCCTTGGGATACAGAGTGTGTGATAGAACAGTGAGAAGTAGAAAGTTAGTTTTTACTTTGTCCGCCGAAGGGCGTTAACAATTGTTCAAACTTACAGAAACTGTAAACTATGACCTGCCTAAATAATGAGCAGATGTCATGAAAAGGAATACATTAATTAACACAAATACTTAAGACTGCTTGAATTGGCGAAAGGGTTTGTTGAAGACCATACGACACCAACTGTCATCCACACTGGAAGCTGACGACGAATAACAGTGACGCCATACCGATGATAACCAGAAAGGCAGACAATACCGCCAAGTATACAGTGATGATGGAGTAAGAATATATCTCATTGGACATACACTGCATGATGATCCAACCTGCATGGCGCACTTGCTACAACAAGTGCTGCCCCAGTAAACCAAATAAAGGAGAATGAAGACCTATACGTAAAGAGCAAACACTGAAGTTTATGGGATACCCAGGCACTGAGCTTGCCGCCCAGTGCGGGACTGGAAAATCTTACAATCCCTTATTAACTTCGCGAGAAGATCGTGTGAAACCTTGAATTATTACTATCAGAATAGTCCTACAAAAATAACCAATGATAATATCAAGAAAATCATAACAGAATCTCACTATATATAACTAAACATCCAACATAAATAAACACGGGATGTAATACCTACTCAAATACCAAGGGTCTCAGCTAGTATCATTACAGTGACAATGCTGGACTCCTAATAAATAGTGAGAAGAGAACAAACTTGGAATCCATATATTTTGAAGTCAGGAGAACTACCAAATTAGCAATACTAAATGCTACATATAAATACATATGATTGGGAGGTTATAAATCTAAACTTTTGAGGAGTATTGATATATTTCAGAGGGATAAGTATCATAAATATACCTACCCTATTTTGAGGCACATGTCCTACACTATCCTTATGGATTTATACGAGCATATGTCTTCTATGACAGATCAATTTATGAAGACGAGTAAAGAACACATGAAATCAAATAAAGTTAACTCCGATGTAATATGAACTTCAAAATGAACATGATAACGAATAACTCTCCTTGACACTAGCAATGGAGGCAGTGCAAGCTATATTAAGCGTTTGAATTCAGATATACACAAAGGGTGAGTGGAAGTTAAACTTAAAAGTGGGAAAACATACCCCTTGACTTGTAACAAGCATTTTACACGTGAACTTTCCTAATGATATATACCAACCTCTATGATTATAAATCCTCTATTTTATACACCTAAGCGACCTATTTTTGGAAGCCATTGAGTTTGTGGATTAACCACGTTTCTAGAGATAGAAACGACCCATAAGTTTGACTGTCCTTCACCAAAACCGTAGGATTCAAACTGGGAATCCCTAGTTTGGAATGGTACTGATATTAAAAGTATTTACTAGGTTGAACATATGATTCACCTGATCCATGTAGTTTAAATGTAACAGGAAAAGGGCCAAGCTTTAGGCGGAGGGATTAATACTTTATGGAACCTTAATTGTAGAATGAGTTATAAAAACTTTTTCTTGGAGTCTTATTCCAAATTTAGTAATAACTAAGACTATCTTTGTTCCAAGTGATGATAACCAAAGTATGGTAATGATCAAGCCCTGATAAGTAAAATACTAGAAAGGCCTTTTAAAGAAAAGAGTGTATTCTAATGTATCCAAGTCCATAAGTGAATTAGTGCTTGTATGATGGGTCTATGAGTCAAATAATTGCTGAATATAATTATTAGACAGTATGTGTCTAGATTTTTTAACAAGAATTTATCTTTTGTGCCAAGAGGAAAAACTGGCTTCCCCGCTTGATGATTGATCAAAGGAATTTAATTCCGGGGATTAAGGAATACACTAGTTTCAAGTGTAGGTTACACGTTACTAGAGTAGTTTGTATAACAGTCAAGGAAGAATGTTGTAAACACCACGTCACAAAGTCTTGATAAGATAAATTTGGAAATTTGCAATTATGTGGTTGTTTGATATTTGACGTGGGAGGTCAAACTTGATCCTGGTCAGATCAAGGGAAACCAAACACAAATGGGGTGGGGGATAGTTCAACACTGACGCTGACCCCGTCAGGGTTGGATGATTCCTGAGACTCCCTACCAAGTGGTCCACATATCTCTGTGATAGTAGTATTTGTTCTTAATTTTAATATAAATTTGACTAATAAGGTATATGAGATGTAGAGGGCATAAGTTAAAAGTTAAATATCCAGGTTATCCTGAAGAGATTAAAATAGCAAAAACAACTCCGCGTATGTCGGGAAAATAGTCAACTGTGAGGGAAATATAACTGTATTATACCATGAACCATGTTAATAAGTTAAATACTAGATCAAGAGACAATTACCTATAATAGGAGTATTCTCAAGTTACCTTCTAAGTTATGGCCATATTACCATCTGAAGGGAAAGATCGACTTCCAGTCTTTCTTTATGAATTCAAACCCAACATATTAGTGGGACCTACTTTAAGCTTGTGTAGAATATAAAGATTAGAAACATTATATAATACTCACATGAGTTAATTCATAAACCGCGAAAACATGTGGAATTGTGAGAATCGTACTTGTTAGAAACCTTAACGGTAACCCTTGTGGTATTATATAATGGACATACTAATAAAAGTCGAGTATGTACTACCGACAATTGGTGAATCAATAAACAGGAATTCTTCTATACTATAAACAAGATGCACGGCTTGACCGTAGCTCATACTCTATATTGAGAATGGAAACGAATATGGTGACAGTAAACAAAAACTAACAAATACAGAAAAAGATGACGTGAAGAAAGGGAAGAACTTTAATATACCCCAGTATTATACAAGACCCGAACGCCAACGATTACAACTACAGGAGGCGATGAATAGAAGACAAATTTAAAACCAACAGGAATACTGCAACCTTACAGCTACAACAACTGAACCACGGAATGCATCAACAACACCGACGAAGATGATGAACCCCACTATCAGGACGCTTGCTAACAGAGAAATTGTTAGGATAAATTATATACAAAAGAATAAAATAACAAACTAATCCTACAACTCTACTACGGGTAGCAAATAAAACCCGGTCGGAGTATAGTGTAAATATATTACGACCGAGAGTATCGTACCCAAGGGACTTATAGAAAATTAGTCCTAATCCGGGCAAAAGCCTATTCTATAATAATAAGGGGGGGGGGGAAATTGAAATGTTTTCTAATCCTAATCAAAACTAACTAAACTAAATGGTAATTACAATGAAATTATCCTTGATCCAGGGTGTGAAACCATCTAAGCATCAATATGAACTCTCAACATAAACACAGGCCTTCGAATTAACCAACAACTGAACACGCCGGGTGTCCTGCCGGATACCACTTGCACGGCATATTCAAAGACATTGAATATGCCGGACATTGGCCACCCGGCAGTGCATCCGGCATAGTCATAATGCATATTCTTTCTCAAGTTTCCGAGTAGAAAACAGAAGACTCATCCCTATTAACAAATCGAGCATATATCACGCCGCGAAATGAACAAGGAAATGGAGGAAAATGGATTAATTCTCACTCTTACCACTAACCCTTAATTCATAAGAAGAAAGTAGGAAGATCATTAAGAGAGTCTAACCTATCTTACTTGGGACTTGTCTTCCACAAGTAAGAATTGCACGAAGAGAAAAGAGATCAACCTATTCTCTTTCAATAAGAACCTTACTCTTAATAAACTTGAAAATTATATTAAAGAAATCATATTGTTTACAAGAAGGAATTCATCCCTAACCAAGAATAAGCAAGGAGTTCTACATCTCATCCACACAACTACAAAGAGAATACAAAGGGGAGAAGGGAATGGTCATAGCCTTAACCGACAAGATCTTCTTCTCTTCTTCGCGTTCGCGTGGAACTGTAGAAACTTCCTTGGACACCAACAATGGAGTGGGGCGGAATTGGAGTTGTGAGTGGAGTGTATATGGGTGTTGAAGTGTGTTCAATTGTAGCCTTCCTCGGCCTATTTATAGGCATTAATTGTGTCGATGCCGGGCGTCGTGCCGGTCCCAATAGCCGGCACACGTGTAAATGCGCCCAACTGTTAACGGTCGAAACCGTCAATTCCGTGCGAAACAGTGCATATGCCGGGTAGGATATACCCGGCATCACACCCGGCATCATCCTTTCACCAACGGTCAATAACTGCTATCGCTTGGTCAACCGTGGCGACTCTTCACTTATGCCGGATGGAATCTACCCGGCATTAGGTCCGGCAAGGCCTCTTTTCTGTTCTGTGCTTATGCCGTGCAGAAACTACCCGGCATGGAGTCCGGCTTCAACTGAACTTTTGCCTAGAAAATCATTCCTTGCACAGAAAACTCAAAAACATAAATCTGTACAAATTATACTTTAACACATAATAAGCATAAATAACATAAATTAACTTATTTAGATAAATATAATACTAAATCTAGTGCATAAAATATGATAAGTCTGCGGCTTATCAAGGCCCTACACTTACCTTTTGCTAGTCCTCGAGCAAAACAAGATTAGAAAGGACTAATTACTTATGCACAAAACAGATAAACTCTAGAATGAAATGTAGATAAATATTTCCAACTATATGACTCTAATTCATAAGTATCACTTATCTACCTTATCTTATCAAAACATACTAATGGGTATAAAGAATTTCAAAACCGATCAAAAACTTTTGGGCTATTTTGCATAAGGGATTTGTAATCTCTCCTTTTTCCGGTTTCCATCATTCAGCTCTATTTTTCAAGAGTTTCTGAATGTGGCCAAGACTCTCATCAATGGTTTTATATCAGCCCTATTTTGCAAGAGTTTCTGAATCAACCATGATTTTTTGCATTGAAGAACGGGGAATTTAGGAGAAAAATAAAAGGAAAAACTCTCTTTCTTGCTTTTATTCTGAGGCACTTTTGCAACCTCTAGGAATATATTGCTTTTCCTTTGAAGAAGATTTTTCTTTTTTTCTTTTTTTTTCTTCTTCTTTCTTTTGCACAAAAACCCTTTTTAAGATTTTCACCCAAAAGATTTTTCACAATTTGGAAAGAAAAGAATAACACCCATAAGTACATAAAGGAAAGAATTAGGAGCAAGATCATGTACTCATGTTAATAAAGAGAATCAAAAAGTTAAAAACAGGAATCTATAAGTCATTAGAAAGCTTACCTCTTGAGAGAACAAGCTTTTAGTCATTCCTAATCTTATCTCGATCAAAAACATGCAAAAAGTTTAGTAAAACATTGAATAAAACGCAAAACTTATGCATATTGCAAAAAAACTTATTTTTTTAAGGGGGGTCCCTGCCCTACACTTGGCAGGAACACTGTCCCCAGTGTTCGAAAGAAAACGAATAAGTAAAATTTTTTTTTTTGAAAACGAAAATAACTAATGAAAGTATGACGAAAAAAATAAAAAAAAATAAAGAGAAAAATTAAATGTGAAGAAAGGCTCCCCTGTTTGATTGAAGGCGTGAGGAGGAACCGCCCTACACTTAGCCTTTTAGGCTATTTGGCATCCTTGGAGATCCTAGGTAGAATGGTGACCGAATTCGCATGCTCCCGTGGATTTGTTTGTGTTTGGGACGGGAGTTGACCTTGCTGTCTTGGTTGCGTCAGAAGTTGCTGTAATTGCAACTGCAACGATTTGTGCTCCTTGCGAATGGTCGAGATCTCGTTTTGAGTATCCTGGGTCTTGTTCATCAGGGCTGACATCATGTCACGAAGTTCAGCCATTTCAGCCTCTGATGATGATGCAGGATGGGATGGTCTGAATTGTCTTGGACCTCCCTGGTAGCCGGCTTGACTCTGAAAGTGTTGAGGGGGTTGGTTCCCCTGTTGCCATGGCTGCCGATACCCTTGGTTACTCACATAATTGACTTCCTCAACATTCTGAAAGTTGGGCATGTCAGGGCTTGGAGCGTGTGGTCGTGCACTAACCACGTTCGCTGTTGAGGAAGTTGATTCATCGCTATTTGCTCCACCACTTTCTGTAGAGCGCTAACCTTCGTGGACGTTTGAGCATTGCTCTCCAACAACTGCTCATGACTTTGCAATAATTTGGCCAATTTGGAGTCACCCTCATCCCCTGATATAGACCAGCGGTACTGCCCCTTGTTCCACCGGTGGCCCATTCCCTAATCTCTTCGCAAAGAGATTCAACCCCACTAAGGAATTGATCTCCAGGCTTCTTTAATATATCTGCACCAAGGGAGGATAAGATCATCGTCTTGCTTGATTGACCAATCCTTTGTAAAACAACTGAGATAGTTGCTCCTTGGTGAGGCCGTGGTGTGGACATGTGCGAAGCAACCCTTTGAATCTGTCCCAAGTCTCACAGATGTTCTCCGAGCTAGGTTGTCTGAAGTTGTAAATGTCGGCGATCATCTCCAGGGTGCGACTAGGGGGCATGAATTTGTCATAAAATTTGGTTGCCATGTCCTCCCATGTGGTGATGGTACTGGGGGTTAGACTGTGGTACCACTTGCTGGCGTTCCCCGTAAGGCTATGGGGGAAGAGAGCAAGTCTGGCGTATTGGAGGACATTATTTGTGGAGGTTAGGCTGTTTGTGTGTTGCAAGAATTTGGTGATGTGGAGCAAGGCATCGTCCGGGTTTGTACCATCGAACATACCCAATTCCTTTATGCATCGTATTTGATGATATGGCTTAAGTTTTTGCCATTCATCGTATTCGTTTTGTGGAAGGAGAGGGAGGTCGATTGGGCTTTTGGCCTTGGTTAGAAGGCCGGTTTATATTTCGGACGGTAGGTGCTGCCATTGGTGTAGGATCTGCTTCTTGTAGGGTTTGTTGTTGCCTTAAAGTTGAAGCAGGTTCTCTCGATCTCCGGATCAAAGTTGGCTAAATTTCAGGAGTACTTGTTGACCGAAGAAGCATTCACTTGGATAACTTCAGGAGGAGCAAGAGAAAATGTTATAATATTTCGTAATAATAAAAGAAATAAATAAGACATAATTAATTATGAAAATACACGAAGAAAAATTTTTGGTTATGCCGGACAGAGGGCCGGGTGCTTCTTACCCGGCAGTGGACTTCCTCCACTAATGCCGGGTGTATACAAACCGGCAGTTGCCCGGCGTGACCAAAAATCGACATAACTTAATTAAAAGACATGTAAGGTAAAGGATAATCAAAAATAAATGTAAAGTAAATAAGAGATTGTAGGAGATTACTCCTAATTGTCCCTACAATTTACGAAAAAATATTGAGAGAATTGACATGCCGGGTGACATGCCGGATCAAACCCGTCCGGCATAGGACTTCCTCCGAAATGCCGGATATAGAAAACCCGGCACAAACACGGCGAAGCAAACTCGAAATTAAATAAAGAATATAGTATAAGAGAGAAAATAAATGGGGTAAGCAAGAACAAATTTAAATTGCCAAGAACTCAATATGTAAGAATTTTGAAAACTTTGAACATGCCGGACGCAATGCCGGGTAAAACGTATCCGGCATCGACTTCCTCCGAGTTTGCCGGGTGACAGACGCCCGGCACTCCGCACGGCACATTCAAGTCTGCAAAACTAAGGGCGAAAATTAAAGAATCAAGGAATCAAAGAATAAAGAATAAGGCGTTTTACCGAATTTAGGACTTGGACTAATTCCAAGTCCCCGGCAACGGCGCCAATTTGCTAACAGAGAAATTGTTAGGATAAACTATATACAAAGAATAAAATAACAAAAACTAATCCTACAACTCTACTACGGGTAGCAAAATAAAACCCGGTCGGAGTATAGTGTAAATATATTACGACCGAGAGTATCGTACCCAAGGGACTTATAGAAAATTAGTCCTAATCCGGCAAAACCTATTCTAAGACAAGGGGGGAAATTGAAATGTTTTCTAATCCTAATCAAAACTAACTAAACTAATGGTAATTACAATGAAATTATCCTTGATCCAGGGTGTGAAACCATCTAAGCATCAATATGAACTCTCAACATAAACACAGGCCTTCGAATTAACCAACAACTGAACACGCCGGGTGTCCTGCCGGATACCACTTGCACGGCATATTCAAAGACATTGAATATGCCGGACATTGGCCACCCGGCAGTGCATCCGGCATAGTCATAATGCATATTCTTTCTCCAGTTTCCGAGTAGAAAACAGAAGACTCATCCCTATTAACAAATCGAGCATATATCATGCCGCGAAATGAACAAGGAAATGGGAAAATGGATTAATTCTCACTCTTACCACTAACCCTTAATTCATAAGAAGAGAGTAGGAAGACCATTAAGAGAGTCTAACCTATCTTACTTGGGACTTGTCTTCCACAAGTAAGAATTGCATGAAGAGAAAAAGAGATCAACCTATTCTCTTTCAATAAGAACCTTACTCTTAATAAACTTGAAAATTATATTAAAGAAATCATATTGTTTACAAGAAGGAATTCATCCCTAACCAAGAATAAGCAAGGAGTTCTACATCTCCATCCACACAACTACAAGAAGAGAATACAAAGGGGAGAAGGGAATGGTCATAGCCTTAACCCGACAGGATCTTCTTCTTCTTCTTCGCGTGGATGGAACTGTAGAAACTTCCTTGGACACCAACAATGGAGTGGGGCGGAATTGGAGTTGTGAGTGGAGTGTATATGGGTGTTGAAATGTGTTCAATTGTAGCCTTCCTCGGCCTATTTATAGGCATTAATTGTGTCGATGTCGGGCGTCGTGCCGGGTCCCCAATAGCCGGCACACGTGTAAAATGCGCCCAACTTTTAACGGTCGAAACCGTCAATTCCGTGCAAAACAGTGCATATGCCGGGTAGGATATACCCGGCATCACACCCGGCATCATCCCTTTCACCAACGGTCAATAACTACTATCGCTTGGTCAACCGTGGTGACTCTTCACTTATGCCGGATGGAATCTACCCGACATTAGGTCCGGCAAGGCCTCTTTTCTGTTCTGTGCTTATGCCGTGCAGAAACTACCCGGCATGGAGTCCGGCTTCAACTGAACTTTTGCCTAGAAAATCATTCCTTGCACAGAAAACTCACAAAAACATAAATCTGTACAAATATTATACTTTAACACATAATAAGCATAAATAACATATATTTAACCTTATTTAGATAAATATAATACTAAATCTAGTGTATAAAATATGATAAGTCTGCGGCTTATCAACGCTACCACTATCAATGGAGAATTTATATAGTAAACCAATCGGGTAAGGACCCATGGAAGGAAGAATGCTTCAACTAAACGTGCGAGAGCTTATGGACTTTACAAGGAATAATCCTAAATTGGACAGGTAAGTAGTAATATATATCAAGAAGATACCCCATATGCGAAGGCAACTAGCGGGAGGAACATAGGAAAAGAATCAACTCTGATAAAGAGCAAGACGCCTCAGTAATATTGACGAGAAGAATCTTAGTGGAATCACCGGCATAAGCAGCTATCAGAGATAAGCATACAGGTACAAAACAATCAAGTGAAACTCGTGAAGAACTCAACGATGAAAAATCAAATGGAAGGCGAACTGTATTACAGTATATGCCACGTAGAGGAAGAACCTCGTAGTAGGTTTGCCCAAAAAGGATAATGGAAGATACATGACATGTGCATGAGCATCACAGGATGGGCAAACCTTACAATATTATTGGAAGCCCGACGTACAGTAATAAGATATACAATGAAGAATACCAAGCAATGCTACAGCTAACAGTTACTTAGAGACAAAATAATCGGGAGTAGTGGCATAACGCGGCACATCGACCCGACAGTCTAAACAGGACATGGAATAATATCGGCAACAGACAAGATGGTAAATCACCTTCACCCATATTACGGGATTCAAATATAAAAGCATAATAATGCAAAATAGAGCACGTCAGAGAATGCACAGTTTTTCTGGGGCAATACCCGTAAACGGACAGAAGTCAAACAAGATCAACCAATGACAATCAAACGAAAAATAATGATGAACACAACTCACCAACCCTACATGTGAACATAAAGGAACTTAAATATACCACCTATGAAGTGCATTTAAGACTATTCCAAAATGATTGAACATTACTTAATCAGAGTCGCGCAACGGAAGTGGGTGGTCCCATCAGTTAAAATTATCTACTGAGCCCAAGGGAAATGCACAACGTATTCCACGTATCTTAACCAAAATATGTGCCATACCCACCTAAAGTCTTACAACCAAGAGGCTATCTTTAAAACTAATCATAAGTTCAAAATAAGAGTGAAGATTCCTTCACTATTTACCGACTAGTTATGCTAGTCTAGGGTACGTGGGCGTACCCCTCTTTTAAGGGGGGGAGAGCCTACTGTGTTTTAACATTTTAGCATGGAAGTACACTTTCGTTGTACTGTTGCACTGTGATTTGTATGTTTTCATGTGTGACTTTGTGATTATGATTCTATGAATTTCACTTACTAATGTGTGCTACGTTACACTAGCATGAATGGATTATGTGTACTACGTTACCTATATTGAAGCTACGTTGGTTCTACAAGATTATGTGTACTACGTTATACTATATTGGAATTACTCTGTGATTGCGTGCAATTGTCAAGATGTACTATGCTACACTACTACGAATGAATTATGTGCACTACGTTGCACTACTTTGCATTGAAGCTATTATTGATGATGAACTTTCATGATCATTACACAGGATATTATGTTGAATATATATACTACGAACTTAAGAATAGTGAAACTTGGGACTCGATCCCTAAAATATAATTGAGTTGTGGATGCTTAGTGGAACTTGATTCCCCACAACCATTTGAACTTAGATATGAGACTTCGGGGCGAAGTCCTTTTTAAGGGGGGGTAGATTGAAATACCCCGAATCTAATTAATACTTGTTTATTATTAAATAATGAAGAATTGATCTAGAAACAGATCATTTTAGTTACGCATGCTAATCTATGCATGCAAACGTTACGTAAATTAACATTATTACACGTGCACATGCAAACTCATGCATGCAAACGTCACGAAAAACAGTTGTTTTACCATAAACGCTAACCGGCGTAATGTTACTAAAAGTATTAACGTACTCATACAAACGTTTACGTACGATTATTAACAAGGACTAAACTCCTTACATAACTAGCTTGAAAGAAAGAGCGTCAACAAGGAAGATTAATACGAACGTGTATACAAACGAGCAACGTAAATATTATACGGATGCCTAAGCATTTATAAATGCTAAAATAAATTGATATACACACTCAAATAAATATAACAACTTATGGTACGCCTATTGCATATATTATGGAGACATAATAACTCATCAAAGGTCAAAGAAACACACCTGAACTCCTTAAGGTCATAAACGGGCGTTAAGCGGACCTTAAGCTAAACAAGTTATAAAAGATATGAACATCATATGAAGTTAATCAAGAATCATTAAATGACCCTTAGAACATAGGACCTCATCTAAAACTGAATAAAAGTACAAAATGCCCGGGAGTTCCCTTAAAGGCCCTTAAGGCCCGAAAGTCCCGGAAATACTTTATAGGATGAAGTAAAGCCTTACACTTCATTCCAAATGCATCATAACACTTATTAAACATATAAGATGAATTCCTCATGATAAATTCTCAGTTAAAGACAAAGTGCTCAGAGGTTCCCGTTGAGGGCCCCATAAACCCTCGGGAATGCCCCGGAGAGGTACCGAAGTGGCACAAACTCCAATATAAATCAATCTTTGAGTTCCTATCATTAATAGCCATAATTATAAAGAGAATGCTTGAGATACTTTTTCAAAAATTACATTGAGCTCCTATTTTGCTCGGGAGTGTCCGGTAGCTCGGAAATTGAGTTATTAGTTGATATAACCCCATATAACTCAATGTAACACCTTAATATATCATTATTGACTATAAAAATTATTTATAAACACTTGTAACTCATAGCGACAACTTATTTTCCAAAATATCCTTAGAGCACAAAAATGCACCTTCGGGTGCCACTAAAACGCGTTTTACGCAATTACCTTGTAGTTTTTGACATGCCACGAATTATGAATCTTAAATGGGGATGAATTGAATATCTAAATCAATTAAAGACAGTGTCAAAAAAGCAGCTCTATAGGGGCCGATTTTCTACCTAAAAAGTAGTTTAAAACTTACATTTAAAACATATAAATAACATAGAACATGGTGACTCACCTTCCCATGTGCTATAATACTTAAAGACAAAAGAATATAAGTCTCATTTGACCCCCATGCTGTCGAAATCCTGCAGGAAAACAAGGCTATGTTAGCTTGACAAAAGCAAGAATTATTATGGTAAAAAGTAGATCTAGATCTACTTTTTGATTTGTTAAATACAAGTGACCACACCATGCTTGTCTAAGGCTCTTGGCTGTCGATTGAAGAGGCTCAAATTATCCCTAAAACCGTCTACCTACAAGGGAAGAAGAAGACAAGTTAAACATTGAAAAATCAAAAGAACTAAACCTTACCCACCTTACCATACCACCTTGTCTAGCATGCATGATTTATGCAACTTGTCTTCTACCTCTTATCATGGCCAAATGTGTGCCTTAATTTAGGGATTTATGGAGCCTAAAAATCAAATACAAATTAATAAACAAGTCTAGACCTAACATGCCAATTATGGGTCCAAAATAAACACATCAAATTCTTTCCAAACCTAGCTTAAGTTATATGGTTGCAAGCCATTCTCTTCACTCCTTGCAGCCGGTTTGGTAAGCCTCCTCTCTTCTTCTTTCATCTTCTTCCTTTGAAGCTCTTGAGTCCATTAATGGAGGTTTAACTTCTATCTTCATTTCTAAGGTAATTTCCTAGCATTTCTCATCAAATCTTGAAGCAAAAATCTTCCTAGCACAACTACAAGTTTTTGGCATCAATTTATACACCAAGGGAGTTGTCTTAAATCAACATAAATCCAAGGAGCATCCAAGATCATCTTAAGGTATTTTTCATGCTTGAAAATCCTTAAGACACATTTTATGTGTATCCAAAATTCTACATCTTCTAAAGCTATTGTCTTCATCAATGTCATGAAGGAAAATTGATGCTCCATCCCTCCTAGAAGTGCCAAAAATATAAGGTAAAATACCTAAGGTAAATCCTTGGAAAAACTACTTATAAATCTACTTAAGATCTTTGTTAAGATCTAACTCCTAAACCCCTTCCTCTCTTGCATAAAAACCAAAGCGGAACATCAATCTCCATTGGAGGAAGCTTGGGAATTCAAGAGGAGTTCAAGTACTTAACCATCCTTTATTAAGAGTAAGTTTACTAAGCAAACCTTTATTGTTTTAAGCTTGTTTAAGCTCTTAAAAATTGTATAAAAATTATGTACACCTTCTTAGGTATTTAAAACTGAAACTATATGGTAATACATACCAAGAATATAATTTTTAACATATATGGTAAGCTCATTAAGAGTCTAACCACTACCCATTCCTCACAAACTACTTACTTTCTAAGTACAAGGGGTGTGCCACTTAGTACGCTTCTACATTCTACTTCTAACTATCCAAGTGTAGCCACCGGTCTCTTACCTTGACCATATCCGCTTCGGGTACCTGCACACTAAAAACGTTCCCCCTAGGGGGTCAGCTTACGCTGAATATGACTTCTGCATACCCTGCGTACTAGCGAGGGTACGCCGACCACTTGGTCGAATACATGCAATTCATTTTATTCAAACATACATGCATACATGCTCTTATACACAATACTACAATACTTTACACAAGGAATACATTTACACACTTCATTACAAACAAGGAATACAATATAAGCCATCCAATACATACTTACCTTCTTCGAAATACACATACGCACATACACCATACATACTCAATACACCGTACTTGTTAGCTTCATTGGTCCACCCGGGTTAATCGGGTGGAGATTATCTTTTACTCGGGGTCAATGACTTACACCAGCCAAGACCATTACTCATACAATACTTACTTTACTTACTACATACTCAAGTTAAGTCGTCGGGACCACCGGGCAGGGACTACACCGTCCCACCACCGGGCTTACTTGGTTCACCAATCCAGGATGCTACCCATTTAAGGGGTTTGGGCCGTGGACCAGTTAAAGAACCAGGAATCGGATCCAACCTCTCGTGTCTCCTCATCCTCACGCGTGGCCGAAACTATATCGGACTTCTACTCATTCCAATTTACTCAATACTTACGTTAGGAGTTAGGTGGTTAGGAATTAGTAGAAGTCAATCACATTCAAGCCACTCAATAAATACATTGCTCCCATACACATTCTCACAAGTACAATACAATATACAAATACACTACGAAGTACGTACACACTTATTATCATTCATACATTTCATGAATTATACAAACTGTTGTACAAGAGAAATATACCAAGAACAATATAAACAAGCACAAGTAAGTGCAATATAGTCCGATTCATGCATTTATCTTATTTAGGTGATCAAATAAGCACACAAATCGGGGTAACCAGGTTAGGATACAGAGCATGAAGAAATCATACCTTGCACTGTTGATTTGGACTCACCGACTCCTCTTCGGTGTTCGACTAAACAAATCCTATCACATACATGCGATCGAGTGGTTAATTAACTATAATTAACTTAACTCTTTTCATCTTTTATATTTCCCGACTTATAGTTACTATGTCTTTACAATTCTTACACTTACACATTGTTTACTTACTCTTCATTACTTTTAAAACTTGTTCATACCCTTAATGACCTTTAAACATCATTAATTAAGTACTAGTTACCTTATACTATCATTACGACTCAATTCCCCATCTTAAAATTCCATTTTTGCACTTTCTGTAGCATTTTTGTGTTGGTCCGGGTTTGTGTCCGAGTTTGTAAACCCGGACCAACACTTTGGGAACGTTCTGTCCAGTTTTTATGGTAGTCCGGGTTTGTGTACCAGTTTACAAACCCGGACCATCACTTTAGAAAACTTTCTGTCGTATTTTTAAGGTGGTCCGGGTTTGTGTACTTGTTTGCAAACCCGGACCATCCTTCAGCGATACTTTCTATCAAGTTTTTGAGGTGGTCCTGGTTTGTGTAATTCTTTCCAAACCAGGACCAATCTAGTCTGTTGCAAATTTCCAGTTTTAAAGCTTTGTTTCAACTTCGATCTTTTACCAACTTCTTCCCCAAGCTTCCTACATATCTAGCACATTTTAACTCTACAAAGACACTCTAAGCTACTCTAGTTCAATCATCAAACTCATCACTCAACCACTGCTAACCCACACGTTTTCACTGCTATTTTTTTTCATGTTACAGTTTTTCTTCCTCATTTGCTGCTACAGATTTTTCCTCTCTTCTTCTTCTCACGTAGCTACATGGTTCTTCACCTAGCACAACTAGTTAAACAACTTGCCTTGCTCCATTAAAGTTCTACTCAACTACATCCCTTCTTCCTAAATACAAACCAAGGTAATAACCACACATTTTCTTCCCTGAACATATCCATGTTCTTCCCTGTCACACACACTTAAGTCCACTAAATTTCTAACCAAAATTTGACAGAGTTTCCCTACATTCCTAAGTATTCTCATCACATAAATTTACTCATTCAATTCTACCCATATCACCTGTTTATCAGTAGCACCAATATACGATTCTTCAACACAAGTACTAGGCACTAAACACTCGTTTAATTCCTGAGCATACCATTTATTTCCTCAAGGTTTGTACAAGCTTTTAAATGTCTTATAAAGCTTTAAAACATTTTGGTATCCTTACACATTATACCACTACTCAATTCCATTTACAATGCTCATTTCAAACTACTAAAAATATGTTACAATACACATACAAAAACTGCACAAGGTGAGTGTAATTTACCTTGTTCTTTTCTAGCCTTCCTTTCCTTCTCATTTCTTCCTCCATTCTTCTTTCCTTTTCTTTTCTTCCCACCGGTTAGGGAGATTCAATCCTCTAAAGCTACAACCCATTGATATATAACCCCATTTCAATACAAAACTAGTCCTTAAATTATCTTTAAAGCCTTAAGGTAAATTTTAGGGTTTAGGAAGTGCATTACCTTGCAAGTATGTAGAAGGAGTGTAGAATAGCAACATGAGTGGGATTTCCACCCTTCAAAGGAAGCCAAAATCGGCTGGGCAAACAAGGAATAAAAGCTCCAACTTAGAAATTTCTATTTTGTAAATGAGAGCAAGAAATGTCAGTGTTTTTGGATTTCTTTTTTACCTTAGACCAACAAGGTGAAGAAGAGGCTTCTAATGGTGGCCTTCATCTTCAAAAGCAAGAACACCCATGGAGATTAAAATGGGTGTTTTCGATTTTTGAAAGGAGGGAGATGATCTCCTTTGCAAGGGGAGTCTAATGGTGTAATTTTCGTTGCATTTGGAGAACGATTGAGCCTTCAACAAGAGGAGAGAAGAGGAGGGCTGTGTGAGGGTTGTAGAAATCGACATGGCTGTCGGCTTGAGGAGGAAGAAAATCAGAGGTGAGGGGTGAGTGCAGTACGTGAGGGAATTAGAGAAGGAGGGGAAGTAGAGGTGAGAGAGTGTGAGAGCCCCTTTTTACTTTCCCCCATTTTTACTTTTTAGCTCTACATTTAATTAGCTAGTTACAAGTGTGTGTGTGTGTGTGTGAGCTCTTGACTTATTAAAAACCGGCCCCACTTTTATACTAGTTGGAGCATTTTTTTCATCTTTTACAGAAAACGCTCGTTTATTTACCCGGTTTAGCACTATTAACTAACCGGGCCCGTTTTCAGGAATTTTCTTGTTTCTTTAATTTTATTGGTTATTAAGCTTCCTTTAATGCTTAATAATTGTTATTTAATGATTTATAATTTTTACGGGTTCGTTTGGCCACTTAAAATTATGTTTTCGGGGTTTCTCGAAAAACGTGCATTAAAGCTCTGTTAGCGTTTTAATTCATTCTTTGGATCCGTTTTCTTCGGGAGTTGTTCTCATATATTATTTAGGCCTTATTAAGGCTTTAGAATCCATGTAATATGCTAACCGAGGTCTCATACCTCCTATGGTTATTTAACGCTTATTTAGCGGTTTTCGTTTTTTAAGCGTTTCTTTATTTCTTTTGGATTTATTTTTCCTTACCAATATTACTTAGGCATCATTAGGCCCTTAAATACGTATTAGATAAATTTTAAATCCCTATATTTAAGGTCGGGGTATTTCACTACCTAATGAAATCAAGAGAGTTGTGGTCTCAATACGACCTCGCTAAACCTTTCGAACCGTGCAATTGCTGCAGCTCTTGCACATCGCTGGAGAAACAAAGGAAAAGAAGGGAGGAGGAAGAAGCGATCCACTTTCTGATGGGGTTGGACAAATCCTACTCTCACCTTCGTGGGCAAATCTTGGCTTCGAGCGAACTTCCAGCACTGAAGGATATCATCGCTGTTATGGTTCAAGAAGAACAGACGAGAAATACAACAGACTCGAAAGAAGATCAGAATGAACGAACTCTAGCCCTCGCTTTGCGCACGGGAAATAACTTTGGAGAATCGAAGAATAACGCTCCAAATTACTCAAATTACAGAGGGATACCCAAGAAATCCCCAAACAAGAGCGCAAACCCTATCAAGAAGGACTTACCAAAGTGCCAGAACTGCGGGAAGGTTGGACACCTTCGCACCGATTGTTGGTGGCTTGTGGGCTTTCCCTCCGGCGAATCGAAACAACAGAAGGAAACTCATGTAGGGTCAGTCTTGAGCCAGCAGTCGAAGAGCGAAAATGAAGAAGGCGAAACCATTTCAGAATCCCCAGTAGCAGGTTTTAGCAAGGAGCAATTGCAACAACTGGTATCGTTCTTGCAACATCAAAAACCAAGCGGAGGTAATAACAAATCGAACGATTTTGGCGAGTTCTCAGGTAACTTTCAAACCCCGGTGGATTCTCTGCCCTGTTTGACTTCTAATGTGAATTCATTACTGCATAAACTTCAAGATATGTGGATTCTGGACTCCGGTGCTACGGAGCATATTAGTGGGAATATAAAATTGCTCACTGATTATGATTTGCTTACTGAAACTAAATAAATCACTTTACCTGATGGTAATAAGAAATCTGCCAATCATGTGGGGAAACTATCCTTTAATGGAAGAACATATCAAGAAGGAGTTATGTTTGTCGCTAGTTCTATGTTTAATATAATTTCTGTTGCTAAATTAATCGAAAAATTGAATGTCTCTATACTCTTCAATCGACATTCTTGTATCCTGCAGGGTTCTGAAAGGGAAGATGATAAAGAAATTGGGAAACTTGTTTGTGGCGTGTATATAGTTGACATGAACATCTTGCGTGACTTTATCCTAAAGAATAGACATGCTTATGTTTCTGCTTGTTGTATGAATTTCTGTAATGATGAGTTTTCTACTATTAGCATTTCAAACAATTCTGTTTGTTGTATGAATCTCAGTAGTGATGATGTTTCTATTGTGAGCACTTCGAACAATTACATTTTATGGCATAACATAATGGGTCATGTCCCTTACTGAAACTGGGAAAGGCTATAAAATTGCACATTCCTAATCATATCAGAAAGTGTACTTTACCTTGCGCCATCTGTTATAAAGCCAAAGGTAAACGTCAAAAATTCCCCTCTTCTACCATTAAAGCCTTGAAACCTTTCGAGCTTATCCACATAGACACATGTGGACCAATGAGAACCCAGGGTACTAATGGTCATAAATACTTTCTAACTATTGTCGAAGATTATACTAGAGCCACATGGATTACTCTTTTAAAACAAAAGTCAGAAGCTACTCAAAGCATTAAGAACTTTGTTAATGTGGTTGAAACTCAAATGAATGGAACCATTAAAATAATTAGGAGCGATAATGCAAAAGAGTTAGGAAAATCTATTGAAGCAACAAAATTTTATTCACAAAAAGGGATTATTCACCAAACCTCCTGCCCACACACTCCACGGCAAAATGGAGTTGTGGAGCGGAAGCAGGGTCACCTAATGGAGATCACTAGAGCTTTATTATTTCTGTCAGGCTTAGAAAGTAAATTTTGGGACCATTGCATTCAACATGCAACATACTTATTAAACAACGCCTAGCAAACCCATACTTGATAAAACACCATATGAAAAACTGTATGGATCTAAGCCTAACTATGAAGAAATAAAGAGCTTCGGTTGTCTCTGTTACATGACAAACACTGAACCCAATAGAGGGAAATTAGAACCTAGATCCTCCACATGTGTCTACATTGGAAATTGTAAAAACACTAAAGGATATAAGGTTCTAACTCTCGAAGAAAGGAATATCAAAATTACTTGTGATCTCACTTTCTTTGAGAACATTTCCCCTCTAGCCGATGGAAGTTGGACTCACAACCTCCAAGAAAACCACCAAGACACAGAAATCTTCCCTCAACCTCTCCCAAGTATGAAGGATGAGCCTTGTGCGTCTCAGTTTTTTGAGAAGAGAAGATGCTACATCTCCAACCTCCACTCCTACTCAAACCACTACCATTGACCAAATCCAAACTGAAAACCAACTTGAGCAAGCCCAAGAGGCTGCTCCCCCTAGGAGATCCACACGAGCCCACAACTTCCCATACAAATATAATGACTACGTTTGAAATACCCCGACCTTAAATATGGCGATTAAATTATCCAAATAGGTATTTAAGAGCCTAATAATGGTTAAGAAGTATTTGTAAGAGAAATAAATCCAAAAGAAATAAAGAAACACTTTAAAAGTGAAAAACGCTAAATAAGCGTTAAATAACCATAGGAGGTATGAGACCTCGGTTAGCATGTTGTAAGGATTCTAAAGGCTTAATTAAGTCTAAATAAATATGAGGGAACAAATCCCGAAGAAAACGGACCCTTAAAACGGTTTAAAAACACTACCGAACCTTAAAGCGCGTTTTTCGAGGTAACCGGGAAAACGTGTCTTTAAGCGGGTCAAATAGACTCGTAACAATTTTAGTCAACTAAATATTCATTAATAAATATTAGTGAAGCTGTAGGACCAATAAAATCAATAAAACGAGAGATTAGTAAAAACTGTCAAAAACGGTAAGTTGTGGGGTAGGAATATAAATAACGCAAACCTATGTGTCCACTTTGAAAATAAAAAGGTAAGAGTGTTATGTGTGTGTGGGCTGTCCGATTTTGGCCCCTCCTCACACTCGCTCTTTACTCTCCTTTACTCACAAACAAACAAAAATTAAACTACTACTTCTACTTTATTACTTTACCCCCACTCTCTCACACTCTCTCTCCCCCACTCATTTCCTTCTCCACGTACAGGCCCCCATCTTCCTCCTCTCTATTTCCTTCCTTCTCCAAATCGACATCCATGGAGAAATAAGAAACACCCACAAACTCTATCTTCTCTCCTTTGTAACTCCCTCCACACTCTTCCAAAAATTACAAACTTGCACCATTGTAATCCTCTCCTCAAGAGCTACACTTTCATCTTTCCAAAATTCGAAAACACCCACTTTCGATTTTATGGGTATGCACCATTTGGAGTTTCAACACCACCATTAGAAGGCCCTCCTTCTCCTTGTTCTTCTAAGGTAAAAATATTTCGAAAACTCCATCTTTTTCTAGCCCTTATGGGCAAAACAAGATTCATGAACTAAACCCTTGTTCTTCCTCTTGTTCTAGCCGATTTTGGCTTGTTGGTGGAGTTGGAAAAATTGTTCTTGAGCCACTCCAAGCTCCACTTGAACTCTTGAAAGGTAATAAATTTTCTAAACCCTAAAACCTAGATTAAAGCTTGATTAATGGTTAGGGTTAGTTCATAGTATTGAAAGGTGTATGTGAATGGTTGTAGTGTTAGTGGATTGAGATTACAAAACCGGTAGAGAGAGAGAAGGAAGAAGAAAGAAGAAGAAAGGAAATCTAGAGAAGAAACAAGGTAAGAATGCTCACCCTTGTGTAAGCCTTATATATGTAATGTAACAGATTTTAAGGAATGGAAATGTGTATTGTAAAATGGTAATGTATTAGTAATGTAATGGGTAAGAGAATATAAGTATTTTGAAGCTTTAAAAGATGTGTAAACCTTATTGAAAACAGATTGGGACTTAGTGTTTGAGTGCAGGAATTTTTATGAGTGTTTTAGTATTGGGATTGTATATGAGAGCTATGTATATTGATGCTATTGAAAACAGGTGAATTGGGTAATAAGATGTGAGTGCAACAATGTGGTGAGAGTGTAAAAATATAGGGGAGACTATGGCAAAATTTACTTAGAAACTAGTGAACTTGGGAACTAGAAACTAGGTAAAAACATACCTTATAACAGATTTTGATTGAGCTAGTTTAATGGGTAGTTTAGGAGAGGTGTGTAATGCATTATAAGCCTTAGGAATGGCATTGTGAGAGGGAGCTATAGATGGGGGAAGTGAGAATCAAAATCTGTAGCAAAGGGTGTAAGGATGTATGGAGAAGTTAGGAAAAATTAGTGTGTAAGAATTGGTAAAAAGAGTGTCGGACTTGGGTATAGATATTGTAGTTGTTGGAGATGTATATGGAATGCTAGGAGTGACATTGGTAGAGGAAGTATTGGATAGTAGAATGGAGTGCGAAAATCTGAAGCATAAGAGGAAAGAAAACTATTATGAGTGTTGAAAGAAAGTGAGGAAATTGTGTAAATTGGTTGATGGATTTAGTAATGAATTCGATGAATGAACTAAGGTGAATTAGAGGATTTAATTAGTGTTTAAACATGTAGGAAACATGTGGAAATAAGTAAAAGATTGGGTGTGAATTGAGTAGAGTTTGAAGTTCAAGATGAGTAATTAAAATAAGTACTGGGCTGGACCGACCCTAGGACCGACCCTAGCAGGGTCGGTCGACCCGAAAAATTGCAATCTCGGAAGCTTCTGCATCCGACCGACCCAGGGGACCGACCCTGACTGGGTCGGTCGAGTAGGAATTTTGACGGGAATTGCTTCTGTAACGGACCGACCCAAGGACCGACCCTGGCTGGGTCGGTCGTGTTGGAATTTTCTGTAATTGGAGTCTCTGCAGCCGACCCCCTGGGTCCGACCCAGGGTGGGTCGGTCGGGTCAAAACTTACAAAAAAAAAAAAACTAAAAGATTATGATTAGTAATATATATTATGTATATGTATTCCCACCTATACATATGAGCATATATATGTAAGTATACCATTGTTAAACAATGAAAAGTAAGTGAATAAAATGTGAGTATAGGAATGTAAAGACTTAGTAAGTATGAGTTAGGAAACGCAAGGATAATCGAATTAAAATGATAGTTAGATTAATTATTCGATTGTATGCAAATCATAGGATTTGATTTGTGAACACCGGAGGAACGTTGGGCTGCAAGTACAACGGTGAAAGGTATGATTTCTTCATGCCCTGTATCTAATCTGGTTACCCCGATTTGTGTGCTTATTTGACCACATAATAAGATAAATGCATGAATCGGATTTATTGCACTTACTTGTGCTTGTTTACATTGTTCTCTATATTTGTCTTGAACAATAGTTTGTATAATTCATGAAACATATGAATGATGATGAAGCGTATTGTATTTTGTAGTGTACTTGTATATTGTAATGTATTCGTATGTAGTGTACATGGGTATTGTAGTATTGTGGCTTGGATGTTGACTTGTGCTAATTCCTAACTATCTAACTCCTAACTTAAGTGAGTAAATTGGAATGAGTACAAGTCCGATATAGCTTCGGCCACGCGTGAGGATGCGGAGTCACAAGAGGTTGGCTGCAATTCCTGACTCTTAAACTGGTCCGCGGCCCAAATCCCTTAAATGGGTAGCATCCCGGATTGGTGAGTCAAGTAAATCCGGA
The DNA here is from genome assembly GCA_023374045.1 of Limonium bicolor. Taxonomy (NCBI): domain Eukaryota; kingdom Viridiplantae; phylum Streptophyta; class Magnoliopsida; order Caryophyllales; family Plumbaginaceae; genus Limonium; species Limonium bicolor. The sequence goes on from CM041780.1 coordinate 191,216,779, forward strand.
GGTGGGACGGTGTAGTCCCCAGGGCCGGAGGTCCCGACGACTTAACTTGAGTAAGAGTAAGTAAGTATGGATCCGTAAGTAAGTATGAGTATGAGTATGTATGCGTATGTATGAAGTAACGAGTAAAAGAGTAATCTCCACCCGATTAACCCGGGTGGACCAATGAAGCTAACAAGTATTGTATATTGTGTATATAATGCGTATGTGTATTCGGAAGAAGGTAAGTATGTATTGGATGATTGTATTGTGTCCTTGAATGTAATGAAATGTATGCGTGTATGTATGCCTTGTGAAAGTAATGTAGTATTGAATATGAAAGCATGTATGCATGTTGTGTGAATAAATGAATCGCATGTATTCGACCAAGTGGTCGGCGTACCCTCACTAGTACGCGGGGTATGCGGTTATCATGCTCGGCGAAAGCTGACCCCTTCGGGGGACATTTTTTAGTGTGCAGGTACCCGAACGAATATGGTCAAGGAAGAGACCGGCGGCCGCCTTTGTAGTTAGAAAGTAGGAGGTTCGTGAGGATTGGGTAGTAGATAGACTCTTAGTGAGTGTGTATGAACTTTAAAGAGATAGTACATTGTATAAGGATTAGTAACTCGGTATGTTAATTATACTGTATTGTACTTGGAGTATTGTATTGAATGAAGATTGTAGTAGTATTTGGTAAACGGAGAACGTATTGTAGACTTGTAGTACTCGGGATTCCGGTCCATCAGACCGATGCTGTATGTAGAAGTAGTGGCCTTGTTAGTCACGTGGTAACGGCAGTGTATCACCCACCGTTGAGTATGTAAGTATTGATCCGCTGCGTGAATCTGGTTTGTATAAGGAGATTGGACAGTAATGACGGTATTAGCGGTAGGGGTGTTACAAAAAGTGGTATCAGAGCGAAGTATCGCTCTGATGACTGGAAATACCGAGTTTAGGAATACCGAGTTAGGAATTAGAAGCTTAGGGCTAAGGGCTGAGTGTTAGCATTAGAGATATGCTAGTTAGGAACTCCCGGTGAGTACCGGATACCTACAATACCAGTCCCGCCCACCGCAAACCCTATTGTATAACTTGGGAAAGTACGCCAGAGAGAAGGAAAGACCTCTCATACTCGGAAAAACCCGATCTGGCAGTAGTGAAATAATCATACAGTAAACAAGAACATGACATATAGTAGATGCAAGGAATTGGAAGTCCCGGAGATGGTTCCGGTCGAACAACAATACCCGCACTCAACAGCGGTTGAATGAGCACTCCAACCATAAGGAGGCTACAACTTACAACAGCATGGGGCGACGTGCTTAGCAGTCGCGAGAACCTAACTAATCAACCATCAACAGGAAAAGAAGCACTAAGCGTGCAGCAAAGTGGGAAAAGGAGCTGTAACAAAACCCGAGACACAAGTCTACGGGACAGTAATAGCTAAATAATACCATTAACGGTATGCTAGCTGACTAAGGACCTAGGCAGGAGTGATTAACTTCGAAACTACAACGCCAGAAGATTATTACCTGGCCGACATAGCTTACACAGCTACAAGAGCACCCACGGGATATAATCCGATAGGACTACAAGAGTAGTGCCTAAACAAGCTAAGGCTCAGTAACCACCACAGATGAGTGGGAACGAGCCACAAGGAACGACACTAAACCAAATAGAGTGGGAATCTCCAAGGTTGGAGAAGTACCCAGATCTACGACAGCCACGTCTAGACCACCAAGAAGCTACCTAAAGGGGCGAGTATACCAAGTGTAGATCAATAAGATCAAGGGAAAGGTTAGCAAGACTATTAAATACAAGCAGAAACCATACCAAGATTGGTATAGGATTATCCAAAAACCACCAATACCGCGCACTTGCCAAGGCAAGTGCAGTAAAGACAGAGATATGTAAAGGAACACTAACACGTCACAAGTACATAGTAATGTACGGTGACCGTAGCGAAACAACCACAGGAATAAACATCCTAAAACTGAAGGAATGGAACCTTGGAAAGGCCTAACGGCCCGACCACTGTAATTAGAACATACCAGTCAGCGAGAAGCTAGACTTGGTCAAGACCTCAAACATGGCTATGCCATTAGAGATTTCTTTTAACACCGAACCATTGTTTTAAAAACCCAAAATTTTCCTTTCAAAACCACAACCTTCTTTTATAAACCTTGGATTTTAAAACCGAACCGACATGATTATGGTGAGTATCATGGAATGATACAAGAGGAGTTGGCAACAGAATACTTCACCTAGGCGTGTGACAAACACTACGAGTGTACCCGTTACGGGATGTGGGACAACCGCACTCCGAAGGAGCTTGCGGGCCTGACATATAGTTGGGTAAGTGGCAACGTATCAACATGGTACCCCACGTATGTACACATGTAGTGTACGACACACGGGAAGTAGTCGACTCCGTTCTACGGACCATCAGCAAGTTCAAACCAGAACAACTGGACACCACCGACAATCAAGGAGAAGGAAACTCAGTTAAGGAACAAGTGTAAGGAACTCAGAGAATCCATCTGAAGATAAGGAATGAAGATTGGGAAGTGCAAAAAGCACAGACTAATAAATATAGACATTGGATATGTCTCAAATAATCCAAGCAACTACCTGACAGCTGGATGGAATACCCAGCCTAAACACAGTAAGGCGAATGCCTAACGTGACCCTAACAATGCTCAACAAACGGGGCGGAATTCTCAAGAGCAACCCCAAGATTACCACGAAGTATAACCCATCATTGAAGAGGATTTTAAACCTAGTCAAGAACACTAGGAGAAAGTATAAACAGTCTACCCAAGAACGGGAGACATGATAACTCAAAAAGGGAATAACTCAAATACAATACCACAAGGCGGTATAGTAGACACAACATATCGTAAACATTAGCCGGATGTAACGGCACAACTAACAGCACTCAGGAGCAATCCTTGAAGGGTGTCTGAGATAACAGCAGTTGAACAAGCGTCATGATAAGAGCACATGAGCTAGAAGGAACATTCGGTTAGGACACCGAAGGGATTTCACTTAACAGGAAATACCCTAGACTACAAAAGGCACTGATCCGCACCAGATTGCCTGAGAGTCTCCTATGAACGGAAGCGTGATGCCACGACTTACCATGGAGCCCAATAATATCTCCAACCTATGATGGTATACAAGGAGTGGAGCATGTATAAGCAGCTTGCAAAGAGCATAGCTTGCAGCAATAAGGCTTAAAAGCCACAAACCAACTACGTTGTGTAAACTTAAACGGTTGCAAAACCCACACCATTTAATAACAAGACTCGCAAGAGATATTGCTTCAGGCGACAATAAATCGACAACTGAACCGCCTAATTTAAACTCAACATCAAGAGTGGCTTGAAGTAATGACTACCTCAGTGTCACTGTCCCTAGAGCATCAGTCTAGTATACAGTTGACAAGCTTTTAATTACCGCCATGCCTTCTGTAGCAATGGTAGTACAGAGGCATAAGAATCATGATGATACCAACATTGGCCTAGTCCACACTTGGACACTACGAGAAACCCAAGGGAAGGTACCCCTCGTTAACCGAGGACCACCAATGTGGTGATGATGTGAACCCTTAGAAAAGGCTTCCACTTACTATAACAATAAACCACGCAATAGATATTGCCAAGGGGTGATGGAATAAGGAAATCAGATTTCCAAACCATTATGACTTAAAGGAGTAAGCATACTCCATATGTACTCAAGCATGTGGTGAACCATTGTGTAAACACCAACATAGCAAACCTTGTCATTAGACCTATGAGTGGAGACAAACCCCTCAACAAGAACCTTCACTTGTCAGTGATAGAACACCCTCCAATTGGAGAACGGAACCAGAAAACCCTTGAAGTTTCATGGGATGTCCTGGTAATATACATACAAGCAAAACTACACAGCCAGAGCCTAAACCAATGCTCAGCACTGAAAGGCAATAATTATCAAAGCAATTAATGTGAACACACATTGAACACCATGAATGACTAACGCTCAAGAGAGCTTATGACCCGATGAGTTATCTCATCCTTGGTCAACCAAGATACTTGGTAAAGTGTATCACAAATGATGATAGAATGTGAGGTAAGTTAACCTACACATAAAACCTAAGTGGAATAAGACATCTCCACATGGGGAAGATAATAAGATTGCCGTATGCTACGACAACCGTCATACACACAAACACAGGGAACTCCTAGTGTATTTACACCATAAGGAAATGATGCCAATGACAATGTCACTAAGTAAAAAGAACTACCACAGTAACAGAAACAGTAAAAGCAATGTTGTACAATGAGTAAGAATACGGTGCGCAATAAGCGACCGCTACGAGGAAGTAGTTAAGCAATAACCGGAGTATAAGTATGAGATGACACACAGAAATATTCTTTCCTATCACATAAGTGACTTACTGTCAAGCGTTTACGCCTCTGCACTCTGTATGACTGAGTGTTTTGGCATTGCACTTGTTCAGCTAATGATCTAATGAGATGGTTAGGGATATGGAGAATGTAAACCGTAGTAAATCCTTCCTTTCACCACAAACACGGCATAAGCCAGTTAAGCAAGCTTAGCAACAAACCGTGCGGCCTAAGGCCAAAGAAGCACGAAGAGTGTAACACACACTAACAGTCACAGATGTGAATTCCAATGGAATAAAAGGCGGAAGGAGACTTAAGAAAGTCACTAGGACCGACGCATATCAATGCAAGGTCATACAAGTAAAGAACACTTGTACTGAACCAGGAGAACTGGCATAATTCAGAAGCTATTGACAAGAGGAAGTACTACAACTAAGTAGTGACTTAACCTCGCCCGACAATAGGTCGGAGGAACTTAACGAATAATCGTGGAAGCACGAATAGCAGGTGCAGTAGATTACCAGAGAGCTGGTTATAAATCTTAACTCGTTGAGTTCAAACACGGTAAAAGAATACCGCAGTTATTTAGTAAACCTTATGCCCATAATAGACGGATGAGAAGGTGATGTATAGCACATTAATGATAACACGAAGGGTAAGTAACCCAAGCTATCAGGGTCGCAGCAGAAGCTAGTGGGCCCTAGCTAGGAGACAATATACCTAGTGAGTATAATACAATGGCTATTAATGCCTTCTAGCCTAATAGGCTAGAACTGAATTAATGATGAGTTAAATAAACTCATATAGAAGTTCTTGGTGCAAAGACTAAACCATTGGTATGGTTAAGATCCCTTTGACCAGAACATATTGTATAGTATACGGTAGTGAAGCTAAACGCTTCAGTTGGCCCAGACCGATTAAACCAAAGTTTAATAATAATAAAATATGGTAGATTACGTGGGCGTAATCCCTTTTAAGGGGGGTAGAGCGAAAACCGCTTAATGTAAGTTTTGTGAATAAAACACATAAACCATAATGTGCATAGCACAAATGAGAACCAAACTGATGATTGATACTATGTTAAATAAACATAAGTACTCATTCACACTGTAATTATGGTAATTAGGCATTAGACATGCAAATACCATAGGAGGAGTATACCCATCTTGTAACACCAATGTAAGAGTATCAGTAAAAGAAAAGTAATGAGTAGTGGACGGAGCTCCACAAGTATTGTAACCTTTGAAGAAGCAGTACGAAATGAATGAGGATAGTAGATGAATGAAGTTTATGAGTAGTGGAATCGTAAGTAAATTATTTGAAACAATTGAAGTCAACTAAATCTTATAAGTAGTATTTCTTAGTTAGAATATAAGAGATGGAGTAATGGATGAAAGTGAAGGTTGATGAAATGAGCATTAGGATTGAACCATGGAGTAAAGCATTTGGGAAGTAGAGTGAGGATGATTGATGGACTGATTCCATCCTTTGGAGATGTATGAATTCGACTAGAAGAGTAAAAAAAAAAATGAAAAAATTAAATTATTTTTTGATTGAATCTATGTGGGAAGTCGAACTTGATCCTGATCAGATCAAGGGAAACCGAACACAAATTGGGGTGGAAAGATAGTTCAACACTGATGCTGATCACATCAGGGTCGAATGATTCTTGAAGCTCCCCTCAAGTGGTCACAAGAATCACACATAGGATAGAAGTAATGAACAAATTGGAATTTGGAGTTGTTTTTAGGAAAAATTTAATTGGTAGTGGTGAAAGAATTTCTTTAGTATGGAAATGAGGATCTGCTAGAAGTGTGTACCGAAGAAGATAGTAAGGTAGTATGTTGTATTATTTCAAGGGCAGCGGGACATAGAGGAGTCCCGTGTCTAGAGACCTGAGTGCCTACGGGATTGTATGTGTATTGCATTGCTTTGGGGATAGCTTTGCACTGTATGTATGTATAAAGTGTAATGAGGAACCGGATGGTAAGTAATATGGATTGGAATAGTATTGTACATGGTATGGTATGGAAGGAGAAACTTGAGTAATGAATTTGGGAATTGTAAGGAGGAGGAATGTATGGCTTCGGTATTAGGCAAGTATAAATGAAAGTAATATCCCATAACCTCGAACAACTTTGAGGACAAAGTTCTTAAGGGGGGTAGATTGAAATACCCCGACCTTAAATATGGCGATTAAATTATCCTAATAGGTATTAAGAGCCTAATAATGCTTAAGTAATATTGGTAAGAGAAATAAATCCAAAAGAAAATAAAGAACACTTAAAAGTAAAACGCTAAATAAGCGTTAAATAACCATAGGAGGTATGACCTCGGTTAGCATTTGTAAGGATTCTAAAGGCTTAATTAAGTCTAAATAAATATGAGGGAACAAATCCCGAAGAAAACGGATCCTTAAAGGTTAAAACACTACGAACCTTAAAGCGCGTTTTTCGAGGTAACCGGGAAAACGTGTCTTTAAGCGGGTCAAATAGACTCGTAACAATTTTGTCAACTAAATATCATTAATAAATATTAGTGAAGCTTTAGGACCAATAAAATCAATAAAACGAGAGTTAGTAAAAACTGTCAAAAACGGGAAGTTGTGGGGTAGGATATAATAACGCAAACTTATGTGTCCACTTTGAAAATAAAAAGGTAAGAGTGTTATGTGTGTGTGGGCTGTCCGATTTTGGCCCCTCCTCACACTCCTCTTTACTCTCCTTATACTCACAAACAAACAAAAATAATAACTACTACTTCTACTTTACTTACTTTACCCCCACTCTCTCACACTCTCTCTCTCCCCACTCATTTCCTTCTCCGTACAGGCCCCCATCTTCCTCCTCTATTTCCTTCCTTCTCCAAATCGACATCCATGGAGAAATAAGAAACACCCACAAACTCTATTTCTCCTTTGTAACTCCCTCCACACTCTTCCAAAAATTACAAAACTTGCACCATTGTAATCCTCTCCTCAAGAGCTACACTTTCATCTTTCCAAAATTCGAAAACACCCACTTTCGATTTTATGGGTATGCACCATTTGGAGTTTCAACACCACCATTAGAAGGCCCTCCTTCTCCTTGTTCTTCTAAGGTAAAAATATTTCGAAAACTCCATCTTTTTCTAGCCCTTATGGGCAAAACGAGATTCATGAACTAAACCCTTGTTCTTCCTCTTGTTCTAGCCGATTTTGGCTTGTTGGTGGAGTTGGAAAATTGTTCTTGAGCCACTCCAAGCTCCACTTGAACTCTTGAAAGGTAATAAATTTTCTAAACCCTAAAACCTAGATTAAAGCTTGATTAATGGTTAGGGTTAGTTCATAGTATTGAAAGTGTATGTGAATGGTTGTAGTGTTAGTGGATTGAGATTACAAAACCGGTAGAGAGAGAGAAGGAAGAAGAAGAAGAAGAAAGGAAATCTAGAGAAGAAACAAGGTAAGAATGCTCACCCTTGTGTAAGCCTTATATATGTAATGTAACAGATTTTAAGGAATGGAAATGTGTATTGTAAAATGGTAATGTATTAGTAATGTAATGGTAAGAGAATATAAGTATTTTGAAGCTTTAAAAGATGTGTAAACCTTATTGAAAACAGATTGGGACTTAGTGTTTGAGTGCAGGAATTTTTATGAGTGTTTTAGTATTGGGATTGTATATGAGAGCTATGTATATTGATGCTATTGAAAACAGGTGAATTGGGTAATAAGATGTGAGTGCAACAATGTGGTGAGAGTGTAAAAATAGGGGAGACTATGGCAAAATTTACTTAGAAACTAGTGAACTTGGGAACTAGAAACTAGGTAAAAACATACCTTATAACAGATTTTGATTGAGCTAGTTTAAGGGTAGTTTAGGAGAGGTGTGTAATGCATTATAAGCCTTAGGAATGGCATTGTGAGAGGGAGCTATAGATGGGGGAAGTGAGAATCAAAATCTGTAGCAAAAGGGTGTAAGGATGTATGGAGAAGTTAGGAAAAATTAGTGTGTAAGAATTGGTAAAAAGAGTGTCGGACTTGGGTATAGATATTGTAGTTGTTGGAGATGTATATGGAATGCTAGGAGTGACATTGGTAGAGGAAGTATTGGATAGTAGAATGGAGTGCGAAAATCTGAAGCATAAGAGGAAAGAAAACTATTATGAGTGTTGAAAGAAAAGTGAGGAATTGTGTAAATTGGTTGATGGATTTAGTAATGAATTCGATGAATGAACTAAGGTGAATTAGAGGATTTAATTAGTGTTTAAACATGTAGGAAACATGTGGAAATAAGTAGGAAAAGATTGGGTGTGAATTGAGTAGAGTTTGAAGTTCAAGATGAGTAATTAAAATAAGTACTGGGCTGGACCGACCCTAGGACCGACCCTAGCAGGGTCGGTCGACCCGAAAAATTGCATCTCGGAAGCTTCTGCATCCGACCGACCCAGGGGACCGACCCTGACTGGGTCGGTCGAGTAGGAATTTTGACGGGAATTGCTTCTGTAACGGACCGACCCTGGCTGGGTCGGTCGTGTTGGAATTTTCTGTAATTGGAGTCTCTGCAGCCGACCGACCCATGGGTCCGACCCAGGGTGGGTCGGTCGGGTCAAAACTTACAAAAAAAAAAACTAAAAGATTATGATTAGTAATATATATATATGTATATGTATTCCCACCTATACATATGAGCATATATATGTAAGTATACCATTGTTAAACAATGAAAAGTAAGTGAATAAAATGTGAGTATAGGAATGTAAAGACTTAGTAAGTATGAGTTAGGAAACGCAAGGATAATCGAATTAAATTAATGATAGTTAGATTAATTATTCGATTGTATGCAAATCATAGGATTTGATTTATGAACACCGGAGGAACGTTGGGCTGCAAGTACAACGGTGAAAGGTATGATTTCTTCATGCCCTGTATCCTAATCTGGTTACCCCGATTTGTGTGCTTATTTGACCACATAATAAGATAAATGCATGAATCGGATTTTATTGCACTTACTTGTGCTTGTTTACATTGTTCTCTATATTTGTCTTGAACAATAGTTTGTATAATTCATGAAACATATGAATGATGATGAAGCGTATTGTATTTTGTAGTGTACTTGTATATTGTAATGTATTCGTATGTATGTGTACATGGGTATTGTAGTATTGTGGCTTGGATGTTGACTTGTGCTAATTCCTAACTATCTAACTCGTAACTTAAGTGAGTAAATTGGAATGAGTACAAGTCCGATATAGCTTCGGCCACGCGTGAGGATGCGGAGTCACAAGAGGTTGGCTGCAATTCCTGACTCTTAAACTGGTCCGCGGCCCAAATCCCTTAAATGGGTAGCATCCCGGATTGGTGAGTCAAGTAAATCCCGGAGGTGGGACGGTGTAGTCCCCAGGGCCGGAGGTCCCCGACTTAACTTGAGTAAGAGTAAGAGTAAGTAAGTATGGATCCGTAAGTAAGTATGAGTATGAGTATGTATGCGTATGTATGAAGTAACGAGTAAAAGAGTAATCTCCACCCGATTAACCCGGGTGGACCAATGAAGCTAACAAGTATTGTATATTGTGTATATAATGCGTATGTGTATTCGGAAGAAGGTAAGTATGTATTGGATGATTGTATTGTGTTCCTTGAATGTAATGAAATGTATGCGTGTATGTATGCTTGTGAAAGTAATGTAGTATTGAATATGAAGCATGTATGCATGTTGTGTGAATAAATGAATCGCATGTATTCGACCAAGTGGTCGGCGTACCCTCACTAGTACGCGGGGTATGCGGTTTCATGCTCGGCGAAAGCTGACCCCTTCGGGGGACATTTTTTAGTGTGCAGGTACCCGAAACGAATATGGTCAAGGAAGAGACCGGCGGCACGCCTTTGTAGTTAGAAAGTAGGAGGTTCGTGAGGATTGGGTAGTAGATAGACTCTTAGTGAGTGTGTATGAACTTTAAAGAGATAGTACATTGTATAAGGATCTTAGTAAACTCGGTATGTAGATTATACTGTATTGTACTTGGAGTATTGTATTGAATGAAGATTGTAGTAGTATTTGGTAAACGGAGAACGTATTGTAGACTTGTAGTACTCGGGATTCCGGTCCATCAGACCGATGCTGTATGTAGAAGTAGTGGCCTTGTTAGTCACGTGGTAACGGCAGTGTATCACCCACCGTTGAGTATGTGAGTATTGATCCGCTGCGTGAATCTGGTTTGTATAAGGAGATTGGACAGTAATGACGGTATTAGCGGTAGGGGTGTTACAACGTTTGTTCTACCAGCATAAACTCCAAGGACCTCTTCTCTACTATCCTAACAGAGAGACTTGAATCTAGAGAAACTACAGCTCAACCCAAAATGGCCATTAATACCCTAACCGACCACCTTCCCTCTTCCACCATTCTCTCTTGTTCTATCCACCAGGACACAAATCAAATCATCAACCACATCAATAATCTGAGTGAGCCTCCAAACTACCAAATCACCAGTAAGGATCCTAATTGGATTCAAGCCATGGAACAAGAGTTTGATGCCCTTAGAGAGAATCAAACCTGGTCAATAGTTGATTTACCAAAAGGGAAGAAGCCCATTAGTTGTAAATTGGTGTACAAAACAAAACTCAAGCCAGATGGAACCTTGGAGAGATTCAAAGCCCAGCTGGTTGTCCGTGGCTTCACACAAAGACAAGGCCTAGATTTTGATGAAACCTTCTCCCCAGTGATCAAACTCACCACAGTCCGACCCTCATCATAACCGCAATAAAAAAAGGTGGATTTTAGATCAATTAGACGTGAACAACGTCTTCCTCCATGGTGACCTTCACGAGGACGTTTACATGTCCATACCCCCAGGGTTAGGGGTTAAAGGAGAGAATAAAGTTTGCAAACTTCACATATCTCTCTACGGCCTGAAACAAGCCTCCCGGCAATGGTATGAGAGACTTGCAAACATCCTAAAACATCTTGGTTTTGAACACTCCCAAAATGACTACTCCCTCTTCGTGAAAAGGAAGAAGAATAGCATAACTCTCCTAGGAATTTATGTGGACGACATCCTAGTCGTCGGGAATGATAGAAAGGAAGTTCAACACTTAAAGAACCAACTTGATAAGGATTTTAAATAAAAGATCTTGGAAGATTAAACTTTTTCCTTGGTATGGAATTCCTCGAAACAGATAATGGAATCATCATGTCTCAACAACGTTACATCAACCAAATCTTGCATGATTTCGAAATGAAAGAACGTAAACCCTCTGTTTCTCCTCTCCCTCTTAACCTAAAACTTTCCAAAGACACAGGCTCCAAGCTATCAAACCCCACTATGTACAGATGTCTAGTGGGTAAGTTGAATTTCCTTACAAACACACGTCCCGACATAGCTTTTGCCGTCCAATTCCTTAGTCAGTTCCTTTAGTCTCCCACTACCGAACATCTTAAGGCTGCCTATCACACTCTCTCTTACAAAAAAAGGCACTTCCACCTTCGGTCTCCTTTTCAATAAAAACCAAAACTTTGACCTTCAAGCTTACTGCAACTCAGATTGGGCCTCTTGCCCAATTACCCGAAAATCAGTTTCTGGGTATTACATTTTCCTCGGAGACTCTCCACTAAGTTGGAAATCCAAAAAGCAAACAACTATTGCTATGTCCTCTGCTGAAGCAGAATACAAAGTGATGCGCCAAGTCACCAGAGAACTAAGCTGGCTTAGCAGACTCTTAAATGAAATCGGAATTTCCAACATAAAACCTATACCTCTAAAATGTGATAACCTTGCAGCTATTCACATAGCTAGGAATCCCGTTTCTCACAAACGCACTAAACATATAGAACTAGATTGCCATTTTGTCCGTGAGAAATTGCAAGGAGGTCTTATACAGGTACACTATGTCCCAAGCACGCACCAGCTGGCTGATCTGATGACCAAGCCATTGACGGGTAAAAGTTATCAAAATTCTTTTCCATCTCTAGGACTGCAGGATCCTAGCACAGCAATGACGGCAGCTCCTCGGTAGACAGTCAATACCATGATCGTGACCTTGCAGCACACCGGCTCTTTGAAGACAAAGAGTCCTCTTCGCACCATTTTGCATGCACAGAAGAGTACTCTTTGAGGGTGGATATCAGGATATTTACATATGGGTTTATAGTTTGTACTTAGGTTATATAAACTTGTAATTTTCTAGATTGTACTCTAGGACCTTACCACATGTATTTTTCCTATTTTGTGAGCTAGACATTGAAGAAATTACTGAATTATATCGAGTGCTGATGTGCTTTGCAAGCGCAAGCGGCTTGCGGTTGAATATGGGGAAGACGACCACATATTGTCTGAACTCTACACGTGAAGAGGAGGTATGGGTGGAAGAAATATGGGGGTGTAAAACGGGTAAACTGTCCACTACATTTTTGGGCCTCCCTCTTGGAGCACAAGTGAAACGAGCTGAAACCTGGAGTCCAGTAATTCGAAAAGTGGAAACAAAGTTAGCCAACTGGAAAGTCAACTCGTTATCAAAGGCGGGGAGGAGTGTTCTAATCAGATCGGTCATGGAGTCTATCCCGTTATACTATTCTAGTCTCTTCATTATCCCACAGAAAGTTCGCGAGGAACTTGTAGCACTACAGCGACGTTTTTTTTTGGGGAAAAGAGAAGAAGCGTTATGTAACGACGATGGCATGGGATAGATTAACGAAACCAAAGCTTGCAGGTGGCCTGGGCTTTGTTAACATGCGTATAAAAAATCGATGCATGCTAGCAAAGTGGCGATGGCGGTTCATGAAGGATCGGAATTCACTTTGGCATAAGGTACTGACTAATATCTACGGTGCAGATGGTGGGGTAGGAACAGAGCAAGGGAAGAAGAAACTGCAGAAGTTCAGTGGTATCTGGTCTGGGGTGATACGCGCGACGATGCTTGAGGATGACAATTTGCAACAGTTGCTAGTAGACAATATTCGGTGGCAGGTGGGAAATGAAAGAAATACGGTATTTGGGATGATAGATGGACAGGTGGGCAGTCTCTACGGGATTTATTCCCTCGGTTGTACGTGTTGAGTGAAAGTAAGGGGTGTCGGGTAGCAGACATGGGCTTCTGGGATAGGGGTGTGTGGAAATGGAGCTTGGAGTGGCGCAGATCCTTGTTCCGGTATAAGTTAACTATGGAAGAAAATCTCAAAATGTTATTGGAAAACCATGCGCTGGTACAGGAGGGGGACGATACTATCACGTGGAGCGGTATGAGGGATGGGTTTTCGACCAGGCAACTATACAATAGCGTGGCATGTGATGTCGATTTGAGCAGCCATGCAGAGGAGCCTGCTAAATCGGTTTGGATAAAGGTTGCAGAGCCTAGAATAGAAATGCTAATGTGGTTTGTTGCGCAGGGGAAGGTGCTGACCTGTGACGTTTTGTTTGAGAAGGACATTATCCCAATTGGACAAAGTTGGTGTCCACTATGTAGGCAGTCTATGGAATCTGGAATACACCTATTCTTTCTCTGTCAATTTTCATTACAAGTGTGGGCTTTGTTGGTTGGATGGTGGAAGATACGGATTACATTTACGGATAATTTTGGACAAATCTTTGATGAGTGGATGATGGTAAATCTCAATAAGAAAGCAAAGCAAATGTGGAGGTCAACCTTATACTATGGCATATGCAGTATTTGGTGTACAAGGAATGACGTGGTGTTCAGAGACCAAGATCCCTCGGCTGAAACAACCGTTAATAATGCTAAGAGAGGAGTGTGGCGGTGGTCAAAAAGCTGGTGGCCAGAGTTTCCTATGTCTTATGATCTTTTTCTTAACTCTAGGAATCTAAGGGAGGATACGTTATATCTGTAAGGGGTATTGTTGCATGCCTTTGCGACATGTACTCTTTTTCCTCTATAGCTTTTTCCCACTGGGTTTTGCTATAGAGGTTTTAATGAGGGAGTCACTAGGCATGGATGGCTGGGGTAGTGCCGAAATGTTACCAAAACTGTACGATTTTGATCTTCGCGAGTACGTTAGGTACTCAGGCATGAATAAAGTTTATAACTATCAAAAAAAACATGTATTTTTCCTATTCTCGGTCAAGTTGACCGCCCTCTTCTTCTCTAGTCCACGCGACTATAAAGACTGGTTGACACTCCGTCCCAGCACACATACTTTCGTCTTTACTCTGTAACAAAGACGATTCTTCTCCATTTCTTCATTTAGTAAAGAAAGCATTTCATTGCAATACTCAATAAACTGACAGGAAATGGTATCAGCGGTAGCGATGGTGTACAAGCGTGGATCAACGCTGGGTTACCAACTAAACAGATTGCTTTAGGGTTTCCCTTTTATGGGTACGCTTGGAAGCTGACGACTCCTGCTAATAATGGTATCTTAGCTCCTGCAAGTGGGATTGATAGTTCAGTTGGGTTTCCTGACGATGGGTCCATACAGTATAACAAAATTCTGAGTTTCTTAAGCGGAAAGAATGCAGTGAAGGTGTTTGATTCTAGGTATGTGACGAACTACTGTTACTCTGGGACGACGTGGATTGGGTATGATGATACTCAGACAATTGCCCAGAAGGTCTCTTAAGCTAAGAGCAAGGGGCTTAGGGCGTTAGGGGTAACTTTGCTTGGCATGTTGCAGCTGATTCTAATTGGGCGCTTTCTCGACAAGGTGAGTAATGAACAAATACCGTCCATCAATTTACTGACCTAATTAACCTTCTTTTATGCTAATATATAGTAGTTGGTCTATCTTGTTCAATTAAGCATCGTAACTTTGTACCTGTGCTGCAGCCTTGCAAACATGGGGAGCTTAGAGCTGCTGATGCTGTGACGGGCAAAATTACACCAGTTGATAAGATTTCGTATAAGGTTCCTTTAAAAGATTAGAACAAATGAATAAAACTCTGTACAATTAATGATGCTGAGGAACTATGAGCTCCTCCACTCATCTTCCACATTCAAATTTACTGTACTAGTAAATAAAAAGTGGAGGTCCTATGCTGAAGGACTTGTATACGTTTTGCTTGCTCTCGCTGGGCTTGTTACTCAAATTTCACGCTACTTCAATCAGATCAGCTGTCTTTAAAATAAAAATGGCGTATCCTCATTCTCAAACTGCTATTATTGCTATTAAACTTAACAAAAACATAATTGAAGATATCTCATATCTGTATATTTTTTGGAAGGAAATACCTCTATTAGGTTTTTCTCGTAAACTAAATACCTATAATAAGTTAAAATACTAGTTTGACACTAAATATTATAAATAATCAAATGCTAATTTCAAAAACTACAATTAAAAATTTAGTATAGTTTGGAACGTAAAGAAATTTTATTTTTTTCTTAATTTTTTCTAGCTTTTTTATTCTACGTTTTTACTACAAATAGATAGTTTTACTTAAATAATAAGATTATATTTTAACAAAAAAATTGATAAAAATTCATCTCTCCCCTCATCACATCTCAGATCAAATGATTTCTTGCAAAGCCTCCCCGATTGGTTATGTTCTGTTACTCTGTCTATTGTCTAGTATAGTAACAACACAGCCCTTCGTTCCCAGCTATGGGATGAAATAAAGGGACTTATTGTCACCCCGGGTGGGCCATGGATTTTCGCTGGAGACTTTAACAACATCCTCTATGTTGAAGATCGGCTTAGCTGTCGGGCTCCTTCCGCCAGGGACTATGAAGGGTTTGCAGATTGCGTGACCACCGCTGAGCTTAATGATCTTCGCTACTATGGTCGATATTACACTTAGTGGAAAAACCAGTTTGACCATGCCCGAGTTATGGGTAAGATCGACCGTGTTCTCGTAAATGAAGATTGGATTGCCGCCTTCCCCTCAGCTCGGCATCCTTTCTTCCTCCACTCATTTCTGACCACAACCCCATGCTTATCTCTGTTGTCAAGCCTACGTACTCACTGTCAAAACACTTTAAATTTCTTAATATTGGGCGAATGATCCAGCCTTTTCCCCCCTTGTCTGCCAAGCCTGGCAAGATCCGATCCCTGGTAGCAGAATGTTCTCTTTGACCAAACGCTTTAAACTGCTAAAACCTAAGCTCTCCTCTCTCCAAAAGGCTGAATATAGCTCTCACTTCCTTAAAGTTCATTCCATCAAAGATGAGCTTTGTACTACTCAACAAATGCTAGATCTTGATCCTTGGAACCCCTCCCTCATCCATAAAGAAAAAACGCTTCAAAATGACCTCCGTCTGCGTAATCACCAAGAGCTCCTCTTCCTGCGCCAGCTTTCTAAGACATGCTGGCTCAAGCTTGCACACTCAAACACCGCCTTTTTCCATCGAGCCATCAAAGCTAGAAGTAACAAGAACACCATTGTTAAGCTGCAAACGGGCTTGGATTGACCTCACATCGCCTGATGACATTGTTGAGTATCTTATTTCCCACTTCCAGCGCTCCCTGGGCACAAGGTCTCCTCCTCTTCGCTCGCTTGCCGACCTGAATTTTGATACCTCTAGAATCCTTGACCGGTCGGCTTGGTCACCCCTAACCCGCCCTGTCAGCAATCTGGACATTAGGTCTGCTCACTTCTCTATTGGGGATGATAAGGCCCCCCCCTGATGGCTACTCAGCAGGCTTCTTCAAAGTTGTGTGGCCTATAATTGGTGAAGACTTATGTCTTGCCATTAAAAGTTTCTTCCACGAGGGCAGACTCCTCAGAGAGATTAACGCGACTCCCATCACCTTGATTCCCAAATCGGATGCTGCAACTACCCCCTCAGACTATAAACCAATTTCTTGTTGCAACACCATATACAAAATCATTAGTAATATCTTGGCCGGTAGGCTCAAAGACATCCTCCCATCCATTGTATAGGATAGTCAGGGAGCCTTCATTAGAGGGTGCCTTATGTCTGACAATATCCAATTATGCACCTGCATAATGAAACACTACCAGAGGGCTCACATCTCCCCTCGTTGTATGATGAAGATGGATATTAGTAAAGCCTTCGACACTATTTACTGGTCCTTTTCTCCATGACACCCTCATTTTTCAGAGAGTTCCCCCGGTCTTCACCAAAGTGCATCATGCTATGTGTGACATCCACTTCATTCACCTTTAACATTAATAGTTCTCCTAGGGGTTTCTTCAGAGGAGATAGGGGTCTGCACCCATCTCCCCTTACCTTTTTGTTCTAGTCATGGACATGTTGTCCCGCCTCCTTGACAAGCTGCCTAAAAACCCAAACTTCCACTTCTACCCCTCTTGTAAACCTCTTCATCTCTCCCACCTATTTTTTTACAGATGTGTAACACCCCTATTTAGCATAAATGCAACGGAAAATAAAATACTAAGGCGATTACAGATCATCGGGTTCCAAACACCCGGCACCAAACCTCACCAATTACAACTTACAAAATTACAAATGCTACGGTCCGAACTCGAGAAAACACAAAATAAACACAATAAGGGCTAAATATAATAACACTTCACAAATCCTGATTCCCATCCCAATCACTCATACTCTTCGTGGCCACCTGTATAACAATTCGTACCTGCAAGATGAAACCAAGCAGCCCACCCCGGGAGGGGTGAGTCAGTTCCCTGGAATGGAACTGGTACAATTCTCCAAAACAATAATTAAAACACAACTCTTAAAATAAACAATAACTTAAAGTCAAGCCCTCAAAGAAAAACAGAGGAACATGGCACTTCAAAATAATCAAGGCAAATATAGAGATAGATAACAGAAAAGTAAAGTTAGTCAATAATAAAAAAAATAAAAAACCACACCATGAGTTAGTGAACATCCATTGCTTATGTTAGATTCAATTCCAATTAGGAGTAGAAAGACCCAAGTAGTCCCAAGGACTAGGAAGTGAAAGAGAGTTCCAAGAACCAATAACTCAAGAGTGGAATAAAACCAATTGGGAGAGATGGCCCCCACCGCCAGTCAGGTGTCACAAGCACGAGGTAAACAGACCTCCGTTGTCAGTTGTCCACATGGACGAGGTATAGCAGACCTCCGCTGCCATCGACCCGTTCTCAGTCATCGGTGAAAAGTGTGTGCACCACTTAATAGAAAGAATCCATTCCCAATAAGGCTGATCAAAACTTGACTCATGGATGAAACAGTACCCATAGTCCAAAGGAAGAATTTACCAATATCCGATATTTTCCTATATTCCCAGTTATCCCACTAGATCATTAACTGAACAAGTGCAATACCAAAACACTCAGTCATACAGAGTGCAGAGGCGTAAACCCTTTGCAGTTAATATCTAGTGAAACGACTAGATAAGAGGAAACAGTAACCATGTAAGTTTCACATTCAAGGCTCAGTTAGTCACATCAAGCTGAGTTAGTCACACAAACAGATTCCTTTTGAAATTCGTTTAAGCTCAGTTAGTGTTTTTCAAAACGTCTCTTTAAGTCTGTTAGCAAAAGTATCTGAGTACGAGAAATTGTACCAGGTATGTGTAGAAGCAGTAAAGAACTCGAGTATGTGATCTTCCACTAATAACCTATAATTGGGGTGTTCCAAGTATTGATTAGTTAAGGAACTTATAACGCTAAACATCTTTTATTCTTACTGGTTTATAGTTTCTGGTTTACAATTACTCTCTCATAAGGACGTGCAACCTCGATTTAGTTCCGGGTTTGACTTGACCATCTATGCCATTGAATTTGTATGTCTTAAGGGTATATTTAATTTTATTTCATTTACTTACTCTTAATCATAGGTTTAGCTTAATTAAGCTCTTAAGTTACCGTTGACTAATTTATTTTAATACTGATTAAAGTCCTAGAGTTTATATATATTCCTCTTATTATATTTCCCATAAGGAATGTTACTTATTTATTTTTAATGTATATATATTAGGATTTATTCACGACATTGTTAATGTAGTTTTATTGTATTTAATTATCTCTATTAACTTTTACACATATCCACATCCAATATATGGGTTATAAAATAAAGTAATTTCCTTAGTTCAATTAAGTATATTAACTTCCATAGTATATAATTAACGTAAATGTAGAATAATTTAATTCCTTGATGTAACCTAAGATAAGTTTTTATTTCTTTTATTTCTTCATTCCAACTCAAAAGTCTATAGCCTAAAATATTGTTAACATTCTGTATTAAATGTTTGTTTAGCCTTCTTATATTATTTCCAACCCATAATGTTTATTAATCAACTATACTTTAATTTTTTTGTTACATTAAAACCATAGGTTATAAGATAACTTATGAAAAATTTATGAACACAATTTTTAGACCTATTTACCCTTGTCTAAAAATTCCCAAATTTAATATATAGTAACTATGATATTTTAGACATATTATAAAAATTTTATTTCATAAAAATCTCTTTGCTAATTATCTAAATTAATCCATAATACTCAGAACTTACAAAAAATATAACTTGCGTTTAAAAACTCAAAACCCATATTAATTTACATGAAAATAAACTAGATTTTATAAGGAATCTATGGTTAAAATTTCGTGTCAAAATACATTAGGGAAGGCCATTAAATAAATTTAACAAGTTAGAGTTTTATTCTGGAATTTATATTAACTTAATATATTACTAATCCTCCACATTTTAATCTCGACCATCCGTTCCTCCTAACTACGATCGGACGGCCCAGAATCGGTGAGTTCATCAGATAATACCCAATCGATTTCCGAATACGTTTTCCCCATTTTCTCAAAATCTACAGAACCAAATTCGTTGATTTTAGTTTCATTGGATTCGAAATTAAAAGACGGTTTCAATGGTACCAATTTCATGAATTATAATGCACGGCTCAGTGATTTCGAATCTGGGTTCATTGACTTAGGGTTTATACGGTTTGGGAATTCGAATTTCTACAAATTCTCGCTATACGATGCATTATAAGTTAAATTGGTAGTTGGGTTAGTTCAAAAATGAAAAATCGAATGACATTATCGGAGGAATTGATCGGAAACTTACCGGAGATGGGCCGGCGAGAAAAAATCGAAATCGATTTCTGGAAAAGTTCAAACATTTAGGCAGTTCGAGTAGCGAACTTTGCAGATCTATAAAATACGTTTTAGATCAAATTAGGACATGTTTTTGGGCTTAATCAAAAGAGTAAATGTAGCTCTGCAATTTGATAGAAACATCTTGATCTAATACGTAATACACAGGAAGAAATCTAAGTCAAAAGTTTCGGGTTTATACCTTGCATTTTTCTGGAAAATCTATGATTTTATGTGAAGTTCAGGTAGGCAACTTCACAGACCAACTCGTACTAATTGAGAAGGATTCGATCCACGAAACCTACCACATTTTAAAGTAGACATGTAACTCTAGTAACCGGTGGAAGAATTATTGAAATTGATGGACTAGAGAGAAAGTTTCAGATCTCACAAGATCTGAGTTTACCTAATCGTTTTCTGGAAAAAAAAACCTGGGCAAGACACTACTGTGATCGAGTTGGAAACTTTAGACGCCTCTATCTTCCACACGATTGAGAATTATCCTTGGGTGTAAAAAGAAAAGTTGTAGAAGAGTTAAATATCTACAAAATGAGCTATAGAACGTGAATTTTCATTCACGGATGAAGAAGATATGATAAGACGAAGTTTACCTTATCAATTCAATTTCTGGAAATTCTGGGTTGCAGATTCTCGGGGAGGCAACTTCAGATCGACTTTGTGACGAATGTATGAGGAATTAGTTCAAATGTGAGTTATGGTTAGAAAGAGGATTTGTAGGAGATTAAAATGAAGTAAACGGCGTTCAAAAATTCAAAATGGTGGCTGAGAAATCAAGGTCTGAAAATGAGGCAACGATCAGGAAGTGGCTGAGAAGACTTAGCCGATTTTTGGGGAATTCTGGCAATCTGGCGTGGCACTACTCCCGAGGTACACGTGGCTGAGTCAGAAAGCCTAGCCACGCCAGCAACTTTCAAAATTTTGGCTCTAAACTTCATTATATCATAACTTTGGCTAGGATGATCCGTTTTTAACGTTCTTATTATCAATCTTCTTGGTTTTCCATAATCTTTTTATTGATATAGGTTTCATGGGTTGGTTTGACCATTCTAAAAAATTCAACCCTAGCAAGGCTTAAGAAGCTTTAAGGTTTCTATGATTTTATATTGACTTTTATGATTCAAATCAACGCTCCAAATATTTCTAAAATCTTTATAATATAATTGGAGTATCTCGGAATTTTTCCAAGATTTATTGACTTATAAATCTTATCATTAAATTCATAATACTATATTATAATTTAGTATTAAATAGATTATTTGGGGTTTAACAAAAGAAATACCCTAAATTAATTTAGATTAATTTATGGGGTATTTCAAGATGATGCCCTCCTCTTCTGCAGAGGAGATCAGACTTCTATTTCCCTCATGCTTGACTCAGTCAACCTCTTCTTGGATGCCTCTGGGCTAGTAAATCTGACATCTTCCTTGGAGGTGTTTGCCCCTCTTTATTGAACTCCATTCTTGCATCTACTGGTTTCAAGTTGGGGGCCTTCCCCTTCCGCTACCTGGGCATCCCCATCATTGCAAGGAAGCCGCGCAAATCTGATTTTGCCCCATTGATTGATAGCATCCACAAAACCATTACCTCTTGGGGGTAAACATTTGTCTTTTGCTGGTCGCCTCACCCTCGATCAAAGCTGCTTATTTGGCATTATTGGGTTCTAGGCTGCTTGTGTGGCGATACCTAAAAATGTCATCCAAAGTATTATTAAGAAGCTTCACTCCTTCCTTTGGGTCGGTGACGCCGTGAGTAGCCCTACCCCTCCGGTGGCTTGAAGGTCTATCTGCCACCAGAAAACCCATGAGGGCCTTGGCCTTAAGGATATCCATTCTTGGAACATGTGTTTCCTTACCAAAATCATTATTGTTATCACAAGCAACTCTGAAAGATTAAGGATCCATTATCCATACTGTCTTCATTAGGAACTTGATCTAGCTTCTGGATTGTTTCCCCAAAAGAGGATGACCCTTGGATATGGAAATCCACTATCCATGCCCGGGATTGGTGGATCAGGATATGCGGATCTATCCCGGATGCCACCTCTCTCCTCCTTTCTTATCCGCCTTTGACCAGGGTTAACCGTCTTTATCAGGATGTCACCAACCCTAGGCATCCCTTCACCTGGTACAAAATCTGTTGGAAATCCTGGGCCATCCCTAAAGCCAAATTCATCTTTTGGGTTACGCTTAAAGGTAGGCTCAAGACCTGTGACAAATTGCAATCTTGGAGTATCAATCTTGCGAACAGATGCTGGCTCTGTGAGCGGTCTTCTGAGACAAGTAGCCATATTTTCTTTTCTTTTTTGTAGTGTATCGCGCAGGATCTGGTGGTATGTTTGTGATTGGCTGCAGATCCCCACCAACAGAACTAGACTCCTCAGCTGCTCTCAATGGCTCTCTAACTACTGTAAGAGGAAGAACCTCAGAGACCTTGTGAGGCGGGTTCTATTGCCAATACAGTATACTACATTTGGATTGAAAGATGCAATAGAGCTATGAAGAATGAGTCTAGAGATCCTTACCTAATCATTGCAGATAGCAATCGCAATAAAGACGAGCATCTAGATGAAGTTATCTTCCAACTGCAACTCTCTGCATGGCTTGAAAGGGTCCTGTCGTCCTGGTCATGTGATGTTCTATATTGTAATACCCCCCCCCCCCTATATGTCATCCTTTGCTATAGGATGGCTTGTCGCCTCCGCTTTTGCATTTTGGTGCTGCTGGCGCTTTTGTATAGCCTGAGTAATCTGATATATAGGTGCCCCTATGTATCTCCTTTTGTATAAACATTCATCATTATTTATATATCTTCTTTAAATTCAAAAAAAATTGATAATGATTCATGGAAATACTAACTAATAATAATATTTTATGCTTGGTAATTTTTTTACTTTTTTGAGCTTTTATATTTATTTGTAATATATTTAATATTTGTTAAAAAAATATTTATTAACTATTTTTATAAAATTTTACTATGCCTTTAAAGTATATATTACAATTATCTATTGTTAAAATATAAGTATTTTAGTTTATAACTTAATCAATTTATTAAAATCAGTGTATTTTTTTTCGTGGAACACCGAAATCTTATAAGACACCAAATTAAAAGAGCACACTTTTCAAATAGTTATAAAACCAATCATCACCTAAACAACATCCAGAGGCGGAGACAAGGGGAGTGGGTGTTCGGCCCCCCCAACTCCCTCGGGTACATGTTGAAATTAGTTTAGGCTTTTTGTTATATAGTTTATTTATGTTATTAGATATTTGTTTGTCCCCTCAACATTTTGTAAAATATCACTATGATATCACTAAATTCTATTAATATGTAATATATGTTCTAGAATTATATTGTAAAAAAACATTTCTGGTCTATAGTAGATAAGAAAACTCTGAATATTTTTATTTTAGCAACACAGTCTAAAGTAAACCTAATTATTATGTCAGTCTTAGTAATCATACCCCTACTATCCATAATACAAGTGTTTTTAGTTTTTTATTATAGGTTTTGCAAATTAAAATAATATTAGAATTACTCAAAATAATATTAGATTATGTTTTCAGAAAAAAACTACAGTTTAGAACTATTGCTCTATATTATTTACATTAACTTATAAGTTTGTATACCCATTTTTTAGACGAGAAATAAAAAAGGTAAAACAAGCTTTTTTATTTATTGATTTATGTATTTCAGTTTTAATTTAATTTTTATGTCAAGATATATATCTAATATCAATTTTTAAAATATTAATTAATATTATTAAAAAAATTCTCGCCCCCTTATACATTTTTTCTGGCTTCGCCCCTGACAACATCAAATCTATATAAAAGAACGTAACTGTAACACCCCATCCAACATTTACATACTTACAACAAACTGCAGCGGAATTATAAACCTCATCACATTACTTAACTTGTTGGTGTTACACGCCGTTAGCCACCCACGTGGCTAACAAGGCTAATACATACACAATGTACCGGTCTGATGGGCTAAATTCCCGAGCAACTATACATTAGTGTCCCTTTCCATTAACAACAACAACAATATACACCTTAACAACTATACCGAGTATTTATAACCTGTTGCCGACAACAATTTCGGTCTTACTACACCTACTGTATACATACACTTAAAAGTTTACCCATGTACAATGACTACCCGTCCTACTCTCGAACGGCTTCCAGCACTTCGTACCTGAAATAGGAAAAGAAGAAAAGGGGTGGCCCCAAGGGGCTCAGCACCTTTGCTGGTATGGTAATCCCGCAGCCCACATGCTACCGGGCCACGCACAACTAATTGTCGTCTTAACATGCGGTCGATTATATTTGAATCATGCATGTGACAATAAACACACAACACTTAACATTTCGCCTCAATGGGCTCAACAGTCGGATAATACATCCTACTTAACAAGTCACCCATGGTATTCATCATCCCTAGAGTGTTTCTCCTCCAACGGAGCTACTTCCTTAATAGACGACACATACCCTTAAATCGGGTTATCCTTAAACGTCTTTTTTCACAAACTGGGAATCATATCCATGATCCACACACTCCACATTATACAACACACTCCACATTACACAACCTAAAACACACACATACAACACTTAACAACACTTTGTACGTTTCTACGTACACAACATAATACCGCAATGAATACTGCATCACAACAAAACACATAACACAACGGGAATGGTTCGCTTAGGAACCGACCCAAACATCGTTTACACACTGGTGAGCCTAGAGAAGGTTGCCAGTCTCATGGTAAGCTCGTTATACAATAACACCAACACTCATTACCGTCCTAATAGTTGGACGAGTAACTTAAGTTAAGGCGGTTCGGGTTTGGAGGCCCGAACACACCACACAAACACAGGTTCCCACTAAACCGATCATAAGTCAGAATAGGTAAGCTTTGGAGTAAGCTAATGGGAGATCATAACCCGTGAGGGAAACAACCATAACAAAGAGAAGGGTAAGGCTAAAAAGGATACCCTCTCCCAAACAACGCGCGACCGGCCAAACCGGATTCCTCACTTTTGTTAGTACATACTTACTTTAGATATTAGTTAGAACCCCACTATGGAGCCTAACACATAACAACACATCATACAGTATTACAACCGTGTTGAACACACAAGGGAGATCCCTACATTCACATACACATATCACACATTTAACACACGCATAGCCGTGGTTAGTACGTCCCATGGTTCGGGTCGTTTACTCCGAATACCGAACTCTCATGTGATCCTAGACTCAGTTAACTAAGGTTAACACTGCCGAGGTTAAATGGTATCGGAGTTGAACACGCCACATATATGAATTACTGTAAACTCATTACATGTTTTATCTTACAACGTGGCAAACATACAGAAAAACACATTGGCATACAAGCCGGTGTAATCCGGTAGGACGCAGGTTGCAAGAAAACCATACCTGTCACCGGAGTCCACTTTACCACGTCCATTTATGTTCCTCGAGCGATTCTCGAACAACTGTTAACATCACACGT
This sequence comes from Limonium bicolor, assembly GCA_023374045.1. Taxonomy (NCBI): domain Eukaryota; kingdom Viridiplantae; phylum Streptophyta; class Magnoliopsida; order Caryophyllales; family Plumbaginaceae; genus Limonium; species Limonium bicolor. Next base: position 191,242,631 of record CM041780.1, read on the forward strand.
GTTTTCATTAACATCGGGTTTGCTTGATCATTTAATGTCAATGCTTAATTTTTTTCCCGTTAACTTAGTTACATAACTTAACATTTTTAACTTGTTTTACCCTCACATTTTAATACAACTTTTAACCCACTTAGGTGTCATTTAAACTCACCTAACAAGTCCTCAACATCCTTATAACATCATTACCTACCAGTCCCCATCATCACATATCATTTCATAACCTTAAACCATGTTTTTGGTCCGACCGACCCACCGACCGACCCACAGCTGGGTCGGTCCATTACAGACCCCTTTTACTTCCTTACAAACATGCCCGTCCGACCCACGTCCGACCCACCATTCTGGGTCGGTCCATGTGCGAACATTTTTCCACCTTTTAACTTGACCGACCGACCCATGTCCGACCCACCCTTTTGGGTCGGACCATTACCGAACACATTCCAAACATTTTACAGAGGCTCGACCGACCCACAAACTGGGTCGGCCCCTGGGTCGGTCGCCTTCTATACTTGCCCAAACTTTGCCAATCTTCACCAAACTTCTCCTAAGGCCTCTTAATGTGTTCCAACATCACTTGGCACTTCAAACACACCCTTAAGATATTCTTAAACACTCACCAAACTATTTTTCCTAATTCCTTAAACCTTTACTTATATCTCCACAAAATTCCTAACACTTACAATGTTTTCTCCTTACGATTTCTAGGTGGCACTTCACCTATAATGACCACAATACCAAGGTGTTTCCTCTACACCTTATCATCATCTCTCAACTTCTTTTCTTACAAACTAAATCTCCTTTTTCACATCATTCCTAAACATCACTTGTTCCTTGAACACCAACCTTACCTAAACCTTAAACAACTTCTCCACGACTTTAACACATTCACAAAACCACATTGAATTCCTAGAACTTCAAAGACAACACCTAAATCCTTGCATCACTCTAAATCACCTTAATACATGTTTTCTTCTCAAGTAAACATTCATTCATTTTTAACACTTCCTAGTTCACCAAAACTCACTTACAACACTTAGAACTTCTTACACATTTCCCAAATTTGGCCATAGCTTCTCTTGTATACACTCACATCCAAACACTTAGGTTTTTACCTTATTTCACTCAAAACACCTAAAATCCATCAAACACACTTTATACACGAACTTCACACATTTAGCACTACATCACAATATAGTGCATAACTTAAATTGCTTGGCACTTAGGCCCTTAAATAACATGGCTCTTAGGCCCTTAAATTGCATAACCTTAAACACTGAATTTCCCACATAAATATGCCTTTGACCTGCAAATACATACACCAAAACATATGTTCTTTTACTAGTCTCCTTGAGAACACTTTACTAGGTCACTCACCATTGGCTCCTTAGGTATTTTATCAAGCAAATCAAGCTCATTTTCCTAAGGCACTTAAACTACATTGAGATAGTTTGTTTACCTCTTTTTCCTCACAAATTCTTTCTTGGTTCCTTGTAAACCGGTGGGGTGTTTTTGTTTTGTCAACTTCTAAACATTATACAAACAACATAATGAGTATTCAAGCATTATGCTTCATCTCATTGTAAACCCTAGTTACACATATTGTTTTAACACATTAAGGTAATTGTTTTACCTTGGAATTGGAAGAGAACTTGAATAAGTATCAAGAGAGGACTCCTCCTAGCCCTTGGAAGATCAAATGAAGCTAAACAAGCAAGATAAACACACCATTGAGGTGAATTTTCGGACAACAAAAACATGAGGAAACTTGATTTTTCTTTGAGTTTCCTTACCTTGAAGCAAAGGAGAACAAGAATATGTGAAAAGATGAGCTCAAGCTCCTTCAATGGTGAATCTTCATGGCACCAAAATTGAGTTCTTGAAGATTTGAAAAGAGGGAAGTGTAGAGCTTGACCTAACTAAGACAAATATGGTCTTGGAATTTGATTTGGCCAAGGGAATCACAAGTTACAAGTGAAAGAAGATGAAGAATGAGTGTGGGCTGTTTGGAAACCGATGGAGAGAGGGAAGAAGAAGACCATCGTGGGAAATGAAGGAAGGAATGAGAGAATGAAGATAACACTTGCTTTTGGAGATATTTATGTACTAAAGTAACTTTCTTCTTTTTACTTTCTTTTCCTTCCTTTCCTTTAATTGATTTTACATGGTGGTGACTCACCTTACTACAAAAACCGGCCACCATTATAATAGAAGGGTAATATAGTCTTTATTGACTCATTTAATTACTTATAACATTATATGTTACATACTAGCTTGTAAAATTACTATTCACAAATACAAGGCACATAGAAGTGAAATTTTTGATTTCCCACTAATATGGCCACCCAAATGTGATACTATATAGTACACATGTTAATTAAAGAGTAATGATGGACATTTAGCCATTCAAAACTCATTTACAAGACAATTTTTCAAAAACGTGCTTTAAGACTCCTTAAAGCACATTTTGTGTTTTAACTTGTTTTCAAGCTTGGTTTCCTTTAGTAATTGATTTAATATGTTCATTAACATATAAATAAGGTATAGGTATGACCATTAGGTCTTATACACATTCATCCCAAGCTTAGAGCACATTTTTGCTCATATTGACTTTAAGGTATTACCTTATGTTTTATTTGGTTTAACTGTCCACCAAAGTTTCTTAAGGACTTATTTAGCCTTATTAAATCATAATTAAATGTTATCAAGTCCTGGTAGGCTCTTTGGGTCCTAACCAAGTTCACTCATAGCTTAGAGCATGTTTTTGCTCATACTGTGTCTTAGTGCTTTATTGCACTTTACTACATTCCATATTGTCCACTGATGTTTCTAAGGCACTTTTTAGCCTTTATATAACATGGTTTGATATTTAAACCACATATCAAGGTTTGGGGTATTTCAATCTACCCCCCTTAAAAGAACTTCGTCCTCGAAGTTCACACTTTTCACATAACATTAGATTAGAACACAGTAATCACTTGGAAATAAACTTCCTTAACCAAACACACTTTACATGACAACCTCGGACTTGATGGTCCGGGCAACACATTCACATCCACACATAACATAACATATCCACATGATAACCTCGGACTCTATGGTCCGGGTATCTTAACAACACTTACACATACATAACAACCCCCTTGACTCACTGGTCTTGGGTAACATAACAACATTTGGACACATAGGTCCCCACAACATAACAGTCTTTAGACACATAGGTCTATGTAACACCACTCATTTAGACTCATAGGCCTTGATAGTATACACTTTAGGAAATCCAAGTCAAAACAACATTCATTTCACATACCACACAACATGTCAGAGCATGTATAGCAATCAAAAATATCCTTGATATACACTGTGATCCCGCAGAACCCGGTCGCGATGGACACCTTCTGTCCCCGTGCCTTTGGGAGTTTAAAACAATCACTTAAATTTAAAATTTCTTTGTGAGGTTAAGTAAGAGAACTTTAATTACGTAAAGTATCCATCAACGTTTTATAAATACCAATTTAAAATCCTTTTGAAAACACACACAACTCCAAGTCCAACTTAAGCTCTTTGCTTCTTTTATTAGCGTGGTTATTCGTGACCACTTATAGGGAGTTTCAAGAGTCATCCAACCCTGATGTGATCAGCATCAGTGTTGAACTATCCTTCCACCCCAATTTGTGTTCGGCTTCCCTTGATCGCATGCAAATCAAGTTCCACCTCCCACTTCATTTTCAAGCATCAAGTAAGTCACTCATTTCCAATTTTCTATCTTCCGAATCATTCTAGTCATGATCACAACATCTCCAAAGGATAGAACTCCGTCTATCAGTTACCTCCATTTTAATCCTGTTGCCTAGGGAATCTTATTCTCACTAGGTTCTATGTCGGTATCATGCCCTTTCATGCATCACTATTAAGTATACATATATATATATATACATATATTTTATCAAAATACAACACACCTGAAAATACAACACACCTGATTTTACATTTATACACCGTCGGGGCTTTTGTTCCCCCGGGAGTTTATCTACTCCCCACACTTGCACAATCACACACAACTGTTAACAAACACACACACTTATCACAATGGTATTCGCATCATCTGTGCGCAATTACCACAAATAAACTATGAATGAATGCGTATGTTTACGTAACACACGCACCAATCATCAAAACAAACAATACTTTTGTGCTATGCACAATATGAGTCACACACACTACGTACACTTGTACGGTAATATACACCAAGTGGTTTTGCGCTCTACCCCCCTTAAAAGGGATTACGCCCACGTAATCAATCACTAAACATTAACTTAAAATGTTTTGCCGTCGTGAAGTATCTTAACTTCCACGCGGTCTATTACACAATGGATTCTGATTAGAGGATCTTAACCATATTAGCGGTTTAGTCCCTAAACCAAGAATTCGCATTGGAGTTATAACTCATAACCGGTTTCGGTCCTGGCCTGTGAGGCTTTTAGGCGTTAATAATTAGCCATCCACTCATGTTCACCATGTACATTCAACACTTGAATCACTGGCTCACTAGTTTCTGCTGCGAAACTCGAACTGTAGAGCTTAATCGCTCCTTTTGTTATTCTTACTGTATTGTACATCCCCAATTATCACCTTTATCTTGGTGACAATGGTTTCTCAACCGACGCGTGGTATCTTTTACCGTTAGCGTATTCGGTGAGTTATAAACTTTCCATCCACTTCCATAACCATTTACTGTGTATACAGTTATGTATTTCACAATGATTGACTTTTCCTTCCGACTTATTGTCGGTTGAGATTGAGCTATTACCTAGTGTGTAGTGCTCTCTCAGTTATTCACAACATTTGGGGTATATTCCATACCGATACTTGGCAGTTAGTGCTACTGTAGTCACTTACTGTTAATCATGTCTCCATATTCGGTTTTGTACAAGTATTCTTTTGTTGGTGCGGCCTTGCATTTCCTATGCATCGGCCATTATAACATTATTTGTCCACAATCAACATGTTTCCAATTCCTAGCTATCTCATTCGATCATTACTGCGCAAGAGCAATACCAAAACACTCAGTCATACAGAGTGCAGAGGCGTAAACTCTTGACAGTAAATCCCTTATGCGACTCGCCATGGAATTCACACTGAGTTCTGCATCACACAGTACCTACCTCTGGCTTATTGCTCAGTTTGTTTAACATCAATTATCTTACATCTCCACTGAGTTTATCTCATAACTGGTCTTATTTGTTACATTATCGTTCAGCAACATTTATACAACGGTCGCTTTTGCGCACCGTGCTCTCACTTATTGTATAACACTAACTCACATAGTATTTACTGTCACATTAACTTCCACACATAAATTTACATTATTCATATTATGGTTCATCCCTCATTTGGATGACCACTGAATGCTCCTTGAGCATCAATCATTCGAGTCACAAATCGGCATTATTCAGCCAGGTGCTTCACTTTATACACATACTACTAAGCTAATTTCTCCTTCAATAACAACATGTCAATCCTTAATATTTCTTGAACTTGATCACACTATACTACGCTCCTGCGGTTCAATATCGAGAGGTATCCCCACTCTTAATGCAGTGGTTCGTTTACCACTCTATATCACTTATACAACCTAAACTTCTACCATTAATCGAATTCATATGATATCCTGCTTTTGGATTATAAGCCTTATTTGCCTTGAGCTGGGCTCATTATAGGCTGTCCACACACATGTAGCTCTCTGTACAGTATCACATGGTCGTTGCATCACGTTTCCTTTCATGGGATGCCCCTTAGGTGTGTTAGTCCGTCTCCTGACAACTCATGTCTAAACTGGGTGTTAATTTCGACCCTTGTGTTTCTGTCATGCATTTCATTCACACGATTGTTATGTGAACACCCTTCGGATTGCTCCTGGGCGTTGTTAAGTTATGCCTTTACATTTGGCTCAGACTCATTGGTACATTCAGTTAGTTACGCCTTTCGCGTTCTTTACTGGTTAATATCTTCTTCCGTGAAGATTAACATTTCCTGGTAGTGTTGGTACTTATTCTGGGAATTCATCCCGTTCATTGTACATTAATGTGTCCACATTAGGCATCTGCTTGCCATGTACAGGCTGGGTCACCATTCCACTATAATGTTATCCCTAAGATCCTCAAGACATATTGTGGTCCTTTACATAACAGTTTGTCCCA